>NW_019167882.1:377547-657977 GCF_002303985.1 Durio zibethinus | reverse complement strand
GAGATTCTAAAAGTATTCTGAGTAGAGATGCTTTAAGAAATCTCTAGGTGAGAAATAGTTTTTTTAATGTTACCAACGTACTGGAACATTTTAAGAATTATTTCAATAAAAATGTTTTAATTTATTTTCCTTGAGAATAAATTTTTTTTAACATGATATTTTCTTACGAAAAATAAATTCGAGCCTCTAAAGATGATATTCTAAAAGTATTCCAAGTAGAGATGCTTTAAGAAATCTCTAGGTGAGAAAGAGTTCTTTTAATGTTACCAATGTACTGAAACATTTTAAGAATTATTTCAATAAAAAGGTTTTAATTTATTTTTCTCAAGAATAAACTTTTTTTAATAAATAAAAAAATCAATGAAATTATTTTTTGAACACCGAAAATTGGACTATTTTTATCAAAATCAAAGGATAACACGTTATTAATTGATACCGTTTTTAGCGGGTGTTGTGGGGGTGCTAATCCTTCCCCACGCGTAACCGACTCCCGAAACCAGACTGTTTCACAGACTGTAAAATTATCTTTTTAATAAATTTTAATAAATTTTAATTAATTTTAAGATTTGTTTTAATAGGTGACCAATCGCAACTAACCAAAAAAAGATTGGTGGCGATTCTGTTATTTTTTATTTCGTTTTTAAATTCGTCGGACGGACACAAAATCGTTACGACAGTTATATATATTCACGTGCAAACACACTGGATAAAAAATACTAATGTTTTAAAAAAAAAGAGGAACTTTATATATATATATATATATATATTTTAATAAGAAGTTTTATAATTAATATAGAATTATAATGAAAAAAATTAAAGCAGAGACAGGCCTAGCTAAGCAAGAAATAGACCAAGGTCCAGTCCATTAATTTATGGACCTGTCAACCCAGAGCTTTTGTTAGGAAAAAAAGGAAGATTTTGCGGAATTTGGTTAGGTAAGGTATCGACGGAAGCAGAAGGAGCATCTTCAACAATGGCTACCCTAGCAACAACACAATACCACCACCACCATCCAACATCGCTAGAGGAAGTCCGTACGCTTTGGATAGGAGACCTCCAGTTTTGGGTCGATGAGTCCTACCTCAACTCTTGCTTTGCTCACACTGGCGAGGTTCCCATACTTTCTCTCCCCCTTTATATACACCAAATTTATATATCTGTCCAAAACATTTCTGGGTTTTGTTCTTCTGGGTATTTGAATAAATTCGATGACTACTGAGGGAATTTTTCTAGGCTATCTTTTTCCATAATTTTGATTCTATAAAATTTATGTAAACAGGATGTTGTTAAAGTATTTAGTTTTGTTATGTTCTTAAAAATTGTCTTTTCACATTTTCGTTTAATAGAAAAATTATAAATTGAAATAATATCCACTTTCGATATGAATTCTATCAAATTACTATTAAATCACTTTTCAATTCAAGAAGCAAAAAATCACCATTTATACCTCAAAGTTATAGCTTGAAATTATTTTAATAATAAAGGCACAAGAGGATTATGTCAATTAAAAAATAGGATCAGGCAATAATCTTTCTTTGGTTCTACCCTTTGTTTTATCGTATTAAGTTGCTCAAATCTCCCTTTTTATGCATTCCCATTGTTGGCTCTTGCAATCATCAAACTTGTGAAAACTCTGGGAATTTTCTAAGTGTTGGTCACAAACACTCCCAATAATTTGGTAAATTTAAAGGTCAGGTAGTATCAGATATCATCATGTGCTAAGTCTCATAATGTATTAGTTTCCTTTTTTAACTCATTTTTGTAGTTTTTTAGTAGATTTTGCCTTTGAAATGAACCATTATTCCCACTCTCTGCAGCTAGTCTCAATAAAAATTATACGTAACAAGATCACTGGCCAGCCCGAGGGATATGGATTTGTGGAGTTTGTTTCTCATGCAGCCGCAGAAAGAATACTGCAGGCTTACAATGGGACACCAATGCCTGGAACTGATCAAATGTTCAGGTTAAATTGGGCATCATTTGGCATTGGAGAAAGACGTACTGATCCTGGGCCTGAGCATTCTATATTTGTTGGGGATTTGGCACCTGATGTTACAGATTATCTATTGCAAGAGACCTTTCGTGCTCACTATCCATCTGTTAGAGGTGCCAAGGTTGTGACTGATCCAAATACTGGACGCTCCAAGGGATATGGATTTGTTAAATTTTCTGATGAGATTGAGAGAAATCGTGCTATGACTGAGATGAATGGTGTCTATTGCTCAACTAGAGCTATGCGTATTAGTGCAGCAACACCAAAGAAGACCACTGGTTTACAGCAGCAATATGTTGTGGCAAAAGGTCATATTCTTTTAATTAACTTTGACTGAAAGAAAACCATAGTTAGATTAATTTATTCATTTACTTACCCAGTGTTGTCAAGGCGCATGCCTTGGCACTGTGTCTTAGCATGAGACAACAAAAGTGCCTCAGACCCTTTCGAGCGAGGCGCATACTTGGTGCACCTAGGCATGCTTTTCTGTAAGGCAGTAGGTGCAAAAGACGGGACAATATCAAACTCTCTACTTCTCACTGTTTGAGTACTCAATAACAAACTTGGGACCATAAGGAAATGGTGCATGTTGAACAAAATGCAAAAGGAAATTTTTTATGTTTTGTAGGATGAAAGTGTACCACTCTTTAGAGTTTATAAACAGAATTATGTATCTTAAGCTTATTTTATGTACACACACACACATATATATATATATATATTGCTCCTTCACTTTGGCGAATGCGTGCGCCTTGTGCCTCTGGCAATTTATAGGTTCTAGCTCCTCAAGTGTGCCTTGCGCCCTTGAACAGACTGTTTTCACCTCTGAAATCAAGATGTCCTGTTTTGTCCATTGCCCTCGTGTGGCTTCCCTCAATTTGATTGTGCTATTTATTGTT
This sequence comes from Durio zibethinus, assembly GCF_002303985.1. Next base: position 655,085 of record NW_019167882.1, on the reverse strand, counting down.
GCTATTTTTAATACAAAGATACATGGCAAAAAAGAGGCATCACTTGATAAATTTAGAACTGATTTTTAGCTACTTATATTAAATCTCAAATCAACTCCAACATCTGAAATGCAGTTTGGCTCCTTTTCTTTCTTTCTTTCTTCTCTTTCTTTTTTTTTTTTTATGGTGGTTTGATAAAGCAGTAAAGCAGTAAATTAATATTATTTCATGCACTCTGAAGATCATGTACCTGATTTGTTGCTATGAGAACATTTTATGACAATATATATGTATATATTTCAAATGTGTTTTATCAACAAAATAAATGTCATACTACAATTCTTACTCTGCTTGCAACATTTTTGCTGGTTCCTTGGCATTTATATTCACCCTGTTTGTTGGTTTAGTTGAAATGTGAACATGTTGTTTATCAACATGCATACTTCTTTGGAGTGGGGCCCTAAGTATTTGAGTACCTGTATATATATCTGTATGTACATTGCTCTTTGATACTATAGCCATATTAGATATTAGATACATGTATATTTGTAGACTTACATGCTCATATGAAGGCAAGAAATTCTAAAATGCACTTATCCATGGTTTTTATGCAGCTGTATACCCTGCTCCAGCGTACGTAACTCCTGTGCAGATGCTTCCACCAGATAATGATAATACTAATACCACAGTAAGTGAGGCATACGCAATTTCTTTGAGAAATTATCTCTTATCTCTATGACTAAGTATCCTATCTTTTGCAGATTTTTATTGGCAACTTGGATCCAAATGTCACAGAGGAGGAACTGAAGCAATTCTTCTTGCCATTAGGAGAGATTTTATTTGTCAAGATTCCTGTTGCCAAAGGCTGCGGTTTTGTACAGTTTGCAACCAGGTAACAACCAGTGAAACAATGATTGCGCTAGTAACTTCAGGAAATGTTTTCCACTTGATTTTTTTTTTTTTTTGGGGGGGGGGGGGGGGTTGGGTGTGGAGGAGTGTTTATCATTATGAGCTAGATTTTAGTTTAAGACCTCTTCATGTTTGTAACTTATTATGTAGGTGACCTAGAAGACCTATTACAGTTTTCTTTCCCCTTAGACAAGAGTTGTATAAAGATTAATGATGGAGGGAGATGAAGTTTTAGCAGTAGAAATAATCAAGTAGGACTGCATCAGTGCCTCTTACCTTGTTTTTGTATATTAGTCAAGTCTTTTGATTTTCTTACCTTTGTCTGATATGATGCCTAGTAACTTTTCATTTCCACTATTTTTCATCTGCAGGACATCTGCTGAAGAAGCTATACAGAGGATGCAGGGGCAAATGATTGGTCAACAAGTTGTCCGCATTTCATGGGGTAGGAGCCCAACAGCTAAACAGGTGACATTTTTTATTTATCAAATTCACACTTTTCATTTAGTTATACGGCAAAATGCTTTTATTTGTGCCCCATAGCATTGATTCTGGTTTGGTTTCCTTTGAAATCCCCCTCCCCCAAAAGAAATTAAAAAGGAAGAGAAGGTGTTATGGTATGTCAAAAATAGGATGAAACGGTCATTGAACGAATTTATAGACTGAAAGCCCATTTATTGTCATATTTATTTATTAGAGCTACTATTTCACCATATAAGGTTGTTTAGATTTAGATCAATATAATGGCTATGGTCAACCTTTTTATGTAGGTAGCTATTAATGCTACTTTGCTTGACAAAATTTGGCACTACTTATTTTAGGACCTACCTGGTAGCTGGGGTACACAAGTCGATCCAAGTCAGTGGAGCGCATACTATGGTTATGGACAAGGCTATGATCCTTATGCTTATGGAGCTACCCAGGATCCCTCTTTGTATGCATATGGTGCATATGCTGGCTATGCACAATATCCCCAACAGGCAAGAGGTTTTAACTTTTTAACATATTAGCATTAGATCACATGTAACAGTTACTGCCTGTAATATTTTCTCATAAAATATTATATTTGTATAGATATTTAGAAATAATTTTTGCGGTATTGGTTACTACACTTGCATTGATTATTTTCCGATTTGACCTTGTTGGTAATTACATAAAGAAGGGATAATGTTATGACATATGAATGGCCCTTGAACCATAATAAAATACTCAAATATGATACATGAACTCTAAAAATCTTTAATGTAGAAACTAAATTATAAATCTGTTAACTAATGTGGTCCTTGGAGGGTTGTTTAATGGCCCTTGAACCATAATAAAATACTCAATGTGATACATGAAATTTAAAAATCTTTAATGTAGAAACTAAAATATAAATCTGTTAACTAATGTGATACTTGGAGGGTTGTTTGTCCGTCACGTGTCATAAGTAGAAGCTAGGTACGTTAGGAGTAAGTATCACATTAGTTTAACAAATTCATAGTTCAGGTATCACATTAGATATTTTTAAAGTTTAGGTATCATATTGAACATTTGACTAAAGTTCAGAGGTCATTCATAACATTAATTCCATAAAGATTGAATATGGAGGATGGAGGAACCACTTAATGAAACCAAAATGTTTGTGCCAATGCTTGTTCTGCACTTTCCAAGCTTTATTAGTGATATAGTATCATTCATAGTGTATCTTTATAGAATCAAGAGAACTTTCCCCACATTTACATCACTGATTTTGCAAAAGCCTGCATGCAATGTAGCCACTGAGAAGGTTTGAAGTATATAATTTGACTTGCAGTTACTGATCTGAATGCCTTTAAGAAAGTGAAGAACCTTTTTTTAGCTAGCTGCATGATACTTAAAATTTCAAGTAACTTGCTGTTTTGAATACACCATTAAGAAAGTTACAGTAATTTCCTCAATCTGCTTAAAATTAACTTTGAGATTTACAATTGATTTGCAGGTTGAAGGTTCTCAGGAAATGGCAGCTATGGCAGGTGCTGTCCCAGCTGTAGAACAGAGAGAGGAGTCATATGATCCATTGGCGACACCTGATGTTGATAAGTAAAGTTTCTCTCTTCTGGTTCTGTAATAAATACGGGTTAATTGTTTCTTGGATTATTAATTGAAGTCTGTGACTGTTATTGCTAGGTTAAATGCCACCTACCTCTCTGTTCATGGAAGTGCCATATTAGGCCGGCCCTTATGGCTGAGAACCTCCTCCATTTCTCCGCAAGCTTGAGTGAGTCTCTGCTTTCACGTCTCTTATTTATGGTGATCATCAGCTTTTTATTTGGTTACGTGGAAAATGATCATTGCCAGTTTAGTTGCCAGAAACTCCCTCGACGGAAGATAAGAGAAAATGACAAAAATTTCTATAGCCTGATGTTTTCTACTCACATTAGGCACAATTGTGATGTCCTGTAGTGCCCCTAGGATGAATATTCACACATAACTGAGTATAGCTTTTTCTATTTGTTTAACATATCTCCAGAGTTGGACCCTTTATGTTTTATTGTGTAGATTAGCTAACCTTATATCGATAGAAGAGAATATAGCATCATATCAGGGTGATTGAAATGCAAACTGGTTGAATCAAGAGTTTATCTCAGTTGCTTTATATAATCACTTTTAAAAGGTGATTTTAGCCTGTCTCGAGTTTGAATCTAAACATTTACAATTTTTTTTTCTATTCTAGTGTTGTTGCTTTCTTTATAAAAAAAAAAGGAAAAATACAAGCTGGTTGGTGATCTAGTTTTTCTTGATTAAATGTATTTGGTGTTTGTGGTTGTACGATTTGTTGCAATTGGCCAGTAACCATGAAAAAACTGAAATACCTGCCAAAATACTATGGTTTTTACCAAATTTCTCATTACGGTTAACAAATATAATTTAATAGGAAAAATTTTCAGTCAATTTCTAATGATTCAAAAATAACTATCTTTTACATGAAATTAAGAGTAATCCACAACCACCCTAAAAAAAAAAAAAAGAGGGCTTATCTGATAACAAGGAGTCTAAGGAGTTATTTTTAGAGGGTTTCGCTTCCTAGCTGCATTTCATGTAATGGGAATAACCTATCTTGTTTGAAGAAAATAATCATGCAAGAAATGTGGTCTGATCTCTCGAAATTTTTTTAACGAAACTTCCGGTTTCTAAGAATCCTTAACGGAGCCAGAGGCATCATGTGTGGGCATTAGATGTTGACCCTTGACAGTAGGAATGTGAACGAAGTGGATATTTGTTATTTTTGAAATATTCGTGTTTAAATATATTTAATATTTATAATATTTAAATTTTATATCGTTATTCAAATTTGAATTTATTAAAATAAATATTATTCGTTTAAATATTTGAATTCATTAAAATATATGTTACTTAAATTTTTTGTTAAAATAAAAAATAAACAAAAGTTTAATTTAAAATTCAGTTCATTCTTAATTAATAATAAATAAAAATTATTTTTTAAGATCTGAAGCTCTCTACAAATATAAAATTTTATATATTTCACATATGTAAATGAGTAATAGATTTGAATATACATTATTATTAATTAAAACTTAAACGAATTTAGATATTAAATATTTAAGAGATATTATTTGTATCTACTTCAAATCTGTCACAAACAGTAAAATAATTATTTGAATCCATTAATTATTTATTTATAACTATTCGAATTTGATATAAACGGATTAAATAATGAGCGTTATCTATTTTTACCATCCATTGCCATCGCTACTTTGATAGCGAAAGCCCACAGCGTTGTAGGATGTAGGAAATAGTAGCTTTTGTCTTGTCGATTCTTAATGAAATGATATAGACATGGTTGGTAACCGAAATAAAGCAGAATGGAATGAAATTGATATTATATAAGAATAGAAAATAAGAGGAATAAATTAGAGTATATATTGTCAAAACAATTTTGGAGCTGCTAGATGATTTAAAAAAAATGAGTCATCTTAATTTTTTTTATTAGGTATAATTGATTATTTATTAAAACTTATTTTTTAATAAAATTTTAAAATTAATTAAAATTTTATTAAAAAATAATTTTAAGGTTTGCAAAAACAGTTTAAGTTCAGGAGTATGGTTATGTGTAAGGAAAGATTAGTTCTAATACAACATCCGTTTAAAAACAATAATTATTTATCATATTTTAATTTGGATAAAAAGGTTTTAATTTTGGTATTTAGAATTAATTTCTTTAACTTTCTTTTTTTTTTTGTCATAATTTTGGTTTTTTTTATGTTTTTATTTCACCTTTTTCACAAAATTTTCTCTTTTATTTTTATTTATTTATTTTACTTTTTAAAATATTATTCCTTTTTTATTTAGAAAAAATAAATTAACATATTTTTGTTAAAAAAACTCTTAAAATGTTTTAGTACATTGGTAACATTGAAAAAATTTCTCATTTAGAGATTTTTTAAAAAATCATTACTAAAATTTTCTTAAAATCTCATTATCAGATACTCGTATTTTTAATTAATTAATGCATTTAATATTCATGCTTTATTACATGTAAAATTTTTTTAAATCTTTTCTTTTATTATTCTATATATATGTTATTTATTTATTTATTATTTTTAATTAAAGAATAATAAGTAAATGAAAACTTTTTTACATTGATTATGTTTCTAAATACTCTAATACTTTGATAGCATTTTCGAAAAATATTTTTACCTAAAGATTTTTAAAAGATTACTATTCAAAATCCTTTAATATCCTATCATCGGAGGATTTTCATTTTTTGTTCTTTTTAAAAAGATTTTTTTAACACCCTCTTTAAAAATGTATATTTGTTTAAAACTTCAAAATTTAAATGTGCATAACTAAATAACTTAATAAAAATATATTAAAAAAGGAAAGAAAATAATAAAAAATTTACCCAAAAAAAAACGGTCAAAGCCTGTTTATGGTTCAAAGTAATTAACTGTCAATTTGAGCAATTTACTAGTTCAACTGGCGATTTGCAAGCACTTTGGAATAGTTTGGCTAGTTCAATAGTGGTTTGATTGTCGATTCAAGCATTAAGGGATGTGGGCTGGTCGGTTTAGCCAAATTTGCAAAAAAAAATTGAAATGAGGCAAAACAAGTCAAGCAAATGGACTTCGAAACCTGATTGGGTCTATGCATAAGTTAGGTTCTTTTTTCTTCTTCTTTTATAAACACCAAAGATTTTTTCTACTTTATTTACAAACCCTACCTTTAAAAAAAAAAGTCAAAACTCTCTTAACTAACCAGACCTCTAGCAAACCTTAACCAAGAATTCAGCCATCGACTGTCGAGTTGATCACAATCGTTAACTAACCCTACCTCTAGCAATTTAAGATAATTTTTTTATCTCAGGAATATTCATGGAGACTCGTGTTAAAGATGCTTCGTCATTAGATTCATTAATATATTTTCTAAGAAATCATTCTTTTGAAATCAATAAATAAAATCCTCAAATCGTTTGGTAAGATTTTATATCAATGCATATCCCATAATCATTTGGTGGGATTTTTTGTTGAAAATCTTTTTATGAAAAATTTTTAAAAAATAAAGGTCATTAAATCCTCAAATAATTTGATAAAATTTTAAAAAAATCTAAATCTTTCAATTATTTAGTAGGATTAAAAATTTATTTTATTTTTTCTTAAAATCTATTATGAAATTCTTCAATCATTTGATAGAATTCATAATTTAAAAAAAAAAAATCCTCTAATCATTTGGTATGATTGAAAATTTATTATAAAAATTTATTTTAAATAAAGAAGAAAGAGAAATAACTAAGTAGCATAAATAAATATACAAATAAAGAGAGAAAAAAATAGAAATTACTTTGTCTTTTTTTTGGTTTCTTCGAAATCCTTGAAAATTGTATAGCCAAAACTTTTGTTGAATATCTCCCTTTTGTGTTTCTTTTCAACTCCATTCTCCAGCACATAACTCTTAAAAGAAAATCCTAATTATCTAAACCCAAAGCACCATAAAAGACTATATAAAAAAAACTTTAAAATTTTTTTTAACTTTTTCTCTTTGCTTTTTTACTATGTATATCTCTCTCTTTTTTTTGTTTCCCTTTATGTTGAATCTGATGGGGTATTTATAGGGTTTAAATTATGAGATCCCTAAACCAAAAAGAGTTTTAACTTCTTTTTGGTTTAAACTTTAGACTTTGATTTCAACCCCAACTTTATAATAAGAAAAAAAAATCCTAGATAAACTTAACCATCCCAAACTTCCCTAAATTTTTTAATTTTGTTTAACATAAAAAAAAAATACAATTACAACCCCAGATAAATTGGGATGTCTACAACAAGTTCCTTCACACACATTACACGTGCATATGCAAGCATAAGCTCTTGACCCAAGCTTAATCCCTTTTAAGAGGAAGTAAAGTACCTACCACCTTTATAAAGTGATAACCTTCACACAGATTAGCAAAATACTTCAACTCAAATTAAACTCTTTTCGCTTGTGATCTATAATGGGTGAGGATTGAAGTGCCTTACTAGTCTAGTATGGATGATAGTGAAGAACAATCTAAGAGCCTTTTAGCCTGTCTAATATCGAAGCTCAGCATATAAAAAACCTAAGTAACTCGTTTTAAGATAGAGTCATGCCAACCTGTTGTGTAGAGCTATGACCCAAACCAAGACACATAAAAGAACACCCCTTAATAGGAAAATTTGACATTATGATTTGCATTGTTCTATTTGATTCATTTCATTATCATGCATTTGCAGACATTGATCTTTATATAATGAGGTATTTACTACATAGCAATTGATGATGAGGTGATCCCATTTGCATCTATGGGAGTTTATTGTAAGCTAAGACTACACTTACCCAGTATGAGACTTTTGATAGTTTAAAAGTTAGATCTGAGGACACCCAACGTAAACAAAGAGATTGCCTGCCAAAAGATCATGTGTGCACTTTTCTAGGAAAGATCCATCTTGACCTTAGACAAAATGATTTCATTGAGTTGACTAGCATTTGAAAGCATTGGAGTGAAACAAGACAAGAGGCTTTTTGAGAAAATATATGGGGATTAGGCATTATTCATTTTAGCGGTTGTTGACAGTAATTTGGTCCGAGCCATAGTATAGTTTAGGGATCCCTCGTATAGATACTTTTTATTTAATGAAATGGATATGGTATCAAAATTGACAAATATTCAGTTTTACTTCATCTTAATCATTCAAACTTGATAAGATCTATTGGAAAAATAAAAAGTCAAGCTATCGCAAAAAAAAAAAAAAATGAGGGTCAGTGTGCAAAAGGTTGACAAACTTGTGAAGTCAAAAAATGAAGGTACTTATATACCTTGAGATTTTTTATGAGACCTCTTTATTGAGTATTTGAAAGATGATCAATGTATGAGCATGATGGCTTTAGCTCTTTATGAGAGGGTGATATTCCCTAAATTCTTAAGACACATCAAAGTCATAGTGGTAGATTTTTTTGATCAAGTAGAGCATCAGATAAATGTGACATCAATAATTCTAGCTAAAACCATCTGGTCTTTAAATCATTATCGATGAAAAGATGATGGGTGTTTCATTGGATGTTTACAGTTGCTGTATATTTGGATGAGAAACCACCTAGAATGCAAATAGGCTAAATTTTGTATGCCATAGTTCATTACCTACATACATATCAAATAGTTTTGAGAAAGTAAATGGTCGAAGCCAAAGTCAAAGAATGAATGGATCTCAACTCTACTCAAGTTTACAAGTTAAGATGTTGTTTTGAGAGCACCATGGATGCTATATGACTTGGTACTATTTAGTTGTGGTAATCAACCTTGGGTCCCTTTTTTAGGTCTATGAGGTGCTATCAGTTATGCCCCAATAATGGTGTGAAAGCAATCAGCTATAAGCAATTTATCGTGATGACACATGGGCTCAACTAATTAGAATTTGCATATATCAATATGGATACTCTAAATAAGATAAAAGATATTGCCAAAGCTTGGAAGCAAATTGTTCAGGTGCACAAAAGGAGACATACAGATGATACCACTTAAAAATATTTCATTTGGCACACTAGGTGGGCCAAAGACATCGTGCTTTTTGTAGATGAAATTTTTGATGGTCTAGTTAAACTTATACCATAAGATCCTTTGCTAGACATGGATATTGCCAAACAAAAACTCTGAAAAAAGAGGGATGAATTGAAAAGTAAGAATAAAAGACTTTGCCAAGAGATAGAGAAAGTTAAAAGATGATTTGAAGAGACAAAAATGTGAAACCCAAAAGATTGCTCAGGAATGAGACAAGTGGAAAAAATATTTGAAGATTCAAGCCATACACTTTCATTTACTATCGTTGAGCTAAGGTACCTTCAAAAAGAAATCAAACGGTCACAAATAAAAAAAAAGTGGAAAAGAGAATATCACAAAGTTAGAGAAGAGAAATACGCATTCCTGGCTTCTGTTAATGAATTAAGAGAATAGTTATATTCCTAACAAATGTTAATGAAAAAATTGTTCGATGAATGTGGGCAGCTTCAAGTATATACTCAGCTTCGAGATAAAGGCAAAAGATGGAGACAAACATTCTTGGTGAAATAAGAACATTTAAAGCATTTATTTAAACAAATCAATAAAGCCATCTACAAAGCAACAAAAATGGAGAAAAGGGTAAAGGAACTAAAATCAGGAATGTATCCAATAGGAGAACAAGGGTAGTGTTTGCTAAACCTTTTGGATGAAGTGCAAGACTAGTATCGATATATCAAGAATTTCCTTTGGAAATAGTAGATGTGAAAACTCTTTATGGATGTAATTTTAAGTCTTATATAAAACAATCTTTAATGGAAAATCTTTTTGTTAACATTTGCTATGTGGCAAACATCTCGTTATGCATTCATGTAAACCATTTAGTTTTAGAAACAAGCTTTATATTATTTAGAAAAAAAGAGATTTGTCTGTTTCAAAGCTTCTAAAAAATGATGGGATGATCTTTTTCTTGTATATAGAACGTACATCTAGATAGTATTTTTTATGGCATAAAAAATAATAATATAGCATCCTAATTTTGAAATTGTGGTAACAAAGGTTTAAGGATAGCTTGACTATCAAAAGCTTCAAATAAACTCACTTGCCAATCATACAATACTGTTTCATAAGTTAGGGATATAGAAGAAAAACAAGTCAATCGGATGGATAAGATAAAAAAAGCACAAAAGGAGATAAAGAGCAACTTAACATAAAAATGGAAATGATGAAAAAATGAGCAAAAGAAAGGAAGCAGTTAGAGAATAAGTTGCTAAAGATGGCCACCAATAACAAGATATGAGGATCCTTTATATCCGTTAGGTTTTACTCCACATCGAACTTAGACCTTCTAAAAGGCACAACTACAAACAATGCCATTCATTGGAGGGTACCTTTCTATATATCCTAGCATACCTATAACAATAGGACCTACCCAATTTTAGGGGTAAGTTGTTCCTGGCTTAGGAATTAAGTCTTTAAATCTAATCCACGTGCTAGATTTAGATGATCTTCGAGAACAAGAAAAGCTAAAAACAAACACATTCTAAGTAAGAAAAGATTCAAAATCTCAACATAAGATGAATCTTATAGAATAAAGGTTGAGGGCCATTCAAAGAGTGGACATTTATGGTTCCATGAAAATGGCAAGTCTATGCCTAAGACCTGATACAGTTATCCCACCAAAATTTAAGTTCTTAAAATTCAATAAATATGATAAGATTAAATGCCTGGTCACTTATGTGACCATGTATTGCCCAAAAATGGTTATACACCCATGATGACTAGTTGTTGATTCACATATTCTAGGATAGTCTTATGGGATTTGTGGTTAAATGGTAAGTTCAATTAGATAGAAGCTGTATCCATTCTTGAAAGGAGTTGGCCAAAGTGTTCATCACTCAGTATAAGCATATTATAGATATGACCCGAGATTGTTTATCCTTACAGAGCATAGAGAAAAAAACTAGTGAAAATTTTAAAGAATATGCTCAAAGATTGTAATATACCATTATGCAAGTATAATAGCTTCTCACCGAGAAAGAGACTACCGTCTTGTTTGTTAATACTTTTCGATCTCTATATTATGATAAGGTGATAGAAAATCTCACAAAAAACTTCACAGATATGGTAATTTTTGGAGAAATCATAAAAAATGAGATTAAAAGTGGAAAACTTAAAACAGGAGATGCAAAAAAGGGTGGTATATATATATATATATATATATATAAAGATGTACAAGTTATGACATATGAGAAGTAACTAGTCAAGGGTTATACTTCATATTATCTTCTTCCAGTCTACCCTATTTGTTACCTCACTATCAATAATGTCTCCCCAAACCTATATCCCTACCAACCAATCTCGAGAACAAGTTGTAAACCATGATTTCGTCGTCAAGCACCTATTCATATCCATACATTCGAGCTGGTAGCCCAACCAGTCATCTAGCCAAATAGTTCATAAATAATCAGTGAGGACCCCAATGAATCATGTGAAGGTTTTCATTGACCAAATTTCTATGACATACATTGATTTGTATTTTTAGTTCATAAAAAATCACCTTATTATTTTGAAACCTTATTGTCCTAAGTGGTATGACGCAAATATCCGATGTGATTACCATAATGAAAATACAAGTCATTCCATAAAAAAATTACACAGCTTTGAAATATAAAGTGCAAAACTTGATTAAGGTCGGCTACGTGAATTTTGATACAAAAGAAAAACCAATGTCAATGGAAACCCTTTACCTAATCACTTAAGAGTAGTAATCAATGCAATAGATAATTGTAAGGTGGTTTATGTAAAAAAAAACGTGGATAAAGTCAAAACCCCAATAAGCCAAGTGTTTGATAGCTTGGTTAAAACCAGCATGCTTCAACCAGTACCGTTGGGTGAGGAGATTTTTGCGAAGATTACAATTTAGCTTAAACTTGAGTATATCATATGGGGGTAATAAGGCATTCTATACAGAATTGAAATAGGTTTCGCCAAGTGTTGCAAACAATAATGGACTCTTCCTTGATAAAATTTTATGAAGAAAATGCTAGAAAAAGAGTGAATGCAATAAAAGGAGATTATTCATGGAACATGTTTGTGCCTAGGCCAATAACCTTTTACTATGATGAAAAACCAAATTTGGTGAAAAATGAACCTGTTTTTTTTCCTATGACACCTATAATAATTCATGTCCTTAGCTCATTTTCTTACAAGAGTGATAAAGCGATCCCATAAAAATATGATTGTGATGTCGTGGCTTAGGGATTGAATGATTACCCAATTACAAGCAACTTAGATGCTACCAATGCTGCAAATATAACTGGAATGGGTGAAATGACTAAGAGTGGATGATTTTATATTTTAAAATCATTAGAAAGAGCTCAAAAAAGAAAAGCTAAAAAAGGTGAAAAAATGTTAGAAGAAAAAGAGAGGGTTTATCTAGTAGTAGCCCAATATGTGCAGTATAAAAAGCTTATTTTGGAAAAAAAGCTTGTGAGTTTTTAAAATTGATCAAGCATAGTAAGTATAGCAATGTGGAGTAATTGAACAAAATGCCTGCTCATATCTCATTGTTATCTTTGCTTGTGAATTCAGAGCCATATTTAAATACCTTACTGAGAGTGCTAAATCAGGCATATATGAAGCATAATATATCTATTAAGAATGTGGATCATATTATGAGGAATATTATGGTGCCTAATTTTATAATTTTGAACAATTATGAAATTCTACAAAAAGGTAGGAGTACTACTAAAGCCCTTCATATTACCATAAGTTGTAAAAACCACACTATAGCTAAAGTCCCCATTGATAATGGTTTATCGATTAGTGTCGTGCCTATGGTCACAGTTACAAATTACCCATTGACATATCATATATGAAAATTAGTCATATGATTGTTAAAGCTTTTAATGAGTCTTAAAGAGAGGTATTAAGAGACATTGAGATACCAATGTAGATAGGTCCATTTACTTTCATTATGGAATTTAGGTCATGAATATTTCACCATCTTATAGTTGTTTATTCAAATGGTCATGGATTCATATGGTAGGTGCAATCCATTTTTCCTTGTATTAAAAGGTCAAGTTCATTGTTGAAAATCAATATGTTTGCATCTACGAGGAAAAAAACTTGTTGGTAGTGAGACCTTTAACCACTTCTTATGTAAAAGTTGTAGAAGATGTGCTTGATTGTTCATTTAGGTTTTTTGAATTCATCAATGCTACTAACATTGGAGAAAAATTAAAAGTTTTTTACCCTATATCTGTCTAAGACCACTGGAATGGTCATCAAGCAGATGATTAAAAAAAGATGGCATGTTGGAAATGGCCTTAGAAAAGCTCTCCAAAGAATCAATAAACCATTCAAGATTGTCAAACATAAAGAGAGATTTGGGTTGATATATAAGCCTACAAAGGCCAAAAAAAATAATGGTTGAGAAGAAAGAGAAAATAATAGCCCATCTTAAAAGACATGAATTGGAATAAGAAGATGGTAATCCCTTACCTTTATGATAGATTTTGCTTGGGTGGATGTATTCATCTTGAATCATTAGAGGTTGCGAAAAATGAGCCTATATTAGATGTAGAAGAGGCTTTTCTCGAAGCTTTATATTCATATGGTAGATGGGAATGAGACAATGGCTTAAAAAAAAAAGGCACTCGCTTATCCACATCCTCTAGATGTAGAGCTACAAAATTGGACGATAATGAAGCTTTTGTTATCCTTGAACCATCTTCAAAGTAATGTAGTGAGTTAGATCCCCCAAATGTTTCTACCCAAAAGCATTATGAAGGTTTTCTGTACTGGCTTATCTTTCAGTTATCTTTTCAACAAATGACAAATGCAATGCATTTTTAGTCCCTATCTCATTCATCTTGAACATGAGGATAATCGCTTCAATAGTCCAAGATTTAATTTAAAAAATTCCATTCAGGTTGATGAACTTGATAATTATGAGGATTCAAATGACTATATATTATCCCCAGATTTGTTACAATCGATAGAGTAAGAAAAAAAATCGATTGAACCCCATTATGAAGATACATATATGGTGAATTTGAGAGATGAGAAAAACTAGAAAAAAGTTAGGATTAGCACATCATCGTCACCCATCGAAAGGTAAAAATTAGAAGAATTGCTTGGAGAATATGTCAATGTGTTCACATTGTTATACCAAGATATGCTAAGGCTATAAATATTATGGAATATTGTTTGCACTTAAATTCAGAATGGAAACCAGTATAACAAAAGTTAAGGTACATGAAACCCGAGATGCTGTTGAAAACCAAAAGGAAGTAAAAAAAATAATTTGACGTAGATTTTTTATAAGTAGCTAAGTATCTTAAATATGTGGCCAATATTATACTATAGACATCAAATTTTATCCGAAATATTTTATCGTTTAAATCCAAGCTTGGTTTTGTAATTGGGCCTTAAGTATCATTTTTCAAGCTCATTACATAACCCATTTTTAATACTCTGGTATGAGGCCTAATGTGGGCCTCATGGTAAGGTTCGTTGTATAAGCCCGAAAGAATACCCAAAATGGCCCATTGTTGCCTATTAAACAAAATATAAAAAAATAAAAATAAAAATATAAAATTAATTAAAAAATAAAAATAAAAGTTAGGTCCAAAATAAATGAGAGTCTAGATGAAATAAAATGAAATAAGCAAAATAAGCCCAAAATAAGTAAAAAACAAACAAAGCCCAAGATTGACCCAAACAAGAGGTGAGGCCTTAAGGCATTAGGTTTTTTTTAAGGCTCAAGACATGGCTAAGAAGGGGGCACATTCAGTTTTTTTGTGCATGAAATAAAGGCCTCGCAAGAACCTTGCATGGGACATGAAAACCAAAAAAAAAAAAAATTGATGAAGAAAATAGGGCAATGTGGAAAGTGGAATTACATGAAAACTAAATAATATGGGTGCGTGGGCACTAGTAGGAAGCAAAAATTGATAGCAAAAAAAAAAATATTGAGGAAAAGATAAGCATAAAAAATGAGGCAGCAAAAAAATCTAAAATTAAAAAAAGTAGTACTAGGAGGATAAGCAAAAATAAACCTAAAAAAAGAAAAGGATAAGGCATTCAGGCACTAGAAGAGGAAAAGAACCAGTGAAAAAAATAAAGCAAAAAAAATTAGGCATGAAAAGCAGTAGTAAAAATTTGGCGTGAAGGAGAATTTTATGAAAAAAAATGTTTGTGCCGAGCTCCAACCTAAGGGCAATCCTATAAAGACAGAAGAGAAGAATGGTTAGAGGTAAAGACAGTAAGTATTCCCTATGTTTGCACTCTGATGCACAAGTTAGTAAGAATCAGGTCGAAAATAAGGTGAGAAAGTAAGAAGGAGAGAAATGTATGAGTTAAATGACCTTGCTTTATGGTGTTTGAGACTCCATATTTATAGGTAAGTTGAGGAGGACAAAAAGGGATAATTAGGACAAGGCTAAGCTGAAATGACACTAAAGATGTCAGATTAACCTGACATATTAAGTCAGCATAAATGACCAAAATATTTTTGATTGTCTATTGAAGATTGAAAGAAGAGAAAAGATCACTATACACTTTTGACCATTATATGCCCCTAACAAAAAGGGTCATCGAACAGCCATTAACAAGAGCTTTCTTGTAGAACCAAAAGCAGGAAACAAGAGGTAGCCTCATCTTCTTTCCTTATTTTCTTAAATACGTATAATATAAGTTTGTTTGATGTATGCATCTGGTATGTATGGAAGTTTGCTTTAGGGAGGTTTAAAAACTTTATAACGTGAAGTTTTAAGAGTTTGAAAAGTTTTTTTTTTTTTAGGCTTACTTCAATTTTGGTTCTCTTCTTTTGTTTATCAAAAGTCCTAAGTTCTTTCTAAAATGTTTTTTTTTTCAGCTATAAGAATTAAAATGAAGTTTATATTTTGTTAAGATTTCATGCTTTGTTTTATGGAAAAGTAACATTTTTCTACAACACTCTAAAAGATAAGTAAAAAGAGGATTTTAAAGTTACATTTACCTATTAATTTTGCACACTATTTGGGGAATAAACCATTTTTATACTCATTAGAGCTAGGTTGCCTTAAAAGAAAAAGAAGCGGAAGGCCTTTCCTTCTAATGTAAACAACTTGAAAAATAGGTGCTAGGATTTGGGTGATGTTTCTGTTGTTGGTTTTGATCCTGTTTTTACTTTTGGTTCAAACTATGTCTCCATACCCTAAAGTAATCTACTTTCGTACCAAAAGAAGAGAAATTAAAAATAGTCAAGGCATACTTATTTCTATTATTTTTTTACTCTTTCTAGTTTGGTATGGTTTCCTCACAAAAACTCAAAGTTTCATTATTTCATGCATTCTATCTTTGCTTTTGGATCATGTTAACCATTTTGACATGGGGTTGTTCACAGAAGCCAAAGGCTTCGAGCTAGGTAGTGCATTGTTTCAGTTTTGTGATGGGTAAAAGTCTAAAACTTAATCCTGGTCATATTTGTTTTTCTTTCTTCATGTGCATGCCCAACCAATATCGTTAAATAAGGTCATTTAAAAAAAAAAAGTTGAAGTCTTTTAATGCAAAATAGGAGGTTGTTGCCACAAAATCTCCATTTGTTATTTTCACATGCATGCTAAACCAATATTGCCATTTTTCAATTCAACAGTCACGGTCCCAAATGCTTTCTTAGCTTTCTTTAAGCCTTATCTTTATAATCTTACTTTTTTAGTACATTTACTTGTAAATTTGTGATTAGATTTGGGAAAAAAAAAGATTTTAAAAACCTTGCCTAGATGTTGGAGGGGATTCAAGATAGAATCTTGAAAATTTAATTCTACCTAGATATTGAAGAATTAAATAAAAAATATAAGTAATAAAAGGTAAATAAATAATAATAATTTTAATAAAATATATAAAAATTAATTTTTGAAAATAAAAAAGCAAGTTTACTTTGAAAGTCTGCCTAGACATTGGAAATTTTTAGAGAGGTTTATAAATTCTTAAAACCTTAAATTCTAAATGAAACTTGAAACCTTAATGTGAACCCTAAAAACCTTGACAAAACCCTAAATCCTAGGTGAAGCCTTAAACCTTAGGTGAAGTCCAAAACCTTAATCCACTAAAAACCTTAAGATTATCTAAAATTTCAGGATTTATGTAAAAACCTTTTGTGAAATAATTTACTCCTGAATGCCACCTAAATGATAGAGTATTTAGAAAATTTTATTTTATTAAAAATTTTCATATAATTCTGTAATATCTAATAATAAAATTAAATAAAAAATAAAATAATAAAAATGAGATCTCAAATAATAAAAATGAGATCTCTTTATATTTAAGAACCCAATTTTTAAATTTGCATGTTATCATCATCTGGCATATATCTCATTTTTAGATTAATATTTACCCTCGTTATGCGTATCTATATGTATATTTATTTTAATTATTGATGTTAAAAGTAGGGATGTCAATTTTACCTATACTCAATGGGAAACTTTATTTTTGATCCGAATGAAGATGAATATAGGTATTACATTATGAGTATGGGGATGGGATGGAGATTTGTATGATTTTAAATTATTGGGTACAAGGATGGAGATAGGCAATATAGTACCTGTCCCATACTGATACCCCACACATATATATTTATACATATTTAGTATATAGATTTTTATTAAATAATATAAATTATTATTTTAGATTAATTAAAATTAATATGTTTTTATTGAGAAAATATATATAATATATATATTTATAAAAAATTACCTAAATATACAAGATAAAAATAGAAAAAAAAAGTTAACAAAATTTTAGTTTTTACTTTTTAAAAAAAAAATGCTATGGGTATGGGAATTACCCATACCTATTAAATACCTATAGGGATAGGAGTAGGGATAAATTTAAAATATTTGTTAGGTATGGGTACAGGGATGGATTTAATATGAAAATTCGGGGATGAGGATGGGGAATACTCTACCCTACCCATTGACATTCCTAGTTAAATGTTAATTATATCATTCTTCAAATTTACTACATAAAAAGTTCTTTGAAAAATTAGTTTCAAAAAATAATAAAATTAAAATAACTTTTCGATAAAGATAATTTTTAGTACTCCGCTTAGATATTGAAAAGTTACCAATAATTATCATTTGCAAATAATGTTGTTTTTACTTTTAAAGAATTTTGTGGTGAATCTTAGACAAAAAAGATTATCTTTGGATTCTACCTAGATGTTGGAGAATTATAAGATATTTATTTAATATAAAGATTTTTACAATATTCCTAAATAAATATTTTTAATTAGTTTTCTTTCTTTTTTTTTTTTTTTAAAAAGGAATTAGTATTAAATCTTAAACAAAAACCAATTTTGTCCAAAACTATTGATTGGTACTATTTTTTATGGGCGTTATGGGAGTGCTAATATTTTCCTATGTGTAACCAACTCCCAAACCTAATCTTGCTTTTGTAAACCAAAATTATCTTTTTAATAAACTTTAAATCTATTTTATTAGTTTATTAAAAAAAAACTTTCCAATCACATCTTCAAAAAATTAGTGGTAACTCTTTATTTTTTTTATTTTAAATGTTTATGTTTAATGATCAAGTCTTTAGACCAATATGTTATGACAAATATCAGTCTCTAAAAAAGATGAAAAAATTAAAATGTACTTAGATTATCGAAATTTGAATAGGACAAGCCTAAAGGATAATTTTTCATTACCCTATATTATACAAGTGTAGATAACACTACTAATCACTCAATGTTCTCATTCATGAATGGTTTCTCGGGCTATAACCATATCAAAATGGTGTCAAATGACATGGAGAAAATCACATTTGTGACAATGTGAGGGACATTTTGTTATAAAGTCATACCTTTTGGGCTGAAGAACACTTGAGCTACCTACCAAAAAGCAATGGTAACTCTGTTTCATGACATAATGCACAAAGATATAGAAGAATATGTGGATGACATGATTGCAAAGTCGTGGATGACATGATTGCAAGTCTCGTGAAAGAAAAGACCATATTGCCAATCTTAGAAAACTGTTTGAAAGATCATGAAAATTTTAGCTCAAGTTGAATCATACCAAATGCACATTTAGGGCTAAGTTAAGCAAATTGTTGGGCTTCGTAGTTAGTGAAAAAAGAATAGAAGTGGATCCAAGTAAGATACATGCCATTCAAAATTTGTCTCTTTCACTAATGCAAAAAAAAGTGAGAAGCTTTTTAGGAAAGCTAAATTACATTTCTCGCTTTCATTTCTTAACTCATTTCCAAATGTGACCTTATTTTCAAGTTGCTTCGAAAGTACGACCTTGGCGAATGGAATGAAGAATGCCAAAATGCTTTTGAAAAGATCAAGGAGTACTTGTTAAGTCTTCTAGTGCTAGTGTTACCTATTTTTTGAAAGCTTTCAATTTGGTATCTAATAGTGTAAGAAAATTCTATGGGGTGCGTATTAGGGGCAAAAAGATGAAACAGGTAAAAAGGAACAAGGCATTTATTACATGAGCAAGAAATTCATAAATTATGAGTCAAAGTATTCCTAATGAGAAAAAAATATATTGTGCGTTAGTTTAGACAGCTCATAAACTTAGGTAGAACATGTTGTATCATACTACTTGGCTTATAGTAAAGTTTGGATCCTCTTAAATATATCTTCGAAAAGCCATTACTGTTAAGAAGAATAGTAAGATGGTAAGTCATGCTCTCCTAGTACAATATTGTATGTGTGCCACAGAAGGCAATTAAAGAAAGTACAATAGCCGAGTTTATTGTAGACCATGCTATTGATGATTGCGAGTCCATGAAACTTGATTTCTTGGATAAAGATTTAATGGGTGTCTTTCAAGTTGAGAAGGTAGTGTCTTTCAAGTTGAGAAGGTAGAACCTATAAAAGAGCCATGGAAAATGTTTTTTTGATGGAGTTTCAAATGCCATAGGCCTTTGAATTGAAGCTGTTCTGATATCCCTTAAGGGAAACTATTATCTAAGCACATCAAGATTAGATTTCAATTGCACCAATAATGTTACAAAATATGAGGCGTGTGTTATAGATCTATAAATGGTGATTGAAAAGAAAATCGATGTATTAGAGGTATACGGAAAGTTAAATACTAATTAAGATCGTCTAAATTAATATTAAGGATAACACATAATAAATTTTGACTTGACTATAAAAAAAATTGTCCCTAGTGGAGTCACCAAGTTATCACAACGATTTTGGGGCTGCTAGATAATTTTAAAAAAATAAGAAGCTGTTATTAATCTTTTTTAACTATGTGCGATTGACCATCTATTAAAACTTATCTTTTTAATAAAATCTTAAAATTAATTAAAATTTTATTAAAAAATTATTTTAGGGTCTACAAAAATAATTTGGGTTTAAAAATACGATTACACGTGGAGAAGGATTAGTGCTTCCACAGAGCTTGTTTAAAAAAAATATCAATTAATCACATATGATCATTTAATCTTGACAAAAAGGTCTTAATTTTGGTATTTATAATTAATTTTCTTAACTTTTTTTGTTATAATTTTAGCTTTTTTTGTTTTTATATTATTTCACTTTTTATAAAATTTTATTTTATTTATTTATTTAATATTATTTATTTATTGAAAAAAATAAATTAAACTTTTTGTTGAAAAAACTCGTAAAATGTTATAGTACGTTGGTAACATTGAAAATTTTTTTTCTCAATTAGAGATTTTTTAGGAATTACTATTCAAATTCTTTTAAAATCTCATATTTGGAGGCTTGTATTTTTAATTAATTAATGCAATTAATATTCATAGCATTATTACGTGTAACCTTTTTTAAAATCTTTTCTTTTATTATTTTATATATATTTTATTATTTATTTATTTTTTAGTTTTTATTTTTAATTAAAAAATAATAAGTAAACGGAAATATTTTTGTATTGAATATATTTCTGAATACTCTAATACTTTGATAACATTTTAGAAAAATATTCTCACATAACAAATTTTAAAGAATTATTACTCATAATTCTTTAATATTGCATTATAGGAGAATTTTCATTTTTTGTTTTTTTTAATAGATTTTTAACACCTTTTTTTAAAATATATATTTGTTTAGAAATTAAAATTTTAAATATGTATAAATAAATAACTTAATAAAAAGATATTTTAAAAAAATAAAGGAAATAATAAAAAATTTACCTAAAAAAGATTGGTTAAAGCTAATCAACAGGTTTGGAATGGTTCACTATCAGTTCGGGCAATTCGACCAATTTAACTAGCGGTTTTGAAGTGATTTGTAGTGGTTCAGTCAATTTAACAGTGATTCAATTAACGTTTCAAGCATTAAAAGACATGGGCCAATTAGTTCAACAAATGATTTAATTAGTTTGGCCTAGGAAAATCAAATTGAGGTAAAATGGGTCAGGTGTGCGTACCTTGGATCCAAGTTAGGTCTACACATGGGTCTGGTTCTGTTTCTTTTTTCTTATTTTTCTTCTATAAATACAAAAGATTTTTTTTTGCTTCATTTTCAAACCATTCTTAAAAAAAAAAAAAACTCAAAATTCACTTAACTAACCAAACTATCGACAAGCCTTAACCTAAAATATGGTCACCGACCATTGTCTTCGTCCTGGCCGTCGATCACTATTGTTGAAATTTCGTCAAAATTCACCTAGAGCCTCTTTTTGACCCCCTCTTTCATGTTCTTAGCTAGATTTCCTGAAAGATAAACCTAAACCCCTAAATCTAACCTTAAAGTCGTTGACTTCAACCTAAAAAGTTTTTTCCTTTTGCCATTTTGATGGTGATTGTTTTAGACTATGTTCTTCCTCAGGCCACGACCTTTCTCCTCACTAAAAAATCTAGGCTTAAAACCCTTCCAAAAATCTCAAAACTGAAACTTTCTTCCTTTTTTGTATTTTAACTTTTTTTATGTACTTTTTTTCTTTTTTTTTGTGCTGTTGTTCCTTTTAAGGATGTGATTTTTTTAGTTCTATGGCTGGGTACATGTTTGTTTTTCTTTTTGTATTTTTTGTTTGTGATTTGTAGATGGTTTTAATGGGTGAAGGGGATTAGTTTTTTTATGGTGTTTGTAGGCAGTGATGGGTGGTAGTGGTGGGGCTATATATATATATATATATATATATATATATATTTTAGGATTTCTTGGTGGGTCCTTTAAGGTGTGGTTAAGGAAAGGTCAAAATGGTTATTGGTGTGATTTCATGGTGGGGCTAGGTTTTGATTTACAAGGAGTGATCTAGTTTTTTTTTTTTTTGGCAATCTAATTGCTCAAAAATTGGCTTCCTCTTTTTGTTCATTTCAAATGAGGTTTTATGGGCATTTTCAGGTTTTATGTTCGAGTAGAGATTTGGGGGATAAGGTGGAAGATTATAGGAATTCAATTGCCATGATGGTTGTAAGGGCAACTTTGCAAAATAAGGTGGTTCAACCATAAAAGATGGGAATTGGTGCTGTGCATGGCACCTTACTTTGGTTTTTATTTGTTTTTTTTTTGTTTTTAGGTTTTCAGATAAAAGTTTTTATTTATTTAAAATTCAATTAAACAAATACGGGCCTCATTTAGACTTGGATGTTGGGTTTTTGGATTTTGAAATGGACTAGACCATTGCTTTGGACTTTAATTTTGAACCTTTCTAAACAAATTGCATTTCGAAGTTAATCTCGAGATTTTTATCAACGATTCAATTTTTAATTGACTTGATGGAAATTTAAACATAAGTAAAAAAATCCATATTAATTTAGAACATGAAGTTACTAAATCGAACAAAATTAAATGTTTACAATATTATGTAGTTTGGTTCATTAAAATAGAATAGAAGAGAAATTAGTATTAATATGTTTGGTTAGTTCAAAAAATATGGATGAAATTAGTTTAAAAGACTATTTTACCCTTATAATTTATTATCAAAATTATTAATTAATAAAATTAATAATGATTTAATATAATGAATATTAATTTAATGTTATTAAATATTAATTTAATAATATTAACTATTATTCAATAATATTAAATATTACAGAACAATATTAAATATTAATTTAATCATATTAAATATTAAGTTTAATAATATTAAATACCAATAAAATAATATTAAATATTTTCTAATATTTTATACCAAAATGAATTGGGTTAGATGACAAAGGCTGCCCAAAGATTTTCCAATTTTTATGTTATTTGGCTATGCAATTGTCAGTACAGTTAGATAAATGGAACCACTGACACAAACGATTGTCAGTATCTTAGACCTTTTTATTAAGAAAATATTTTAAGAATAATATGTAAAAATCTTATAAAATTTTTACACATTGCTGTTTTTTAGATAATTTTTTATTTCTAATTCTTGTTAGATCTCCAAATGAACTTTGAACATACAAGTTCACCGTCGAAAAAAAAAAACTTTGAAACGTCAAACACCTTATTAGTTCTGGTTTATCATAAATCAGGCAATATATATACCCACTTATTGAGTTGGAGTGCAGTGATGACTTAATGTTGAAAATTTATATATAAGAATTTGTAGTTCAATTAATAATTATTTGGTCAAAACAAAACACATATTATATTAACAACTAAAATAATGAAGAAGCTTGTAGTTCGTCAATTCTGCAAGTTCAAAAGATTATTTTATTTATTTATTTTTTAAATGAGATGGGAAAAGGCTAATTCCATGAAGTTGGAGACCAAATCCCTAAATTAAATCTCTTGACACAACAAGTTACCATATTCTGATGAAACGTACTTTACTAATAAAAACAGTCTGTCTTTCTTTTCCATCCTCTGAACAGTTCCATTTCCTTGACATATAAAATAAAGAAAAACAAGAAAAGCCAGATCTCAATCTGTATGTGAAAGGAAAAATATCGTATTTTCCTTACTAAACTATGCAACGAATGAATCAAAATTAAAATCAAAAGATATTTTGCCAATGAATTATCAACTTTTTGTAGTTGTTGCAAAAAGTTTTCCTATAAATTCTCACGTAGACGATGGTAATTTCCAACCCTTTCTCAAAAGCTAAAATTAGATTCTCACTTGATCAAATTCCATGGAGGCAAGAACATCAAAAACCCTTATGTTTTGGTTGGTTGTGACATGCATTGCAGCAGCAGCAGCGTCAGTTGTCCCGTTGGGATCAGCTGAGGAAACCCCGGATCTTGGGGCATGCATCTCGTCTTTGACAAGTGTGGAAGGTTGTATCGAGGCAATCGACAAGGCTGTTTCGGACAAGAATTTCGGTGAACTAAAAAAGGCTTGCTGCCAGGCAATCACCCTGCTTTCCGACAATTGTTGGCCCATTGTTTTCCCTGATCAACCTTTGGTTCCTTTCTTACTCAAGACCGTCTGTAAACTTTTAGGGAATGTTGAGAAAGTTGCAGCAGCACCTTACTAGTAATTACTAGTTACAGTAATAATGCACCATTTGTAGCTATCTATCTAATAGTTGCAAGCAAATGGGATCTTATGGTTATTGTCTTCTTTTATTGTGTCATGTTCGAGTCTTTGTTGGTCTTGTACTCTTCTTGTTACTACTTTCATTTGGTTAAGGTACGTATATGTTTTTTATTGTTACTTGTTTCTACTTAATTTTCTTCATTTGATAACTAGCTGATGTCGGGTTGAGACCTAAATAAAGTTATGTTGTTTTACTATTTTTATTAGTTTTAAATTTAGTCAATTTTATTTTATTATTTTTTTTTGAGATATTTCGATTTTCGATAATTATTTTGAACCTCGATTAATCTAAAACAAGCTCTCTCAAATTTATTTTTTTCATTTTAGAAACTCGAAATCGATATCTTATTTAAAGGAAATCGAACTCTTTACTACTTAAACTAACTAATTAATTGTTGGTCTATAATTTTATCTTACTATAACACATCATACTACACATTGATTGTTGCATTCAAATATTTGATTTAATGTTAGACAAATTTAATTTTACATTAAAAAATGAATTCAAATTTTTTATTGAAGAAATAAAATAAAAAAATTTGCCTATTTTTTATATATAAAAAGTACAATTACAACTAAACAATTTTCAACACATATATGGCTTAATCATATCAGATATTCAAGAAAGGAAACCAAAAAACAAAAAAACTAATAAACTAGTATATAATTAAACAAAATTTAACATAAATTAAACCAAACTCACACTTTTGTGATACTTGATCTTGATATTTAAAAATTGGAGTCTCCTAAACAATACTGCACTAACGTTAATCTGTTCTTAGCAATAACTTAATCATGGTTTTCAAGTAAATGGTTGAAATTTATAACAATGTGTTATTTTGTAACGGCACCATTAGATTAAGGTTTTTTTTTTTTTTTCATATTTAAAAAAAGAAATTTATTATTAGTGCACTGTTTTCTCTTAAATTTAATGAAAACAATGCATTAAATACATAAATCATTTAAAAATAATATTCTTACTTTCCTTAACGAGTACGGAGTACCTATAGGTACGTATCAACTTAATTCTTCAAATTACCTCTCCTTAATTTGTCTTTTCATTTCCTCTCTCAATTTGCCTTTTGCTAAAATTTTATTGCAAAAGCTTTTTTTACACATTAATTGCAAATTCAACAAATCAAAACAAATTATGATAGGACTTCAACTTAAGGAATAGATTTAAATGAGATTATTTAGATGAAAATTGCAAAATTTTTTATTAAAAATTATTAAATAAAATTAAAATTGAAAATAAAAAATTAAAACTAATAGATTGAAAAATTTTGTTATATAGATTAAGTGTAAAAAATTTAGAAAATTTTTGATAAATTTTGATATATTTTTTAAATAAGTATTTTTAATAAAAATTTTAACAAAATTTTTATCGTTAAATAAATATCGATTAAATTTGAATTATTAACGATATTTTTAATTTTTTTTAACATATTATTAGTTTTTACATTAAATTCTATAAATCTATCAATATATATTTTTATTTAAACTTTTTTATTAAATTAATTTAAAAAGATTCACAAAATTTGCTTAAAAACTTCATTTAAGTTTTATCCTGAACTTAAAATCGCATTAAACCACATGCCTTCTTTGCTAATTTTTCTTCAATAGTAACTTTTTAACTGATAATATTAAAATCCATTAATTAAAAAGGAAACTGTATGTTAAACGATTTTGAAATAAAAACCATGAGAACATTATTTGCGATCCCTTTCACAAGTTTCCTGCTCCCTGCTCTGTTTTGAACCACTATTATGGTCTATGGGCTTGTTATCTAGCTCTCATCAACTCCCATTGCATTTCCAAATTCCTTAATACCATCAAAATTTTTTTTTCAATTCTGCTTTTTTTTTTCCCATGTTTTCCATCCTCTTAATTTGATCAAATTATTTGTGTGATCTCTTAACCTTTTTTTTAGAACATAACTGGGGCTGTATTTATAACATGCTTGTACTGAATAATGAATGCTTATGTCAATTTTTTCCACTAACGTGAGCCCTGTCCAATTTGATATATCACCTAGGAGTAGAGCTTGTGAGATTGTCTTAAAACATATAGATTAGTAGTTTTTCATCATTTGTGTAAGCAGTCATTTTGTAACAGTGATAAGATGAGTCATTGAACATTTTATTTCATCGTACTCTAGTAGAAGATTGTAATCCAAAGCCCATTTCTCCCCCACAAATACAGTTTGTATTGTAATAGTACAATACATTATAAATGAACCAAAACCAAAAACTGTCAAACATGCTGTTCCAAATCCTCATAATTAACAAAATCACCATTTGCTGACACACAAACTATATAGTTGATTCATGATGAAAGAACAACTTTGCAACATTAAATTACAATGAGACTGGATGAGAAATAGATGGGATGTTTAAAGGAAGTCTGGTACCAATTACACTGCTTATTGTTTCCTTATGTTTCTTCTCTAATATTCTCTGTGCATGATTGACATATAACAGCTGATTAATTATGCTCAGTGCTCATATTTCTGACATACTTTCGGAGGAATTCCTTCACATCGATGAAGAATATATAAGCTGAAGGTATAAGCTGATCATGCCTGAGGAAAATGCTAGTTGATATCAAATCTCCTTCTAGACTTCTTCAACCCCAAAATGACAAGCAGCACTCCGAAATAATCGTAATTGTAAGAAGTCTCTAAAAGTTCCAGTTTGTAATTATTCCATGGAGGAAACCTGAACCAAAAATCAGTGAGGAAGCTTCTTCTGGCGATTGCCTTGTAGTGACTAAATGTGTCGAAGGAGAATTTGCCATGGTATTTTCCAAACCCACTTTCACCGATGCCCCCAAATGGAATGGTATCAGCTACAAACTACATTTTATTTCATCCACGACAAGACATTTGAACAAATAAAGGAAATTATTTACTAGAATATTGTAGAGCTAATTACTTAATTAGCAGAAGGAGCTTGCAGCGTATTCAAACCTAGCCTTCTACAGTAGAATGTTTAGTAAATTTTCTTCCTTGGTTTTAATTGCTTGAGAAATCGAATACCTGAATGATTGCATCATTAAAAACCACACTCCCGGATGATGTTTCAGATACCATTCTCTTCCTGAGCACTTCATTATGGGTGAAGGCATATATTGCAAGGGGTTTAGGTCTTGAATTAATAAAATCAATGCTGTCTTCAATCTTATCCAACTGTCAGGAAAAAACAAAAACTCCGATTTTTCAAGATTTATCTTGAATGACTAGAAGAAAAGGCACTGACACTGCATACTACTTCTGTTTCTTGAGCAATAACCATAAATGTGCTTTAAGTGTGTGTGTGTGCATATATATATATATATATATATATTTCTTACTGTGATTATTGGAAGCAGTGGGCCAAATATCTCTTCTGTCATTATTGTTGATTGAAGCGGCGGATCCACCAATATCGTTGGCTCAATGAACCTGCAGGGAATTGAATAAAAGAGTCAAAGGCGAACAATTATAAAGAAAGAAAAATGGGATCATTGGTGGAAATTTATACAAAATAGTAGAGAAAGCAGAAAATAATAAATAGGTCTTGTACATTCTAAATTTCCTTATTATCCATCATGCGAAATAAAAGCCACTGTTCAACATGAACTTTTATCTTTACCAAGTATATTAATAATTCAAACTTTTGCAATTGCATTGAAAAGAATGAACCATGTAATATATATAGCTAGATAGAACGAGAGTGGAATAGTTACAAGCTGTCCTCATCCATTGAACCGCCATAGACAATGGAGTCTTTAACCATTTGATCTGTTAAAAGATTTTTCAGTCTCAAGAAATGATGTTTGTTAATTATCCTCGCAACACTGTGTGATTCTCTAGGGTTATCTCCATACATTTTCTTGATCAAAACCTTCATCAATTCCACCTGAAAAGAGGGTATCACACTGTATTTAATAATTCTATTGCTATGCAAGGAAAAAGTATATATGATGAATAAAATAGATTCAAGTTGACATACCACAGTAGATGAAAATGTCTTTTCCACTAATAAATAATCAACTGATATACATACTTGACCGGCACAAGATCCATATTTTGCCCCAATGATTCGATTTACAGCCACCTTTGTAGAATAACACAAAGATCTTAACTGAGCAAACTTGGAAAACAGAAATCATAATAGTCAAATGAATGAGATTTGCATCCTCCAAATTGCCTTATAATCTTCTAGGGGCATCGGAACACAGTCCTACACGGTTAACTTTGCAGCAATATACAATGTTTCATTAACTTTGCAGCAAAATATAAAATGTTTCATTACTCAAAAACTTTACCTCTTTGTCCCAAGACCAGGATAGGGAATCAAGAACAGCCGGGCATTTCCCACCCAGCTCGAGAGTCGCTGGTGTTAGATGCTTTGCAGCTGCTGACATTATCATCCGTCCCACTCTTGCACTTCCTAGAATTAGTTTTATACTTTAATATTCCAAAAATATATACATATTAAAGCAAGCTAAATTTTAAGGTATAGAAGAACAATCTTGTGTATTACATGATTCCTAATTTTTAATTACATTTTCTATTAACATTTTGTTAACAAACTCAAATCATATGTATCTGCGGGGTAGTACCCCTCTTCCATTGTTGTTAACAAATTAAAATGGCTCTTTAACGATTAATCAAGTAATTATCTAAGTCAATAGAATGCTATACACATATATACCTGTGAAGAATATCTTGTCCCATTTTTGCTGAAGTAGTTGTTCACCAACTGCTGGACCACCCTCAATGACCTTGATAGCTTCACTGTCAAGGTAATTGGGGAGGAAATTGACGAGAAGAGAAGAACATGCAGGGGCCAGCTCTGATGGTTTCAAAACCACACCATTTCCTGCAGCTATGGCTCCTATTAAAGGCTCCAAGGAGAGTACTATTTTTCATGCAACAAAACATAACAATTTGGAGATTGTTAAGGACTTATGGACAATAAAAAAAACCCAGAAGTCTCATTTGGGTTTTAGGTTTTCAATATTCCTGTAAAAAAAAATAAATAAAAAAACCTTTACTAACCGAAGGGAAAGTTCCAAGTCGAGATAACGAGGATAAGGCCAAGAGGCTCAGGAACCAATTCAGCAGATGAAAGCAGTGCAATTATAGGAAGTTTAACCTGTTATAGGCACAATCACAAACAAACAAACACGGAGCTCAGTAGTCAGTATGCATTCCCGTAAGTTGGATAGAAATGGGACCTTTACTTGTTGAGATTTGCTTTGAATCTTAAAATCCCATATCGAAAGTTATAAGAGTTTTGAATTTTTCTTGTATCTTACATTGGGAGTTTAGTAAAGGTATAAGGGGTTTTACCCTTATAAATAAAATGTTTTGGTTTTGGTTTGAAAATTCCAAATAATTAGACACCAAGAGAATAACTAGGTGAGTAAGCTATTAAAAGGGTGTAATTGGGTTTTGGGTTAAGTTTTGAGTAAGGAGTTTTTGATGACTTTTCTCATTTCAAAAGTCTCTCAGTTGTAAAGATTTATTTGATAGTGGATTAGATTTGGAGTAGGTCATTTTGAGTTAGGCCGAAACAAATATATTTGTGTGTTCATATTCTTGATTTGAACTTGCTATTTTGTATGTGGGTACAACGTGTGCGTGCTGATTTTCCAACAAGTGGAATCAAAGTTGTGTTGATTTTGTGTTGATTCCTAACAAATGGTATCAGAACGAGGGTCGAAGTTTGAGGTTTGTGGGAAAAAGAGGTAGGCCCAAGAGATCGTGAAGCAAGTATTTCAAGATGTCTGAAGAGGGTATGTCTAGTATACCTATGCCTAAGTTTGAGATTCCATTATTTGATGAAAAAAGTAATTTTATGTTATGGTAAAGTACGATTCAATATCTGTTAGTACAATAAGGATTGGATTAGGTATTAGAGAGTAGTAAGTCTGAGAGAATGTCTAACTATAATTGGAATAGAATTCAAAAGAAAGCTGTTAGTACTATTAGATTGGCGTTAGCCCTAGAGGTAAAGTATAGTGTATTAACTAAGAATACTCTAAAGAGTTTGTGGGATAAGCTTGAGGGTATTTACACTTCAAAGTTGTTGACTAACAGATTATGTTTGAAGATGGATCTGTATTCTCTGAAGATGAAAGAATGTACGAGTCTTCATAATCACATGAATGAGTTTAATAGATTGGTTTCTCAATTGCTAACTATTTCTGTTGATGAGTTAAAAGATGAAGAGAAGACTTTAATTTTGTTGTCATCTTTGCCCAAGTCTTATACGCCTTTAGTTCAAACTTTGTTGGTGGGTAGATCTACTTTGAAGTTGGATGATGTGACTGCCCAATTACGTGAGAACAAAAAGTTTATAGAAGCACAGAACTCATCACCTGGGGAGAGTATACTACCAATAGAGGGTTTTGAT
The DNA here is from genome assembly GCF_002303985.1 of Durio zibethinus. Next base: position 624,364 of record NW_019167882.1, on the reverse strand, counting down.
CGAGGGAGGACTCAAAAGAGGATTGATGGATCAAAAAAGAGATTTAAGTCAAGAGAAAGAGATTACAGTGATATAGAATGTTATTATTATGGTGAAAAGGGACATATCCAAGTGTGCTGCAAGAAGTTAATGAGGGATATAGCTGCTTTCAAAATAATGAATGATGAGAAGAAATCAAATGAAGGAATGAGTGATACTGCTGCTATTATAGTTAATGATGATGATGTCATTTTGACAACTTGTGTGGATGAGACTCAGACTTTGAAAGGTGATAAAGGTTGGGTTTTATATTCTATTACTACAGTTTATATTTGCAAATTATAAGAATTGCTTTATGGAGCTGAAAGAGAATGAAAGTATGGGGATATTGTAGTTGCCAATAACGAAAAGGTGCATATTTAAGGTATAAGGAGTGTTCACCTTAGATCTCGCAATGGTGTTATTAGGACACTTCATCATGTAAGGAATGTACCAAGTTGTAGCTACAATTTGATTGCTTTAGGTGAGTTAGCTTCTCATAGGTACACATATTATGGTAGAATGATTGGTTGAAAGTGTACCAAAATAGTAGTGTGATTCTACAAAAGAATAGGGTCAAAAATTACTTGTACATGCTTGATGGAAGCTCAATTGCTGGGATCTCTATGATGAAAGAAAAGAAGAAAGAAAAACGTATTAGCTTTGCAGATTTTGTTGAAGTGTTTGGAGATTCAAGTCAATGGAAAATTTGTTGGGATTTGTTTTGAATCTTAAAATCCCACATCAAAAGTTATAAAAGTTTTGAGTTTGTCTTGTATTTCACATTGGGAGTTTAGTAAAGGTATAACGGGTTTCACCCTTATAAATAAGATGTTTTGGTTTTGGTTTGAAAATCCTAGATAGTTAGACACCAAGAGAATAGCTAGGTGAGTAGACTATTAAAAGGGTGTAATTGAATTTTAGGTTAAGTTTTGAGTAATGAGTTTTTGGTGACTTTTCTCATTCTAAAAATCTTTCAGTTGTAAAGATTTATTTGATAGTAAATTAGGTTTGGAGTAGGCCATTTTAAGTTGGATTGAAACAAATATATTTGTGTGTTTTTATTCTTGATTTAAACTTACTATTTTGTGTGTGGATACTATGTGTGCGTGTTAATTTCTCAACATTACTATCTTAATTTTCGTGATAAAATTGGAGTGTTTGAAGTGCTTTTAACCCAAGTGATTTATGAATATGAAAATTGAAATTTAAGCTTGTTAACAAGCATATGGAGCACACCTACATGTAAACTTGGTTAGGCTCACAAGATATCTAGAATTAGCATTTAAATAATGTTTCAGACTTTCAATATCAAATTAGAAATTGTTAACTATTGGTTTAGCTAATAGGCCTTTTTTTTTTCTCCATTATTGTTGACAAGTAATTATTACTTCATGTCATTATCCCCATATGTTCTTGTAGTTCAAATTATATTATTTAATACTATTTTTTAAAAAATTAATTATTTATTATATTAAATGTTAAATATTTATTTAACATATTCAATAATACTTTTTATAATAAATAATGATTAAAAAAACATGATTTGTATAGAAGTGATGCATTAGATATTTCATAAAATCTTTTCTCTTGAAATGAGAAGTGCAAATTAAATGGTTCCATTGCAAATAGTAGTGAGGTCACGCATGCAAGAGCTACAATATATATTTTTTTTCCTTTAATTTCTGGAAGGATAATAAAATGCCATAAATGTTACTTTTTTTTTCTTTTTTTTATGAAAACTGCCATAAATGGTACTTAGTGGGGAGTGAATGGAATTTAACGTAGTGGAAATTTTTTTATGAGTAGAGTTGTTTTTTAATTTATATGAAGTTTTATTAACTAAAATAAATTTCTTAACTAGTGACAGTAAAATAAATTAAAAACACTATAATGTATATATATATATATATATATATTATATAATATAGATAAAAAAAAATTCATACCTCTTTTTCCATATTATCCTTGCTCTCCCTTTTCTTTTTCTTTTTTGCTCTTCGAATTACAAAACATGGACTTATAGACCTTGGTTTGACATTTTTCATTGTTTATTTAGTTTTCATTTTATGTTATTTTAATTTTCTTTTTAATTTAACTTAAAAATTTTTCAAATTAATTTATTATAATTAATTAACATATAATTTATATAATTATTGAATAAATAAATGGGTAAAGTAATAAATAAATAATCAATTTTATAATTAAATAAATTATTAATGAATAAAAAATAAAATATATAACTATATTATAATAAAGTAAATAAAAATTAGTTGGTTTATTTTAACATGATATAAATATATTAATATTATTTTTTAAAATTATTATTTTGAAAAAAAAACATATAAAGGAAAATATAAATAATAACAAAATATATAATCAACTTATTTATTAAATAAAAGAATTATATAAATAGAAAATAGATACATAATTAATTATATACAAAACAAAAAGTAAGACCTAAATAATAAAATGAAAAAAAATTATTTTGTTAAATCTATAGACATATTATTATTATTATTATTATTAAGTTTTACAAAAATTATGATTTGGTATAAAAATAATTTAATTAATTTTTAATTATTTGTTAAATTTATAAATATCAAATATATTATAAAATTTATTATATACCAATTTTAATATAATGTCATTAATTATCATTTTATTTTCAATAAAATTTCACCTAACCGTCACTATTATTTTTGTTATTTAAACACATATCTCATCGCTACAAAACCAATTTCAAGTCTACACTAATTAATCTCATTTTTATTTTTATTTTTAATCTCATCAAACTTCATTATCTATCTAAATGGATCTTGAAAATAGTAATGACAGTGAGATTATTGTAGTGAGATTAAAATAAGTGGTGAAATAGATCCAAATATAGTAATGGCAATGGAATAAAATATAGTAAAAAGAAAAAATTATCTATTAAGTAATTGATTAAAATTTGTATATAATGAAATTTATAGTATATCTTTGATATTAACAAAATTAATAAATAACTAAAAATTAGTAAAATTATTTTATATCAAATAATATTTTTATTAATAAATTGAAAATGATTACAATTATTTATTCAATTATTTTATTTACTTTTTATATATTCAATTATTTAATAATTTATGAAGATTATGGTATTTATTATTTATTCATGTATTATTTAATTTTTAGTTATTAAGTATATATTATATAATTATATAAATTTATTTGTTATATCAAATTAATAAAATTATTTGAAACTTTTTAAATAAAAAATTTAAACAATAAAAAATGATGAAAGAAAATGTTTAAGTGGCTTGGACATTTTCATCCATGCACTATACACTCAAGAAAAAACCAAAACTTAAAGCATGGGCTATGATGGGTTTAAAAAGTTTCACTTGACTCTAATGATTCAGGATGCCTTTACAATGTGTTTGTATCGAAAGGGAGGGAAATAAAAAGAAAAGAAAGGAAACAAAAAATTTTGAATAAAATTTTAATTTAAAAAAAAGAAAAAAAAATAAAAACTCAATAATTTTTTTTTTTTTTTGTGTAAACTTAATTTTTTTAATACCTTAATTTGAGAAAAAATTACAAAAAAAAAGTTAAAAAATTTTTTTATAAAAAAACTATTATATTTATATTTTTTTTAACACTAAAAATCTAACTGCATCACAATTTTGAAATTTTTTAAAAATCATCTTTATTTTCAAATATAATTTATATATATAACTATTGTCATAAAATATGCTTATTTTGATATCTAAATATGTAACTAAACATGTTTTTGCAGTTAAAAATCATACTAAATTTATTTAAAATATTATATTTTTAGTTTAATTACCCATATTATGGTAGCATGTATAATATCATATAGTGTCACTAGTGCTACATGCTGATTTTTTTGTAACAAATCATGAAAATTTTATTACTATAATACCAAAGGTTCAGTTTTTATCACTTAGAACTGCTCAATTAAAATAGATTTATTATATATACATTATATTATTCTTGTGTAATTCAATCAATATCATTTTAATCATAAGATGTTCAAGTGAAATTTCTTTGAAGTCAATCGATCCCTTGTCCATAGTTTAATCGATCTTTAAGCTTTTTTTCATTCATCTTATTTTTTTTAATGACTCAAGTAGAAATCAAACTTATATTGAACTTGTTATGATTAGAATCGCTGTAAAATAATATTTGATTGATATATTGGATAAAAGATTGATTATTTGTGTTCGAACTTAAATTCAAATTCAAAATATTTTATCAATTAAAATAATTAAAATATATTAAAATATAAAAACTTAATTAAGCTTACGAATTATTCAAGCCAAGTATAAAAATGTTTAAACTTAACTCGATCAATAAATCGAACTATTCGAACTCAAGCTCGACTTGATAATGATCGAACTGAATTTAAATTTTATTCGAATCGAACCCAAATAATTTATGAATACTAATATATTATTTATACCCTTATCCAAGAGTGTCCTCACTTAAATTGTGTATTAGGTAAATAATAGTTACTAATATTCAGTTCCAAAGAAAAAGCTGTTGCTCAGTTTTTTTCAAAATACAAATCAAATTTTCTTCATAATACAAATTTACGACTAACCAAATATGTAATAAAAAACATAAACAAGCGTCAAGAAAAATAGATAAAAGGATATAAGTATTGAAAATATATTTTATATCATTTTTTAATTTTTTTATTTAAATATTTTTTAATTTAATATAAGAAAAATATTATTTGAAATATTATTATTTTTTAATTATTTGTTAACATAATTATTATTTACTATAAAATAATTTAATAAGTTTTCAATTATTTATTAATTTTATAAATATTGAATAATTTAAAATTTTTATTACATATAATTTTTAATATTTATTTTTAGTATAATTTAATTCATTTTATTATTACTGCTACTTTTACATCTAAATAAATATCTTTTTATTAATTTTAATTTTATTGTTCATCCCAATGTATCTTCAATCCAAACCGTGGCTGCGGTGCCGTTAATAAGCACCAACTACTGTGTCTCACGGTGATTTAAACATCAAGGATGGTGCCGTTGGACCCAAAATGCGGTCGAATCAGACCATACGGTGAATCCGATAAGATAAACATTGCTTAATTACGGTCCGGCTAAACAAAGATCTAAGAATAAGGTTGAGTTAAGTTTGGATTTTGAAGAAGAATTTAAGCAATACCTCTCTGCTGGACATCCATTTTTTCAAATCCTTCAAAGCGAGATTCAACGATTTCCTTAAAAGTCCTACCTGCAAAATGGAAGAACACAATTTTCATGAAAGCAGTCGTTTCCTGCTGGCTGCACTGAGCCACCATAATATATTCACAAACAAACTTAAATTAATTTTCAGACCCGAAACATCCAAAAAACAAAAAGAAAAAAACTCAACTCCTTACCTCATCTCTAAATGCTTCAACATAATGTTTCCCTAAATCTTGCTTTAAAACCCTGAAAATTTCAACCTCTTTCTCCTTAAGAAATGTTTGCAACCCTTTAAGCTGAGACCTCCTCCAAGATTCTTGTTTGGTCTTTCCACTCCTGTAACACTCCCTCATCGCCGTAACCTCTCTCTCCAAATTTTTCTCAAACTTGTCCATCCTTGATTTCTTTCTAAAATAATAGGGTTACGGATATCATATATATTCCAATTCTGTCAATGTATCTCTCAATTCTCTGCTATTACATAAAAGATGTGCAACTAACTTGTTTGTTATCTAGTTAGTGGCCCCTTGTGGCTTCTTCAAAGCGTCTCAGTCGTTCTAGGCTACTGTCAGCTACTCACCAACTTACAATTATTATGTGGGTCCTTCTTTTTATAGCAAATATGGAATCCGCTTTTCATTCAGTCATTTTTTTTATTTATGAAAATTTGATTCAGTTTTAAGCAACATCAGTTGTATTTTTATTTGGATTATAATTTTATTTGTTTTAATTTTAATTTATTTGATATATTAAAAATATTAAAAATTTTATGTTTGAAAATTATTATTTTAATATAAAATTTTTTAGAAAATAAAAAATTTACATGTGAAATATTTACATCATATTTTTATTGTAGTAAAAATTTATTTTAAGTATATTAACAAAATATTTTATAAAATATTTTTATTCTTATTAACTTTGATCCAAATATTATCAAAATTAAAATAATAGTGACCAAATTGAATAAAATCAAAACATAAGATAAATTTGGGCTTTATTCCTTAAAAACTCATTACTTAAAGCAGGCTAAAAACGTTAAAAAGGTTGGAAGTTTAAATGTTCCGTCTGTGGCCAAGGATAGAGGAGGCTATCCGTTATTTCTCCCCGATAATTTAATTATGTGGGGCTGTTAGAGACCAATGTGGCAATGGACCCATCTCCGAAACGAAACCCAATGGAATTTCCAACTCATTTATAAATGACAATCTACACAACTAATTCCCGTGCCAACCACCGTGCAACTGTTTTATTAATTTAGTTTCTGGTCCCTAGTCTACCTCTGCCCCTCTTACCTCTTATCTTTTCTGAGTGTCTTCGTCCTGAAGAGTGATCTCAGTTACCAAGCCTTTAGGGATTGTTATAGTTTATAGTAGCAATGGCAGTGAGTAAGATTGTATGGAGAAAGCGGAAAACCTAGTAGAGATATGGCGGAATCTCATATTGACAGAAGATGAACTGGATCGAGTGAATAAAAATGGTATAAAAGAGGAGGATGAGACAGAGGAATGCAAGAATTGGCTGGTTGCAAAACTTTTGACCAAGTGACCATACAATAGAGGTGAGATGATAAAGGACACTTAAAGTGGTATGGAGACAGTCAAAAGGAAGTAATAGTGTCCTACATCGGTAACTGAAAGATAAGCAAAAAGTGTTGGAAGGATCACCCTGGTCTTTCAACAAGAATCTGGTTTTGTTTCGAAACTATGATGGTACTTTTAGGCCGGAGGATTATGTATTTACTTATGCTTTGTTCCGAGTTCGCATATATGATTGTTACTTTTCGTATAATCTACAAATATATAAATCAAGTAATAAAATAAAGTATTCCAATATCGTCTTCTCATGTATTATAAAATGTAATGTTAGATTGTTCAAATTACTAAGGTAAAAGTCTAAGATCTTATATATAAATAAATGAAAATTTAGGGTTTAATACAGGGTAAAAAAAATAAAGATTAAAGGCTATGTGTAGGTAGAGATCTTGACTTTGCTAATTGTCATTTGAAAAGTAAAAGAAGATTACCAAAAACTAGATCTAAGAAAACAAAATTTTGAAGCTTGAAAATTAAAGAAATTTGAGAATGCTAATTGATTGGAGAAAACTTAGAACAGAGATTGCATTAAAATAACTTGTAGAGCAAGAAAGAAAATGGTGGCCAAACTGAATGCTTTCTGGTAGTGCTTTTTTTATTTGTAGTAGAATTTGCCCTTCTTTAGCAGACCCTTCAATGTATTTTTCAGGATCTTCTTCATAATTTATCTCAGTACTCCTTTTTAGGGTCTTCCTCATAGGTTTCAATATTTCAGGGGCCTTTAATGCCATAGGGTCAAAATTTTTAGAATTTTTCTATCAAATCTTAAAAGTTCCTCATCTTCTAATATATCTTCCTTTCCTATGAAATCTATTTCAAGTTGTCTCACAAAACTATAAAGGTTTACTATTATAGATTCATCATCCTCCTTGTCAAAATCTCCCATCCTAACATCTAGTAAAGAATAAATGGTATTACATCCATCCTTGCCTTGTCTTTTAAAGTTGGATTCAATGTTGCTAGGCAAAGTACCTACAGAACAGTTGGCTATGGCTTGGGCGAGTTGACTTATTTGGTTTTCTAGGTTCTTAATTGATGTAACTTGACTCTGAATATTGGCATTGTTGGCTTACATCAGTTGGGTCAACATGTCTTCAAAGGTAGGTTTCTTTTCTTATGGTGGGTTGTAAGTTAGTGAGTTGGGGTAGTAGTTGTTGGTTTAGTTGTTGGTGGGTTGGTGGGTTGGTGGTTTGATTAGTTCTAAGAAAAGTTTAGGTGGTTTCACTATCCAGGGTTATAGGTATTGCTATAGGGATTGTTGTTTGGCTTGGCTTGTTGGATGTATTGGATTGGTTCTATTCTAAATTGGCATCATTTAATAGAATGGGGTCTTTCACAGATATCATAGGAGACAAAAAATTTGTGTATAGCATTCACATGGCTAGCTTAGAGTTGGTTTTCTAAGGCTTTAATCTTTTTGGTGAGGCCGGTTAATTGGGAATTGATAGAAATACTAGCATCAACCTAAAATAAACCAGCAAGCTTTTTACTAACCTTTCTTTCTATGCCCCACTGGTAATTATTAGCAACCATTTCTTCAATAAGCTCATTTGCTTCCTCAAAAGTCTTGCTTATGATTGGCCTTCTAGTAGCTGAATCTAAGATGATTCTCATAAGTAGTGAGAGACCATTGTAAAGATCTAGATTTGAAGCCATTTGAGTAATCCATAGTGTGGGCATTTTCTTAGCAGCTCCTTGAATCATTCTCGTCCATCATATAGTGTTTCACCATTTGCTTGTAGAAAGGTGGTGATCTCATTCCTTAGCTTTGCTATTGATGCTGATACGAAAAAATTTTGCTAAAAACTTTTGGACCAAATCATCTCATGTTGTGATTAAACCAAATGGTAATGATGACAACCAATTTTTTGCCTTGTCCTTAAGAGAAAAAAAATAATCTTAGTCTATTTGATTCATCAAAAACACATTATAGTGAAAAGTTTCACATAATTCAAGAAAATTAAAAAGGTAAAGATTTAGGTCATCACTTGGTAACCTTCCAAACTACACAAAAGTTTAGACCATTTGTATAATTAAAGGCTTTATCTTAAAGTTGTTGGCTTGGATAGCCGACCTTCTAATGGATGGTTGAAAATCATTTGCATTGGGAACTACATAATCCTTTAAGGTTCTTTACCCTTCATTATTTGCATTAGTCATAGATGTTGGTGTATATGGTTTTGATTACTCTTTTTTCCTTTTTCTAAAGGTTTTTTCAATTTCTTGATCAATGGAAGCTAACTCAACACTTTGGATCTACTCATGCAAATAAGAAAAGATCAAAGAAAAGCAAAAAAAAAACAAGTAAATACATAAAACAAAAGGGTTTAGATTATAAAAACCTAAGAATTCTTTAGTGATATTGAGAACACCACTATAATCCCTAACAACGATGCCATAAACTTGATTACTGCTTTTTGTATAACCTGTAAGTGCACAAATCAAGTAATAAAATAAATTATTTCAGTATTATCTCCTTATTTGTTATAGAATGTAATGTTAGGTTGTTCACAATTACTAAAGGCAAAAGGTTAAAATCTTATATCTAAACAAATAGAAATTTAAGGTTTGATGCAGGGTAATAAAAATAAAGATTAAAAGCAATGTGTAGTTAGAGATCTTGACTTCATCAACTGTCACTTGAAAAGTAAAAAAAGATTGTCATAGACTAGATCTAAGAAAACAAGAATTTAAAGCTTGAAGATTAAAAAAATTTAAGAATGCTAATTGCTTGTAAAAAACTTGGAATAGAGATTGTATTAAAATAATTTGCAAAGCAATAAAGAAAGTGGTGGCCAAATCTTGTAAAAGTAAAAGAAAGCTTGAATCAATCTTGAAAGAAAAAGAATGCTTTTGCCGAAATAAAGATTTTAAAAACAAGAATTGAAATTTTAGAGTAATAAAAGAAAAGATCTTTGGAAAAAAAACTTCTTAAATTGAACTAAAAGAATTTAAAGAACAAGAGCTTTGTTATTGGCAAATTTATTACCTAAGCTAATAACTAAACTAAAGGACTAAAAGAAATAAAAAATAAAAACTAAAATAGAGAAGAGAAATGAGGAATGGGATAATGGAAAATGATGAATAGCCTCTCTATTTATAATGGAGGGTTTGGCTAAGAGGTAGGATTTATAAGAGTTGTTCATATTCAAACTTTAAATGATAAGCTTGATCTTAATCTTCTAAGGAGTCATAGCTGAATAGGACTTCTTCAAGCTTAAGCATGCTTGGCCAAATGGGGTTTTGATGATGCAATCTTGGCATTTGATTGAATCTTGACCAAATCTTGATAATTCTCCTCTTTTGAATTTGCTTAAGGCTTTGAAGTTTAAGAGTAAGTTGATTTTTATCCAATTTTTGAAATTTAAATGAATAAAATCCTACTCCAAGTTAAAATCTTCAAGGCTAATCAACAAGTTTCATGGTGAGCTTCCAATGCTTTTTGACCCAATGTACCTAGCTTGATTGTGGTGAAAATTGTATAAAGGCACTCTTGAAGTCTTGGCCAAATAGGATGGTGCTTGTATAGTCCATGCTTTTGCAAATTAATATTCACTTTTGCATAGTCGAATGGATAGAGTCCTTATGCCACATAATTGCTTCATGGCTAAGCAAATAAGTTATACTTGGATCAAAACTTCTTTTTGACCAAACATGATAGAGTCCAAGTGAGCTTGGAGTATTATACAACCTTTCTTGGGATAGAAGTGGCCAAATGCAGCATAGAAGAGTCTTTGTGCAATTTAAACTTTACAAATATGGGACAAGGTGGTTCGACTATGAGCTTCCAATATTGGGCCAAAATTGCTCCTTGCATGCTTACATGCATGACTTGTATAAAATGATATCTGTGAGCTTGAAAACCTAAAATCGTAAAAACAATGTGAAAAGCACTAAAAATCATCTAAAATTTTAAATTTTAGCACCATTTTTAGCTTGTAAAAACACTATATATTTAGGTGCTATTAATATATGGTCATATTTTAAACATGATTAACAATGTAATGGCAAAAATGATAGGAAATAAACTAGGAACCTTGTTGGAAATAGATTATAACATAGCTACATATGAAAAGGAGAGCTTCATGTAACTTCGAATAGAAATAGATGTTACAAAACCACTTATGAGGGTCATCTCAGTTGTTGGGACAAAAAAATGGTGGCTATTTGTTAAAGGATGAAATATAAAAGATTACCAATCTTTTGTTATTCATGTGGGATACTAGGGTATATGGATATAGAATGTAGCATGAATTAAAGTGGGGATGAAACAAAAAGAAATTTGAGGCAATATGAAGATTGGATGAAAGTGTCACCACCAAAGAAAAAACTAAACAATATAAAGGCTATGCACCACAAAGGGGAACATCAAAGATAAACAGTAATGAAATTGAAAAGAGGTCAGGCAAGTTAAATAAGATGGTAGAACAAGGATCAAAGGTGGTCAATGGTGCAACGGGAAGGTTCAACCATTAACTGGGCTTAAAAAGGGGCGAGATTGTCCAAAAGTTCAACAAAACAGGTATGAAAATAGTAATGATAATATTTTATGTGAAAATCACGAGGCCTCCTCATTTGTAGGGATTTTAAACTTATCTAAAGATGGTGAAAACATGAGGAAGGGCAAAACTTTTGGAAAAAATGGCTGGGAGTAAGAAATATGACGAAAATAATGAAGATAGATGAAATATTAAGCTTAGCAGGGGACAAAGGGCCCATACAGATATGAAAATCAAAAAAGAAAATACAAGACTAGGAGCAAAAACCAAACCAAAGGAAAAATGAACATAAAACCTACCAATAAACCAAGAAAAAAACCAACGGTAAAAAAGGAACTAGTCACAAAACAAATTACCACCTTAAAGAAGAAATGGAAAAAGTTAGCTAAAGCCTAAACACCTGAGGAAATAGGCCAAAACATACAAAATGGGAAAAGAAAACAAGGGTATGTAACAATGGGGATGAACAAACTGATAATTAAAATAATACGAAAAAATAAAAAAGAGATGATCTAGTGAATCTAAAAATGACGATGATTAGTAACCAATTTTACTAAGGACAATGAGGTGTATGGCTTGAAATTACCATGGGCTTAGGAACCTACATGCAATTAGAGCTCTAAGGGAGTTAATCACAAAAGAAGATTCCCATTTGGTTTATATTAGTGAAACTAAGCCAAATGACAGGATGTTAGATAAAATAAGGAGAAAATGTGTGATGGATGCAATTTTTTGAGTTAGCGCAAAAATCTCAAAAAAGAAAAGTGAAGGATAGGTCATTTTATGGCAGAAAAGTGTGCAGCTAAAACTATTAAGGTCCTCTAAGAATCACATTGACATGAAAGTGAGGGAAAAGGCCTAAACTAGACCATGGAGACTCATGGGTGTATATGGAGAATCAATAATTAGTAAAAGGCATGAAAAATAGGCTTTTTTAAGGAGTTTGAAGTGCCAAAAAATATGGAATGGTTATGAATGTGAAACTTCAATGAAATAATGTGAAATTATGAAAATTCAAAGGAATGCTTTGGGAGTGAGAACCAAATGATAGAGTTTTGGGATACACTTAAAGACTATGGCTTGGAGAATCTGGGATTTAAAGGATCTTGGTTCACGTGAGAGTGAGGGAGAACGATGAACAATAATATACATGAATGATTGGACCATGGAATAGCTATAAAATAATGGATTGAAAGATTTACCAATAATAAAATTCAACATTTGGTAACAGGGGTTTCCAACCATATGCCTATACTAATGAACACAAATAGGGCTAGACAAAAAAAGAAACACAAGTAAAAAAAGTATGTTTCATTTTAAACTAATGTAGGCCACTTGAACGGGATTATGGCCAGGTGGTTTAGAATACATGGCATATGAGCATGCATGGGGATGTACATGCTAAAATAAAAAGGATAGGGGAGCATATAAGATGCTAGCATGATGGAAAGTTTGGCAGCATGAGGGAAAGAATAGAAAAGTTAAAAAATAAACTCTAAAATCTTAACTTTTTAGCCTAACAAAAGAAGCTTTAGCACGTAGGAGCAACATAAAGGATAGGTTAAACATTCTATTAAAAAAGAAAGAACTATTCTAGATGCAAAGGTCAAAGGTTGATTGGATAAGGGAAGGAGACAAAAACACAACGTATTTTCATACACAGACAACCAAGAGAAAATAAAAAAAAATTAATTAAAAGATTAATGAATGAGGATGGGGAATGGTGCGAGGGTGAAGTAGACATCTAACAAAGTGCCACTTCTTACTGCATGAAACTATTTCAGTTTAATAGGATAAACAACTTTGATGATGTTCTAAAGGCAGTTAAGCAAAGGGTAACAGACAAGATGAATAATTCACTCATTGCAATATTCCAAGCTAAGAAAATCCAAATAACAATTAAGCAGATGCATTTAACCAAAGCTTCTAGACTTGATATGCAAGCTCTTTTTTACCAAAAATTTTAGAACATCATAAGAACTAATATTATAACTTTTTTCTTAGAATGTCTAAATGGGGGAAGAGAGATTGAGGATATAAATCATACCCATATTGTGCTTATTTCTAAGATTAGAGTCCCACAAGTTTTAGCCAATTTAGACCAATTAGTTTGTTTAATGTAATCTACAAAATTCTAGCAAAAATACTTGTTAATAGGTTCAAATACATTCAACCTATTTGTATTAATGATGTTCAAAATGCATTCACCTCCAGTAGATTAATCACTGATAACATTCATGTGGCCTATGAAATGTTACACACTTTGAAAAATAAAAGAAAACGGAGGGATAGATGGATAGATACTTTGCTTTAAAACTTATGTAAAACATATGACAAGGTGGAATGGAATTTTCTTGCTAAAATGAAAGCTAGATTTGGTTTTCATGGGCAATGGATTAATCTTATTATGAAATGTGTCACTTTAGTCTCTTACTTAATTCTAGTTAATGGTTTGTATAACTAATGTATTTTAAACTAGAAAATGAAGTCTAACAAAAAGACCCACTTTCTTTATATTTTTTCAAATTTTTACAAAAAGACTCTCATCACTCTTACATAAACACTAAGATGAAGGTAGAATCTATAAAGTATAGGCAAGTAAATTTAGACTCAAAGTTACTCATATTTTTTTTTGTTGATGATAGTATCATATTTGCTAAAATAGATAGAAATGAAAACAAAGTGGTAAGGCATATGCTAAAGAGATACAAAGAAAGCTCTAGCCAATGCATAAATTTTGATAAATCAATCTTGTATTTTGATTGTAATACACATGCAAGGAAGAAAGTCAAGATCAAGGAGACATTAGGCATTGAGACAATATCGAGCCTAGAGAAATATTTAGGAGTGCCATCCATGGTGAAAAGGGCAAGGAAGAAAACTTTTAAAGAACTCAAGGATAGAATGGAAAGCCAAATGATTGGAAGGCTTAGTCGAATGCTTTCACAAGGGGGTAAGGAGGTTTTTATCAAATTTGTGGTGCAATTTTTCTCGACTTACACCATGGGATATTTTTTACTTCCTAAGACTTTGTGCATGACAATGATTGAGATCATAAGTAAGTGTTGGTGGAGGCATAATAAGGATAAAGAATGACTACACTGACCTAACTAGGACAAGACATGTTGTTCAAAGAAATGTGGAAGGATGGGTTTTTTGGACATGACTAAGCTTAACAAAGCATTTGTGGCCAAATAAGAATGAAGGCTACATAAAAATGAACACACACTTGTACTTCATGTCCTAAAAGGAAACTATTATCCAGGTGGTTCATTTCTTGAATCGAGATTGGGAAACAACCCTTCACTTACATAGAGAAGTTTATGGGCTTCTATTTCTAGCCTTAAACGATAAGTGAGGTGAAGGGTAGGGAACGATAAATCTATCAAGGAATGGATAAATCTATCAAGGAATGGATTGATAAATGGGTGCCTTTTAATAATAACATTATAATCCAGTCACTAAATGAAGCATTAAGTGTTGAAGAGATGGTGAATGAGATAATTGATTGAAGTATTGGACAATAAAACGAGAATGCATTAAGGATAGATTTACGAAAGAGGAGGTAGCTGTAATTAGCATGATACCAGTAAGCACTAGGAAAGCCTCTAACGTAATTATGTGGCACCATGATAATAGGGGAAGATACTTAGTGAAGAACATGTATAGGTTGCTGTGTAAAGAAAATAACTATAAGTGGGAAGAAATGCCAAAGCATGACCAAGAATTATTGATAAAAGTATGGTCACCATGCATTCCAAATATGATCAAGGTCTTACTCTGGAGGGTATGTCATGGAATATTTACAACCATGATTGTACTGGCATGAAAGAGAGTTCAAGTCAATGAGATTTGTAACAGATGTAAGAATGGAACAGAAACATTATACCATACACTCAAATAATGCAAAGAGGTAAAAGAGATATGGTAATGTTTAAACTTAACCTGCGATAATCACTAACATGAGCATAAAGAAGGACATGATTAGATAAAAGAGAAGATAAAAAAGTTGACTATTGAATATCCATAATAGTTAGCTGTGGTATGCTAGTTAACCTAGACTAGTAGAAACAAAGCAGTTTATGGAGAGGAAAGAGCCCCAGCAATCCCAACTACAAATTTTATTAGACAATACATTCATGAATACAACCAAGCTCAGGAAAGAACAGAGTACCACCCAAAAATGAAAAGTATAAGGTAAATTTTGATACAACACTAGATCGAATTGAAAATAAGGGAGTGGGAGTGTTTATCAAAAACTCACAAGGCCAATTGATGGGAGCATTTATGATCAGAATAAATAGGATAGATGATCTTTTCATGGGAAAAGCATAAGGAGCTGTAGCTGTTAGAAAAGATAAATAAGAAGAGAGAAATAATATAAAAGAATTTTGGCTTTAAGGTGTGAAGAACACTTTTTTAAAGGTAATTATGTCTTTAGGATACAATAAAGCCTCAAACTCTCCAATCAAAAGTAGTGAAAATAGTTATACTGAAAGATTTATTTGTAATGAATGAACATATATAAACTTCTATTTAGATTGTTATAACTTTCTGTATAATCATGACCTTTATGAATAATAATCTATTTATATTTAAATAGTTATGACCATTTGTCATATGATAATAATTTTTATTCAAACATAATTTTAAAATATGAATAAAATTAATACAAAAATTAATTTTATTCATCAATAATTAAATCTTTTTATCCAATGTGAGATGTATCATATTCTAAACTACCAACAATTTTTCACTAGTTTGGAATGTTGGTACTTAATTTTTACCTTTTACACAAATAAATATTATGAATACAATAATGTATCTTTTGATTTAAGCCTTCAATTAGCTTATATATCTTAAAATTTGAACAAAGTTGATGATATCCACAGATTAAACCTTAACTCCTAATGTTAGAATTAAAGATATAACATATATAACACTTATTTATTCTTTTGTCAGAGGTTTATAACTGCTTTTAACACTATTATGGTCATGTGCTTATCCTATTCATAAATAATTACAAGAGAGACCTTAATTCTTTTTGGTGATGTGGCACCACTTTTACGTTTATATAGGTAGAGTTTTTATTATATCTCCATTAAGAGTATAAAAATTCATCCTCCCAACATAATGGATTACACTAGTTTCTAAAATTTGAATAAATTTTACTAGTGTTTAACAGACACATAACAATAACTTGTTTTTACTCATTAAACTTTGTAATTAGAGGTTACTAATTCAAAGTTAGGTTTCCAATATTAGTATCTAATAGTAAGGGTTTAAATCCATTTGATTTGTAGTACTACTAACCAAATATCTTTGAATTCAATTTTTTTTTATGATAATTACCTCCACTTGAGATTGAATCTCTAATATAATCATTTCAGGCTAATATGTCTAAAATTTTCATTTTGCATATCATTTATATGCTCCAAACATTGTTGTCTCATTCTTATCATTTTAAGAAATAGTTGATTTTGGTTGTGGCCACTACTCTATATTCATTAATTTCAACCATTCTATTTCCATACTTTTATATATTTTTAAACAATTATACTTCTAGTACAATTGGATAAACTCAATGAATAAGCCAAACCATTTTAGTCCTTTTAAAATTCTTTAGGATCTTTTTATGATTTTACTTTAAGTGTCTAAACTTATTAGCTTGTATAATTTGCTCATTAAATTATACTAAAATCTTACAACACTATAGTAGCAATTTTTATTTCTTTTGATTCTTATCACCCCCACCATATGCAAGTATTCATTCTTTTATTAAAGATTGTCTCATTCAATTGTTCAAGATATCATACATATTTAATCAAGTTGTCATTTCATTTAGCTTTTCACTATTTGATGGTTTTTTTTTTTTAAGTAGAAGGCCTCAAAATCCACCCTTAGTGAAAAATAACTAGCAAATATCTTAATATTTCTATAAAAGTTTCAAACTCAATATAAGAGTATTACATTAATAAGTAGATTTCAAATATAATCATGCTTCTATAGTCTCCTTTTTAGACTTTTATGTCGATTCATAAATACTTATATGAATCTATTTCATCATGGACACTGTTAATAATTTTTTATTACCATGACAAAACCATTTTCATCACCCAAATGGATCAAATAGCATTCCTTTTGCTATTATAAAAGTTTTCATATTCATAATATCTTTGATCACTCATGGCTTCCAAAGTAAATATACTTTTGAGTTTTCACTATATAAAACCATAAATAATAAATCATTCATACAATCCATGAATTTGACCAAATACATGATAAAAAATTATCACAATGTGATCAAGATTGTGGCATCAATTTTGGCTTATGGCTATTCTAAGCCAACCATAATAATCCACATCATACCTATAAATCATATAAATTTGGCTATTGAAGTTATCTCATTTATAATAATGGTTTTTAGTGAAAACTAACTATCTCAAATGTTATCATGAGTTTTCAATGCATATAGTAATTGCCAATGGCCAATTCCAAGTTTATGACTATTGAAACCTCTAAACTTGATTTCAAAAATTTATGAGAACTTTATTTTTTCATAATTATACAGCCTATATATCTCTGTTATTTATCATTTTTAATTGCTCATAACATTTTCGGATATATAATAAATTCAAACTTTACTCATAAGACCAATATGCCTATATATAATAAGAGTCCATAGTATATTTAACTCTAATTTCAAATATTTTTACAATCATTTTGTGACCAATATGTTCATATCTAGATCACAATATCAATGCAAGTCATGAAACATGAATCCAAAGATTCATTTTCATAAAATAGTATAAATAATAATTATAATATGAGTTTTATTCATATTTCATACAAAAAGTCGTGATGAATTTGCATTAGTTAAATCATTGATTGGCTAACTTTAAGGCTTACGGCTTTGACAAACTAATATTATTATCTAAACCCATATATTAATATGGTGTATAACCAGCCATATATTTGCCATTGTCATGAACTATTGAAAACCTTAGAAACTTGTTCACTTTTCATTTTAACAGCCTGCAAAAGGCCTTTTATTTGTATAAGAAGCAAAAATATCTTCATTGTGTTTAACCAATAATGTATTAATTGGATGATGGCATTCTATCTCTATAGTCCATACCTTTCTTATATGTATAAGAAAGAAAATTTCATCTCATTCAGTTCATTTTCCTAATATATGACAAACTAATGTTTTCAATGCCATCATAAAATGGAATTAAACACATACATGTATTAGTGCCTTTGGAACATTGAATTTGCATGTTTTTTTTTCTAATTTATAAACATGCCTAATTAGACATTAATGGGCATCCTTTAAAATGCTTGTAACCGTCAAATGCTTCAATATTTTTTAATGACATGCCTTTTCGTTTAGTTAATATCCCATATGTGAAAAGCAACAATACTTTTTTGTAACCATTGATTAATTCTTTGATGACTATTTATGATTTTCAGTTTGTGATTGTTCACAATAAAATTTTATTTTGTAAAATCACTTCTAATATAATACACCTAACAAGCAAAATACATGTCATTCTACTCATATTTCTGATAATAACAATTATTTGGTTTATTGTCCACCAATGAATCCATGAAACATTATATCGTAATAATAATTATTCACATATATCAATTTAATTTTAATTGCTTTTTTTTGAAAATTGAACACTAGTCAAAATTTGAACCAATAATAAATTTAAAAAATATATCTATATCAACATTTGATTTATAAATGTTCAATAAACATAAAACCATACAAATAGTTTACTCAATTTATTATCTCAAATTTTATGCCATGATTTAATAATAAAACTAATTTTGTAGCCAAATCTTATTTTCTGCATATATTCTCTACTTGTATTTAATTTCTCATGGTAAACTCCTTTACCCATTTCTGATTATATTCATAGAAACCATGGAATAATTTACCTATTCTATATATAACTAAGATATGACAATTAAACAATCAATCATTCCATTATAATCCAATTTAATTAGTTACTTGATAACAAGTGATAATTTTTTTTGTCATAAATCAATTCATGTCTTTCTCTTTTATGTTTTCAAGCTATTTTTCATCCCAATCTTTATAAGCATCGATTTTTCAAGTAAATATAATACAATTCATTAAATCTAATTGTAGAATCAAATTCATAATATGCATAAACTTATGCAATGTAATTAATATTTTATCTATTGTATTGTAACTTTATACACTAATAAAATAAATTGTTAACGTGTTTATCTTATTCAGTCAATCTTTTTACCGTAATTATGCAAAAAACAAAATACATACTGTTAATAAAGATCTTTATGAAAATTAACATTTTGGTCCATAAAAATATTAATCCTTTGACACATTGAGCCTTCTCTAATATTGATCTCCAAATTATGTCAATTTCTTTTTCTTGTATCTTTCTCATGCAAAATATAAATTTTTCATAATTATTTTTAAATTGTTAGAAAAAATAAATAAGAGAAAAGAAATAATAGAAAAGAATTTTAGCTTTGAGACATGAAGAACACTTTCTTTAAGATAATTATACTTTTAAGATACAACAAAACCTCAAACTCTCTAATTAGAAGCAATAAAAATTATTATATTGAAAGATTTATTTATAATGAATGAATATATATAAATTTTTATTCAGATTATTATAATTTTTTGTATAATCATAATTTTTATGAATAATAATTTATTTATATTTAAATAATTATTATTTATCATATAATAATTATTTTTATTTAAATATAATTATTTAAAATATAAATAAAATTAATATATTAATAATTAAATCTTTTTATTCGATATAAACTATCGTATTTTAAACTATCTACATTAATTACTTTTAAGATTTGCTTTTGAAATTGGTTTCTGTTATGCAATAATAGAAGGAGACCCATTGGCTGTTTTGAAAAGACTGCAATTGACTGAAGTGGACCTGTCACCTATGGGACTACTCACTGGAGAGGCAAAGGACATAAGTGGATGCTTTACCAGCTACGATTTTATGCACATAGGGAGAGCAGGAAACAATGTAGCTCACGGATTAGCGAAACATACATTAAATTGTAACCAGGACACGTACTGGATTGAAGAGCCACCTCTCTTCTTATGTAGTGCCTTACAGGTTGATATCACTATTGCAACTGAATGAATGGAATACCTTTCTTCGTCAAAAAAAAAAAAAAAAAAAACCCAAAGTTCAATTTTTGTGAAAAATATTTTTAAAATAAAACTTTACATTAACTTAATATAAGGAAAAACACCCTTAAAATAGTTCGAAAATATGATCAAACTCGTATAAACTCTAAATATATCTTTAATTGTATTGTACAAAAAGAAATTTGGATCCCTTTGTATGTGGGCACCTTTTTAATTTATTATGTTAATTCACGTATTTGATATCTAAACTATAATTAAATTCTTAATTTGATATTTAAAGTTTAAAATGTTACAACTTGATCCTCAAAACTTTGCTTAGTTCATTAATTTTTCAAATAGGTGATGTCTCTAAAACATTCAATAAAATTATGATACGTAGATGTGACATTTTTAAAACATAGCACTTCCTTTTATTGATTGTTTTTGTGAAACGTCATTCATTTATTAATTAAATCTAATTTTTATAAACAACTAAGATTTATCAATAATAATGATTTGAAGGGTCAATTATGGTATAGTAATATATGATCAGGATGGAATATAACTTTGTACGACAAAATTTAAAGTTTAATGTGATATTCTGTCATATATTAAGGGTTGGTATAGATATTTAAGTTACATTTATTATGGTGTTTAAGATTTTGTCTAATGTTGGACGGTCAAGTTTTGTCTTTTAAAGTAATTAAGGGGATTTTGGTAAGTAGGTATCCTGCATTATCTGACGTGATTAAGTAAAATTAATGGATTTTATAATTGGGTTGGGTAGTAAAATTACTATCCATCATGAGTTCTGGTAGTGCTTTTAAAGGTATTCACTATCCAAACCTAATTATAAATAATAAAATTTTAATATTATATATTTTTTATTTATAAATTATTTATTATTAATGTAATATTTAACTAAATTAATTTATTAAGTGTTCTAATTATGATTTTAATTTTAATTTATTTTTATTAGCTAACTGTCATTTATTAATTTATTTTTTTAATAATATTCTTTATGATAAATTTTAAATTTCGATTTAAAACTCAAACTTTGACTTAATAAATGAGTATTTATATCAATTAAATGTAAATAAATTAACACTAACTAAAGTGAGATAAAAATATTTTATTAAATAAAAAAATGTGATAAATTTTAAATTTCGATTTAAAACTCAAACTTTAACTTAATAAATTAGTATTTATATCAATTAAATGCAGATAAATCGACACTAACTAAAGTCAGATAAAAATATTTTATTAAATAAAAACAAAAATAAAATGTTGCATACAAATATGCATTTAATCAAATGCAATAAATACCAATCAACTATTAATTTTGTGATAATAAAGAATGAGATATATTTATTTTTATTAATTATAATGTAAATATTAAAATTGGTTTTAATTTTTATGCTTATATGTTATTTCAATAAATTATATATTTTATTAAAAATATTTTATTTCATACTATTATTTTATAATTTCAAACAAGAAATTAATGAAATAAAAAATATAGTAATTAAATTAAATATAACATAATTAAATAATATATTTGAAATATTTATTTATTTTATACATAGTATACTTATTTTATAAGAAATGACATAATGCATATATTCACCCTAGACTTTATTTTTGTTAAATATATTTTTTTACAGACAATTCAAAACTAACTCTTTAAAAAAGGCATATGTATACTTATAATTAAATAAAATATTTAAGTACTAATTTCATCTTTTATAGTATATTTCATTTTGTTAACTCTTGAAAAGTTTAATTAATTATATCAATTAAAAATATGTAAAAATATTTTTAAAAATAGAAAACATTTAAATAAAAAATTTTGTCCCACAAGGGCAAAATTTCTTGTTTATATAAAAACGCCTTAACAAATTGATAAACCTTACTTCAGCAGTAGGAACTCATTTCGTCGATATGCATTGTAGGAAAGAGATATGTGTAGGTGGATATGGTTTTCTATTTATTAATATCCCTATGCCTTTGATAGCGTGGGCCAAAAAAGGTGTTATATATGTTTTATATATGAAATTCTAGTAAGTGAAGATTTATTCAATAAAAAAATATAAGTAAAGGTTTATTAATTATTTTATAAAAATAATTTTAGTTTTCTAATTTCTATCATGTACTTTAATAATTATTGCAATGAAAAATCCAATGAATAGTTATGGGTGTCTATAGACACTCCTTAATTATTTTTAAATTTAATGTATTATTTTTACTAAATTTAATAATAAAACATGCATTAATTAGATATTTCTTTTCTTAACAAGTATCATTAGACGTGATTAACGTTTTTCTTTCTTAAATTAATGTAAATAAATCTTAAAAATAAAAAAATAATACTAAAAAATTTTAATATCAAAATAAAAAAAGAGAGAAAAATAATACTCATATTCATATATGCAACAATAGTTAGCGTAGAAGTTTTGAAAGATTTTGATTAATAGATTGGTAGCATAGGCGGACAATGAGGTGTTCATAGATATTCCTAATGTTTGAAAATAAAAAAAATTTTTAAAAAAATTTGAATATCTTCATAAAATTTTTTAAAATATTTTTTACCTACAAAATTGATAAATTTATTAATAATTATATATATATATGCATATATATTATATATAATAAGTGAATAACTTAAAAAAAAAACATAAATCCTTCGCTGATTGGTAGAGCCTTTACATTCTTAACGAAATCGAAGAGTTGGAACTATAGGAGTAAATTGTGCATGCAAGTTGCAAATCTCAACCATGAAAAATGAAAAGGTGACAACTTTGGTTTTTAATTACGACAGATGTACAGTTACTTTGTTACTGTTTCCAAAGGGATATTACTGCAATAGCAAGAATACTCGAACCCCTTCTTCAGTCCGACAAAAACGGTTTTTTTTTTTTTTTTTTTTATTTTTTGTGTGTTGGGCAAAACGAGAGGATAAAATGCTTCGTTAACCGTTTAGGTATATGTAAAATTAATTAATATATCTTATCATTAATTTAATTTAATATGTATTGTATTAATATATTTAAAGTTTTAATTTAAGATATTAACTTAATTATAAATTATGAAAAATAAAAATAAGTTTGTATTAAATTTTCTATACAAGTTATACTAAACTAATAAAAAAAATAGGTTGGGTAAGGGTATAAATATTCTTGTTAGGGGTATTTGATGAGTAAAAGAGCATAATAATTTTTTTCTCTTAAAAGTTTTTAATAGAGAAACAGAGGTATTTTTATCTTTTACGTCAATTTGACTTATCAAATCAATATGACATGCTCAATGCCACATCAGTTTCGCATTACCCTTATTGTCCCTTAATGATCATTTATTGCTCATCTATAAATATAAAGGTCCAAACACCACTTAAATAGATTGATTCCAGACCCATATCCCCCTTTCTATTTCCTTTTTTATTTCATTCTATCTAACTTGCACATTAAAATGCAAACGCAAGAAACACATCATGCCTTTACCTTTTACTACCCTTCTTTATTGTTTTTCAAAAATGTCCTAAGGTCGGAACTTGACACAAATATTTGACCCACCATGTAAGGGGCCATTTTCTACTCATTAATGGCATATTCATTAAATGGCCTAAATAGCCATTCATGACTTCCCCCAGAATGGTTATTCAATGCACACCAGGAATAGCGAAAAATATTTTTATTCCTAAAACACCCTTTAATAATTTATGAAATCACAACTTTAACCTTTAACATATACAAAACCCTACCCTAGCCACCATCTAGTCCATTTTCCAATGACATTTCGACACCATCCAAACATGTACTACCAAAGTTGGTCACTTAAACACTAGATCTTGAGCCAAAGTCCAAAATCAAATTATTGAAGCACGATTTCAAAGCACAATTGCAGCCAAATCTGGTCAGATTAAAGATTTGGTTCTTGCGTCGATAGCTTCTTGTTGCCACCATTGAAGCTGCCCAAAAACAACCAAATGTGGTGTAAGAGCAGCAATAGTGACTAACCCATGAAGCAAACGAAGGAAGAAAGAGGGAAAAAGAAGCAAAAGTGATCAAGGAGAGAGGAGAAAATGCACCGGCGACCAAGTGTTGTTGAAACATTGAAGTAGCAAGCTGGTGATAAGATTAGTTTGCAGCAATAGCATGACCAACAATGCCCATTACGATGGCTAGAGAGAAGAAAGGAAGAGAATAAAAAATAATAAACGAAAAAAGAAGAAAAGAGTAAACCAAAATTAAAGAAAAAAAGTTATGTTGCATTTTTCAAAGATATTACTATGAATTTAATGTTTGAATTTTAATTTTTATTGAAAAGTAAAATTGATATTTTGTAAAAAATTTAAAATATGTTTATTAAAATTTTTAATCAAAATACAATTATTTATGTTGAAGGGTAAAATAGTTATTTTATACTTATTCCTTATATATTCTTTCCCATAATTCTACCAAACCAAACAACTTAAATCATATTCCACTTATTCCATTCAATGAACCATGTAATAATCATTTCCTCTCTCTTCAATTCCTAAAGAATAATTATTCCATTCCCTCTTTATTTTGTTCTGCGAACCAAACATGTCGTAATTGTTTGCAATGGGTTAACTAGTACTAAAAAACACAATTCCACAACTTCTTATTTCTCATTACACTTAACATTTCGTTTTTACCAATTCAAAGTTAAGTTGTCATTATTGACGTCTAATAATAATGATGTTTTAAACCAATTCTACTTATACTTCTTACCCAATGCCTTGGTAATAATTGGTAAGACGATTTGCCGCGTCATAGTAAATATCAGAAAAGGTATAGCAATTTCCACGCTTGAGAACAATGCCCAAATAAATCACGTTTTAGGCAAATCTACTTACTTACCATTGTAAAATTACCATACATGCTTTAGAGAATGTAGCCTCCTCATCGCAAGGCAAGGAAATAGCCAGCATTGCTTGTACGCAAACCAAAAACCATTAGAGAACCTTTCAGCCAATTTGATTCTTGGTTTACAGTAGCTAAGCTATTAATTCATACTTGATAGTTGAATTTAAGATGCAAGTTTGTTTCTTGGAAGCCTAACTAATTGCACCACCTCTAAAGGTAAAACCACCCTGATGTGCAAGTGATTCAACTTGCATCCAAAATATCCTTCTAGCATAACAAACAATATGAATAAAATAGAACAAACCTTTTAGTCCTTTTATCATGTCCAGAAACTCTTCCAATGGATTTCCAATGAGCAATTATAGGCTTACTAGTACATCTTGACACATTAGACACTTTAAAGTTGTGTTAAAAATTAAGCTATCTTGAACAAATTTATATTACGCCATTTTGAAACTTTTATTTATTTTGTTTCTTGATGCTTCACAAAACAAACAATCCCACCATGTGTAAAGATCTATTCTTTTATTAACCAATATCCTTTTAGTTCAATTATCAAGGACATCTTCTTTCTTCCTTTTCTTTTGGAAGAAATCAAGGATATATTCTACGAAATTATCATAGTTCAATTTTTGTTTTCTTTCGACAAGGAATCCCCCCCACTATTTGACAAAAAGTTAATAGCATATGTGAAACTACTTGATACTTTCTTTTCTCACCATAAAAGTTACAAAAACTTCTACATCAACTTAAGAGCACATCGGAATGTATATTATATTAAAACTTTGAATCATTTAAAAAGTAACTCGTTTCACAAAATGATATCATGTTATGCCCTCCAATCAAGTAATGTGATGAATAAATGATATAAGTGCATAATTCACACTATGAACCATATATTTCCACTATTTTGATTAAATCATATCCACCAATTATATCAATCAAAGATCATGATGTGATCCAAATATATAAGCTCATGTTACCACCCAAAATAAAAAATAATCGTGATGTAACCAAACAAAAAAAGTACAACTTTTCACAATCAAAACTTGGCTCCACGCTATGCCTATCATAAGCCAATCCTCATGCTACCCACATAATGCCACATCCCACAAAAAATAGTAGAAAATTGATAAGGTTCCATATCTGCTTGTGGTGGAATTGTTGGGTGGAAATAATATCCTTAATTAGGATATTGAAAAACTAGTGCTTGAATCCTATACTAACTCCTTGGTAAGGAATCTAGGATTACCTTGAGAAGATGATGAAGAACCTTGTTTAGGTTGCTTCTTTTTAATTGTCACCCATTATCCATGTTGTTCATAGCATTGCTGTTTCCATTTGTTTTTAGAAGGAACTGAATCTATTTGACGAGAAATTGAGGATTCGGCTTCAATTTTTACTTTAATTTCTTCTTTATTTTCTATTCTGGACATCTAAATTAATCATCTATCTCTATATTAGAGATTTCTCTTGGTATCTTGTTCAAATCCAAGATGGCGGTATCCATACCATACAAGATCAAATTCTCCTGTATTTTTAATCTAGAAGAATAAGGGTCGAACCTGGAGAATATCCAAGAAGGATAAAGATCCAAAAGAGATAAGATCAAGAAAAGCAATGGTCTCAAAGTCCTCTGAAAAGCATACTCCGTTCAAAGTCATGCAAAAAGCATATTTGACTTCCAAGACCATATTCCTTAGTAAAAAGCATATTTCAAGAAGATAAGAAGCAAGACCATATGAAAAATAGATTCTTTCTTATCCTCAAAAAGATAAGAATCGGTTAAAATTTTGTTCTATAAATAGGTATTTAGATTCGTAAAGGGCATTAAATTTCCTATAAAATTTCCTTTATTTTTATCTTATCTCTTGATATCTCTTTTTTAAGGAAAATAGTTCTTTTTTAAAAGTAACATAATTTATTTCATTTGGTTTGAACTTTCCTAAATTATAGCCACAAATTAATTCTTTTTCTTGTGTTTTGGCTTTCATAACATATCCCCAATGTTTATTAGAAGCATCAATTTCTAGCATAAGCATCAATTTCTAGCATTAGATACCCAATGTTTATTAGAAGCATCAGTTTCTAGCATTAGATTCTCCTAGTTTCGGGAGAAAAACCGTAGGAATTTCTTTTAATTATGATTTTATTTGTTTAATAACTTTGATAGCACTTATAATAGGAGAAAGGAAGATTTACAAAAAAAGAAGAGATTCCAAGAGAAAAGATAGAAAGTGAGGAAATTTGATAGGAAATTCAGTATCCTTTACATATCTAAATACCTTATATAAATCAAATTTTTAGTCAATTCCTTATCAAGATAAAAAAGAATATGTTTTTTGGATGGTCATGCTTCTTATATTTTTGGAATATGCTTTTAAAAACTGTCATAATGATACCTAAATGTATGTATCTCACATGTAATATTTTGCTCAATTTTTCTATTTTTTTTAGTAAAAAGGAATATTTTTACCAATCCTTCTTAAGAGTTTTCTACAATGGTGTTTTCACTAAATCTCTCTATATGTCAAATCATCCAAGGGGGTAAATTTTATATTAAAATTTTTTTATATTGAACGAGATGTAAAATAAAGAAAGAAAACTTACAATATAGATATGGCAAGAACTTCAATTGAAAATAAATATTTTGTTAAGCAATTAGAAAATTTTACAAAGTTTGTAGCCAAAATTCTTCTTGAATTAAAACACTAATACCATTTACGATTAAACCCAACTAATTACTAAGTTTGATTGAATTCCTCCTATTAGGGGTTTAATAGGCTCATCAAATCTTTTATCAATCAATATTGTAATAATTGGGACATCATTTCCTGCCTTAAATAATGCTTTTATAACTATTGCAATGAAATATTCATCAAAGATTAAATCATGAAAATTTTTCTATAAATATTTTCAATTAAAATATTTTTCAATTTAAAACAAAGATGCTAAACAGATATATAAGTTTCAAAGTGATAAAACGAAATTAAACCTTGATTATAGAAATTTTTTACGGGCTCTTGTTGTGGTTTCAATAGTTATTCAGTTTTCTAAATGATCTCATAACAAGAAACTAGTGAAAATTTTAGATCGTAAGACCATTGAGAAAATTGATAGGGTCAATAACTGCTTGTGGCAGAATTGCTGAGTAGAAATTAAAATATTTTTCAATTTAAAACAGAAAAAGTAAATAGATATATGGGTCTTAAGATAATAAAATGAAATTAAAAGAGATATACTATAAAGAAAAAACTTACAATATAGATACAGCATGAACTCCCATTGAAAATCAATATTCTGTTAAGCGATTCCACCACATTCTGTGAATATTTTGAAAAATATTAATAGACAATTTTCTTGATTTAATCTTTCATGGATATTTTATTCGTGCAAAAGATGTTATCATTAATTTAGCAAAACACGCTAAATACTATAGTAAATTTGATTGTAAGTCAAGTTTCTGGCAAATTATGCTAACTGATGAGTCAAAACCGTTGACTGCAATCGGCACTCCAAAAGGACATTACCAATGGAATGCAATGCCATTTGGAATATGTAATGCTCCACAAATATTTCAAAGATGAATGGATTCTATATTCGGAAAATATAAAGATTTTGGTGTCATTTATATTGATGATATATTAATTTTTTCTCAATCTTTAGATAAGCATAGGAAACATCTAAATCTCATAGTTAAAGAATTTATAAAAAATGATATAATTTCTTATGTCAATATAATTTTTCTATTGAACATATTAAAGGTACTAACAATATTTTTGATGATTTATTGAGCAGACCAGATACGTGACCCTCCTAAAAACAAAGGGAAACAACAACTCTCTAAACAACAAGGGAATGAGTGACAATTAAAGAGAATTAAAAAGATCTGGGACATCATATGTATTAATAGATATGACAATTAAAAAGAATTGGGACATCATATGTATTAATAGGATACATATATAATCATATTAATATTGCAAAACACTAGAGAATATATAGATAATCTAGGAAATAGAATTTATTTGCTATTAAACCGATCGTAGAACATTGTTTAAAAACAAAAGCAACCAAGCAAGTAAAGAGCAAATTAAACAATAGACAATGTACAAAAAAATTACATAATGAAAGGGAGTTTGGTTGTAAACAACAACCAATAGTGTATCCAAACATAGCCGTTATAAGAAAAATAGAACATACAAGCTTATTAAATGGAAGACTATAAAGCATATTTGATAAGAAAAAGAAATTTGTTAGAAAAAAAAACTTCTAAAAAAAGAAAAACAAAGTGTAAATGTTTTATTTGTGATGAAGAGGGTTATATAGTACCTAATTGTCCTAATAAAGGAAAAAATGCCAATCAAATGATAAGAACTCTCGAAGAATGAGATTTAGAAATTTGTTTTGGAGAAGAAATATCTAACAAGGAAATAAATTATGAGTTAGTTTCGGAAAATAATTCCTACTCAAATGAAGAATATATTTTCATGCTAAATAATATCATAGCGAATATTCATGAAACAACTACAAAAGAACAACAGATGACAAAACTTGGAGATGTGTGAGGAGAACTCCATATTTCAGATGAGCAATTAGAAAAATTGCAAACCATTAAAAAGGATAAGGTTTACAAAATCTCAAATTTTACCCTTGGATGAGTAGACATATAGAGAAATTTAGTGAAAACATCACTGCAAAAACCCTCTAGAGAAGTATTGGTAAAAACACCCCTTTTTACTAAAGAAAAAATTAGAAGAATTAAGTGAAAAATCCACAACTGAGATACATACATTTAGGTATCATTATGATAGTTATCAAAGCATTATATAGGGCAGGAATTGATGTCCCAATTCTTGCATTGTTGATTGATGAAAGAAAGAAGAGATGAACAACCTTCTTGATATCTATGAATATTTTGATGAACAATCAATTCATCCAATTTTGGTAAAATTACAGAAAATTTTACTTTTTGAAAAAGCTCAAAAGGTTTTACCCATTGAGACTTTTTCAATTATTTTGAAAAATATTAATATACAAAATGAATTTATGTACAAGAGGGATATTTTATTTCATGGATATTTACTAGACAAAATATCCAAGTTTTTCTCTGATAAAGGTAAAAGAAGAGTAGGTGCAATCTCTAATCCAGAGATAGATAATCAATTTAAATTTCCAAAAATAGAAAATAGAGAAGGAATTAAAGTAAAAACTGAAGCTGAATCCTCAATCTACAGTTTCTCTTATGGAAAAAAGCCACGGAAATACTCTCAGAGATACGCACCAGTACATCACATACAGATGGGAGAAGAATTTCTGTAAAAGCATTATATTCCTACTCCTGAGCCATCTGATCCCAATGCCATCATACTTTGAGAAAAAAATCTAAAATGGAAGATTTAGATATCGAAGAAGACCTTCTTCAAATCCAAGAGAGATGGTATCAGTACAATAATACAGGATCAAATTCTCCCCTATCTTTTAATCCAAAGATGAAGAAGTGTTGAATCTGGAGGACAACCCGACACTTTAATACCAATGCTCCAAAATAAATCTAATTTTGGTTATAGAAAATCAATTAAGCACATTCCCCACCTAGAACATTCAAATTGCAACACTTGACCTCGACCCAATATTGTTGAACAAACACAAGTTTCACATTTTTATTAAAACGAAATTAATTTTAATTTTCGATAACTAAAAAAAAATTTGTCCAGCAACGTATACTTAGCACTTGTGTCAACTATTTTACACACTTTAAAGGACTGTTTCTTTTCAATGCAGAACAAAGTCACCCACCAACAATCCAGATCATCAACACTAACAACAAGATGAAAGACTTATTTTTTAAGTCTAAGTATACGTGAATCAGTAAATGTAAACAAACATTAAAAAAAATTAACCAAAACAAAACCAATCATGAAAGGTGTTAAAAGGGGTTACTTGGAACCATATTTTAAGGTAGAAAGCAGTGCAGGAGTGGCCAGCGGCATGGAGGAGACAAAGAGCGACGCTGCTATCGACGCCACCGCTAAGGAGAACCGCAACCTTAAGGCATTTATCAGGCATACAGCAGGAGAGAAAGCGCGGGTCAAGATTAACATTATTGAAAGTTGCAGCACTGTTGAGTGATAAAACAGGTTTATGGGGAAGAGAAGAAGAAGAGCTTGGGAGAGTTTGGGGCAGTGAAGCAGAGAGAAAAGGCGTGGGTTTTGACAGGGAAGGAAATGAGAGGAACGAAGCGAGATGATCGGCATTAGCCTGGGTTTGAGTCTCAACATTTTTGGTTGAAGTGATGAATTTTGGGATGCTTCGGAGGGGATCAGACATAAGAGAAGGGTTTTCTTTTTTATGTTTTTTTCAGATGAACAAAAATGCTAAGCCGGGCCCTTAAGGCTTTGGCCGTATGGGTTGCAATATCAAACCACTGCTCGAGCCTAGCCCAAGTAGGTAAATAAAAAATAAGTCTCTACCTATTTATATATTATTTTAACATTTTTATTTTAATAAATTCAAAGAAAAACAAGAAAGAATAAGAAAAAAATAATTTAATTTTATCCCTTGAATTTATGAAAATTAATGATTAAAAATATATGTAACACTAAAAAAGTTTTACACTTTATAAATTTTTTCATTTTCTTAACTAAATATATAATTAATTAATTAAATGATAATTAATCCAAAAAAAAAAAACTGCTTTTAGTTATTAAAAATACAAAATTTTTACTTGTAAATATTCATAAATACTTATTATTATTAATAATATACTAATTAATTATGATTTTCATCTAAAGAGTAAGTTTTATTTAATCTTGATTGAATTTTTTTTTTTTTTAAGATTTCAAATGTCAAATATTTTGAAAGCACATAATATACACACTTCTACATCATATTTTTAATAGAACCATGTCAAGTTTTTTTTCATCCAAATCAAGTTTGAATGCACCAAAATAATAGTATGAAGCTTAAATACACTAAACCAAGGAGTAAGAGCTTAAATAAACTAGCATTCTATTATTGAAAAAAAATTACAAGATTAATCACTTCAAATTAATAGAAAAAATAGGTCGCATAAAAATAATATATTGTAATAGTTTTAGCGATTACTAGATGAATTATAAAAATTTTAATATGGGAATTCATCACTAATTTTTTTTACTAGGTATGATTGGTTATTAAAATTTATTTTTTTAATAAAATCTTAAAGTTAATTAAATTTATTAAAAAGATGATTTTTGGTCCACGAAAAATAAAATTAAGTTCAGAAATACTATTACACATAAGAAAATATTAGCACTCCTACAACATCTATTTTAAAAATAATACCAATTAACTATGTGTTATCCCTTAAAATTAATGAAAGTGGTCTTACTTTTAATATTTTAAAAAATAATTTCCTTAATTTTTATTATTACAATAAAAAAATTTTAAATCTTTTGCTTGAAAAATAAATAAGAACATTTTATATTAAAAAATTTTGAAAATTATTCAATGCTTTGGCAATGTTATTAGGAACCTTCTCACCTAATGATCTCGTAAAAATCACTAATCAATCTTTTCGAGAATCACATTTTTGACAATTCCATTTATTCTAAAAATTGATATTTATACAAATACAATACAAATAGTAAAATCTTGTGCTCATAATTTAATTTAAACAATATTTTATTTTCTTTATCTTTTATAAAAACTCATCTTTTTAATTTTTAATAAAAAATTTATTAAAAATGATCATAAATATTCTAATACTTAAGTAGTATTTCAAAAAAAAATTTTATTTAGAGATTTCTTAAAAATTATTCCTCGAACTTCCTTAAAATCTTATTCTCAACAATTCATGTTTTTTTTTATTATTAATAATTTACCCTATATGTTAGGTATGGGTGATCTATTTAAAAACAATGGTGATATGCACTCAGTAATTACATCATTTTATTTAGTAATAATTTAAAAATCCTATGTGGCAATGATCTTCAATCATTGATGTGATAAGATTACTATCTTGAATAGCGATCTGATTCTCAACCTAAAAGAAGAAGAAGTTTTATCAACATAGAAAATTAATTTTCAATATTATTTTTGAACTAATTTGCACTCACCAAAAATATAGTTAACATTACTCCAAGAAGTTGGTCACTAAAAATTTTAAAAAACCAATTTTTTAATGACTTATTCTAAAAAAAGTTTTATATTATAAATTTATATTGATTAGAAAGAAGATAATGAATTTATTTAATAATATTTTTAGAAATTATTTTTATGAAAAATGATCTAAACTTTGTAATTTTCTATAAAATAACGTTTAACTATTTTATAAATTGTTGATTCAATAAGTATTAAATATTTACTTTTTTGTAAAGTTATTTTGAATATTTTGTACTATATAATTTGCTTTTCATGTAATACTAAACACATTGATTAAAAATACCAGTAATTTATAATATTGTATCAAACACGGTAATCTAATATCACTAGTGATCAAATCACCTTAGTGATCTGATTACCATGATAATTAGATCATCGTATTGATTTTAAAAATGATACCAAGTGCTACCTAAAAGTTATATAATAATACAATTATTCATAAATTAATTTATTTCTTAAAAAATGTATATTTTTATAAATATTTTATATTTTTATTTCTTTTAAAAATTATTGAAAAGAAAAAAGAAAGAAATATTGAAAAGAGTTCTAAATATTTCAATACTTTGGTAATTTTTAGAAAACTTTTCTTACTTAGAGAGTTCTCAAGAATCGCTACTCGAACTTCCTAGGGTTTCATCATTAAAAAATCTTTATTTTCTTTAAACATTTAATAATAATAATTCTAAAAAATATATAATTATCCAAAATATTTATTTTCATAAGTATTATTAATTATTTCAAAGCATACATGTTTTATAAAAATATTATTAACATGAATAATATAAAAACATTTAAATGAGAAGCCCAAAAAATGTAGAAACTATACCCAAATAAAGCTTTGGCGTAAGCCCAAAGTTTTATCTCTACCAAGCCTAAGCACTTCAAGTCCAACTACCATAAAAAATGGACTTAGGTAGATTGGGTTGCTGAAACGGGTCAGCTAGCAAGTGCAGGCCATGGGTCGAGTTGGATTAGTCGACCCAAATCGGTAGCAACTTCTTTCTTTTTTTTATTATACTTTTTTTTTTCAAACAATGTGTTTAGCACCTAAGTAAAATACCAAAACAAATATTATTTTTATCCTTTCCTCAAAAGGTGCATTTGGCATTTAAATAAAATGCCAATCACTTGTTTTTCCTTTTTTTTTTTCTCTTAAAAGCTCTTTCTCTCTCTAACTCTCCCAATTCTCTCATAAACCTAGCCAACAACCCTTTTATTTTCAAAATTTAGTGCTAGTGCTGATGTCATTTCCATTGACTACCGTTGTAAGCCACCTTCAGCTAGTTTTAAAAATTTTTTTAATTTTTTTTATTCCTTTTTCCTTACTCTTTTCATTTTTCCAATTAGATTTCTACAAAAAAAAAATTTAGATTTGCCCAAATTTACGTTAAAAACTGATAATTCTACTAAAAAAATTCTCTTTTAGCCACTTCAATCACCACTGTTACCAACCATGTCCTTTATCCTTTCTCTTTTATAAGACTATTCTTTTCACTAAGTTTTAAGATATAAAGCTCTTGAAAAATCCTAAGCCCAAAACCCATTCCTAGATCGAAATCCTCCATTAAATTGCCTCTCTTTTTTTTTGACTATTTTTTTCTTTATTGCTACTTCTCCCCACTTCAAGAGATGTGTTTGATTTTTTTTTTTATTTTTAGGTGGGGGTTTTGATAAGGGTAAGTTTCAAGTAGTAGGATTTTTTGGTGGGTTTGAATTTTTAAGAATTTAGGGTGATTTATGTGTGGTTTGTGATGGTTATTGTATGAGAGATTTTGGGTTTTGTTGGTGCGAGATTGGGGCTATAAAAGGTGGTTATTGAATTGGTTATGGGTAGAGCTGGTATTGTTGTAGTGGTGGTTGGTGTTTGTGAGGGCAATGTTATAAAAATTAGGTAGTGTTTTTGGAGGTGGACTAGGGTGTTTTGGTTCTGCAAGAATGATGGTGGGTTGATTTGGCTGTGAATTATGAATGAGAATGGGTTTTTGGTTTTCAATGATAGGATGGCTTTAGGTTTTGGTGGTATGATCTTGGTAGAGTTTGGTGACAAAGGGGTTGGTAATGATTGGTTTTGAATGTCAAAATGAAGGAAAGTAGGCTAAGGTATGGTGGTTAAAGAGGGATCATAAGCCTCTGGCTTATGAAGTCTTGGCTAGGTAATAGACACTTAAGATTTTTTTTTTTGTGAAAAAGCTCGTTGTAAAGTGTTTTTTTCCTTGAAAAGTATACTGCCAAATTTTGGCTTGTTGTTACAATAGTTTGGGGTTTGGAGCTTTTGATCAGTGTTATGCTGGGGTCAAAGGATAAAGCATAACATGAATAATTGAAGGTTGAAAATGGTGCAAAATGAATAGACCTAGAAGGAGTGTCATAATGGTTTTAGAGACTAATAGACAAATTTAAAAAAAAAAAGAGTTATCACTAATTTTTTTTACTAGGTATGATTGATTACCTAAAAAGACTTATCCTTTGAATAATATTTTAAAATTAATTAAAATTTATTAAACAGATAATTTTGGGTCTATGAAAATAATTTTGGGTTTAGGAATATGGTTACACGTGAGAAAATATTAACACTTCCATTGCGCCCATTTTAAAAAAATGATACAAATTAATTATATGTTATCATTTAATCTTGTAAAAAATGGTTTTAATTTTTATATTTAAAGTTAATTTCCTTAAATCCATTTTTATTTGTCATTGTTTTGGTTTTTTTATTTTCTTTTACAAGATTTCATCTTTTTATTTTTTAATTATTATTCCAATTTTACCTTAAAAAAATTAAAACTTTGTTATTGAAAAACTTCTTAAAATGTCTAGTACGTTAGTAATATAGAAAGAAATTTTCTCACCTAGAGATTTTTTAGAAATCACTACTCGAATTTTCTTAAAATCTCATCTTCAGAGGTTCGCATCAATTTTTCCATGATTAAGTGACGTACATGCAATGCAAATAATCAAACATAATATTCATGCATTGGCAAGCACACTTTATTTGCGTATTTATATTTTATTTTATTTTATTTTCATTTATTTATTTTTGATAAATTATTTTTCTCATTTTTTAGAAATATTTATTTATTTTTTTCTTTTTTATACATTTTTTTGCTTTATTATATAAAAGAAAAAGGAAATTTTTATTATTGAAAATTTTTTATAAATACTACAATAAGCTGATAATATTTTTAAAAAATATTTTCACCTAAAAATTTCTTAGGAATCACTATGCAAATTTCCTTAGAATCTCATAATCAGAAGATTTTTACTCACTTTTTTATTTTGAATTTATATGGTGAAATAAATATACTTACACAAAATAAAATTAAAATTATAATCTTAACCATTTAATATATATATATATTTTTAAATATATATTTTATTATCAACAATTAAAAAAATAAATATATCTATAAAAAATGCATGCAAAAATAAACAAATAACTAATTGAGTTACACTAAATTTACTATAAGTTGGGTTCAAACTTAATTCAATGAAAAAGCCCAAAGTAAGTGGGTTGATCTGGGCCCAATCAATGCTGGGTTGAGATGTAGATGGGTCCAATGAATGGGGTAGGATTGAATTGGTTCAAATTGTGGTTTAGGTCAGCTAATCAAAGGGTTGGTTCTAACCCAGTTCACCCATTTTTTTTCTTTAACCGATAAAATTAAAATTTTTTATTCATTCTTTCCTTCATTCGAAAAAAAATCAAAACTCTCATTTAAGCATAAATTGAGTAGCCTCCTTGATTTTTAGAATCCAGCAAGCCACTATCATGTCACATCATGTCACAATTGGCCAGCACTTTTTCACCCCCCAAATTTTCACTACTAGCTCTCTTTTGCCTCATCGTCACAAATCCGAGCTAAGATTTCTCCAAAATGGCCTAAATCTACTAGATCTGAAAATTTAGATCGAAACTTCAAACCACAAAATCTTTTTTTTCCATCGTCTGATCCTACTGCATTTTTAGTATGTTATTCTCTTCCTTCTATTCTTCTTTTTCACTTACTCAAATTTTTCAAAAGATTGTTGTAGTTGTCGTACCTCTTTACGTCATTGTAGCTATGGTTTTGGCTTTTTGCTTTCCTCTTCTTTTTATTTTTTTTTTTTAAGTATTGTTCAACACTATTTCTTCTTATTCTAGGGGATGTGATTTTTTTTTGTTGGGGTGCTTGATAAGTCTAGGTTTGGGTATGGGTGGCGTACATTGGTGGTAATAGTTTTGGACATGGATAGTGATGGTCAGTTTTAGTAGGGTCTCGATGGGTAGAGACAGGACTCAGATAGTGTTGTGTGGTGTTGCTATTGGTGGATTGTTTTGTGGTTTTGATGAAAGGTATGGGTGGGTTACCGAGCAGGGATACTGGGGCTTTTTAATTGTTTAACAATGAAAGATCAGTAATGGGTTTTGGCAGAGTTTGGCCAAGCCTTTTTTTTTGTTCAATTCCCCCTCTTGATGATTTTTGGCTAGGGTTTTATTTAATTGATTTTTAGCAAATCCTTTAGTTTTAGGGATTGAAATCCCATTGCAGTGAAAAATTCGTTGAATTTGTTGCTTTGAAATGTTAAGGTGGCTGTAAATGGGGGTAGCATGGCTGAGCAATAGAGAGGTGCACAGCACCATGCTAAACTGTCTTTTTTTTATTTCTAATTTTTTAATTAAATAAAATTTAATAAATTTGGGCTTAAAAGCTTTGGGCTTGAAAATATGGTCACAATAAAACTAAGCCTAGTAAGACCCAATTAAAAAGTTTAAACAGGCATCGATTGCGCAAGTCAAAATCTCGAACAAAAATTGGTGTCTACAAGGAAGATAAAGCTGACCCTTTTTTGTTTTTTACTTTTTTTTGTATTTTTTAAATTAATTAAAATTGAATATAGGCCTTAAATTGAATTTGGGCTTTTAAGATTAAACTTGGACTCACATTAATCATTAAACTTTTAAGTCCAAATGACTAAATTTTGAAATAATTCAGATTGAATTGAGTTGGACCTTGACCATGTAAAATAATTCAAAAACAATTAATTCAAAACCAACCCGAAATAGCTAAATCCAATTGAAATGTATAATCCGGTCCGAATCGAAACATTAAAATCAAGCATAAAAAAATTGAACATAATCAGATCAATCCAAATAAAATTAGATTTATACACATAATACTTCGATCTATCTCAATCGGTTCGATCAACCCTATGTTTTTCCCTCCCTCCCAAACTCCTTTCTTTTTATCATTTTTTAATTTTGTTTTCTTTTGAATTTTAATTTTCCATATTTTAAAATTTATTTTCCATATTTTGATTATTTTAAATTTCCTTTCTATTTTTTCTTTGTTTGGAATAATCATTTTTTAAATTTTTTTCTTTTTTTCCATTAAATTTTTAAAAAGTTTATTTCTTTCTTTAAAAATATTTGTTACTTTGAAGAGTTTTTTTCCTTCCCCTTTTTATATTGATTTGATCAAAATGAAATAAACAAAATGCTTAGCATGTTTAAAAAGAATATGATGTGAAAAGGAATGTCGAGACAACAATTTTAACTACTTTTAATTAGATTTTGCAAAATGATATATAGAAAGAATGCACAATATGATTTCAAGAAAATAACTATTATACCCAATGAGAAGGATTTCATTGATGATATCATTTTATCTAATGGCAAACACCAACTGTTGTTTGCCAGAGCTATCCCATTTCCCATCTTCTTCAGTTTTATATGCTTAAAAAAAATGCACCTAAACTTAGTTCAATTGATTTCTTAAAAGGTAACATTTAGCGGATTCAAAATTCGAATCTTAATAGTTGTAACTCCTTTCCCTATTTCCAAGCTATGATTCTTATATATATATATATATATATATATATATAAAATAAAGACATCCAATAGAACTTTCACCAAAAGCTCTCAATGATTATTGATGAGTTCCTTCATCTGGATGATATCTACCAAGTTTGGCTTATTTAGAGTAGATTAGACAACACATGGTAAGGCTACATTCAATTAATCCAAATACTCAGACAATCTTGATTTGTTGGTATCTTAATGTTGGTAAAAGCTTGTTTATGAACAAAATCACTAGGGCAAATATGGATGTCCAGCCTTATGTTTTCACCTAGAAGTTACAAGTTATGGATCATACATATTATAAGAACTTCACTCAACCAAGTAATTGATGCACACAAAAGATTTTGAACAAGCCATTTGAAGATCGTAACATTATTGTAGTGAGATGTGCATTATTTTTTCTTTGAAGTGTTGTTCTTTTTTGACATCTTAAGCTCATGTGGCTATAACATTACCTAGCAAGTTGTTCTTTTTCATAGCATATATTAAGTCTCCTTTTTTAGGAATAAGATCATTGTTTGAAATAAGACTGATTTGCAATCTCTTAATAGGTTATCTTAGGAAGACATGGAGTTGGTCTTGAAGATGAAAGCTGAAGCCATAAAGACTATGATGAGTTAATGAAGATATAGGTTCAGATGACATTTTTTTTTTGTCATGAAATGAATCATGCACAAATTAAACGATAGTAAGGTACATCATAATCCCATTAGTCTCAACTAACAAAAGAGGATGATACAATTAGGGGAACAGAAAAGGATTCAAAATGGATAGGGTTAGGATTAAGAAAATAATTCCTTAGTGGAACATTGCTTCCCCTCCTATTAAGGGCATCAATACTTTTATTTCTTTCACAGAAGATATGTTTCACTACTATCGGTTCAAAGTTTGTCAACATCATCCTATAATCACAAACTCAAATGTTTATGAACTAGTTGATATAATCAATGTTATTTATAAAATTTATCACCACCATGGCATCTAGTTTAGAGGTGTCCATGGGTCGGGTTGGGTCGGGTTCAAACAAAGCTCATACTTGGTATTAATAACTTATATGTTTGTTCAGGATTGGTTCAGTCCAAAATTTTGAGCTTAAAATTTTTTCAAGTTTAGCCCAAATTAAAAAGTAAATCACAAACCTACCCATTAAACTTAATTTATATAATAAAAAATTAAAAAATGTGATTAAATTAAGTTTAATAAGACTATATTCAATTCACATATATATAAAAAATTAAAATTAAATTAAAATTAAATATATTTTATTAATTATTATATATATGTGAATTAATTTATATATAATTCATATATATATAAATAAAAATTTATATATATGTGAATTCAGGCTAAGTCAGGCCGAGTTGGGATCAAGCTTTAAATTTTTTATTTAAGCCTTGCTCCAAAATTTAAACAGGCCTAAAGCTTATCTAATAGGTTTTAATTTTTTCTCTAAACCCTTTTAAAACTTGAGTGAGCTTTCAAGCTTAGACAAATATCCCGTCCCTTGAAGAAGTCTGATCCAGTTCCACTTAAAGTTTTTAAACTCTTGTATCATTGGTAAGCTTAAAGCCATCTCTCAAAGCCCATAATTCTGCCTCCACACTAGTAGCCTTTAAGATGTGTCAGATGACATTTTTCAATCTATTTTAAGTCTTTGCCATTTGTCTTTATGCATTAATTTGAACATATATTACTTGTCTTTATCTTTATTCTTATGCTAATAATTCAAAATATGAAGAGTGGAGACAAAATAAAGACAATCTTATGAGTAATAGTGTAAATTAAAAAAATTCATATCCTAAATAAATTATTTTGATAATCTCTATAGTTTCAAACTTGTTATCCTTTTTTTATTATAAACAAATTTTCATATATCATTAGCAGAGTTTTTAAATTTCACCAGTTAAATTAAAATATTATTACATATATTTTATTAGGGGCATTTGGTTCATGAAATTTTAGATTTCAAGAGGAAAAATGATTCCCTGTGAAGTATGGATTCTTGAGAAAAGGTGATTCTTCTTATCATGGGAATGTTAGATTTCTGTGTTTGGTTCACTAAATCTTAGATTACGTAATAAAGACTTTTTATTATAATGTCCTTCATTACGTGTGAATAACACGTGACAAACATTTCAATTGTTAATTATGTTATTAAAATTAAACATTCGATTACCATTAAACAACAAAAATAAAGAAGATTTTCATTTTTATTATGTCAAAAAATATATATAATAAAGTTCAAATTTCATAATATATAACAAAATTAAGTTTAATGGGTGGGTTTGGGATTATGAACAAAAAATATATATACTAAAGTTCAAAGATGACATTTTTTAACTTATAATCATAGAATATGGTAAATAAAAAAATTTATTATAAACAACCACGATGTTTTTGTTATATAAACACAATGTTTTAATAATAAACACAATGTTTCTAATACAATAAATGCAGTATTTGATAAAATACCAAGCATTACATTTTGTTTTATAAACAAACACACAAGCATCATATTTTGGTTTTATAAACAATCTTTTAATTAAA
The DNA here is from genome assembly GCF_002303985.1 of Durio zibethinus. Next base: position 582,444 of record NW_019167882.1, on the reverse strand, counting down.
AATTATGTTTGTAAAATTATAAATGCAGTGTTTGATAATTAAACAAGCATGACATTTGGAAACTATAAACGCAATCTATGTACAAAGATGACATTTTTGCCATTATAGACGTAATGTTGGACAAATCATAAAAAAAATTGATTAACAAGCACGATGTTTATCAAATGATAAATGCAGTTGTAGACACTCAATTCTATTCAGGGTTTTTTTGATATTATTGGTCTCAAATTACATTTTGATATTAGGTTTCAAAAGTCATTTTTTAAGTTCAAATTCAAAGGCCCAAAAGTATTTTTATTTTTATTTATGGTAAAAAAATAACATAAATTTTGATATTTTTTAAAAGACTATGATTTTATTTAGATTTGAAATTCAAAGATTGAGTTTAATTTTGGTACTTCTTGGGAATCAAGTTTTTACAAGAAAGAAAAGAAATTTTGGTAAGATTTTGATAGATTCAATTGGTATTAAAAATTTTCAAATTAAAAAGGGATTCAATTCCTATATAAAAAGCCCAATACTCAGTAAAAAATCAATGAATTAAGAAGCACTTAAAACAATCAGAATCATCAAGCAGCACAAGCTTTGAGTTTCGATGGAGAAGTTTTTGGGCTAGAAAGAGAAGAAAAAAAGGAAATTTTAGAGGTTTTGGTTTTTTGCCTTAAATACTGAGAGCAAAGAACACTATATGGAGAAGGCTTGACTAGTGCCTAAACCCGTTTGACTCGCTTCTTGATTTGACCCAATCGTAGGTTTTATTTTTTCATTTTTATTTTTTTTATTTCTTATTTTTTGTTTTATTTTTAATTTTTTTTCGTTTTATTATTATTTTTAATTGTGATTGAATTAAAATTGATAAGAAAAAAAAAGGGAAACTTTAGTAAGATTTTTATTATTATATTTATTTGTGTGATTTTTATTATATTTATTTGCATGATATTTTTGCATAATTACTTGCATGATTTTTATTATATCTATTTTCATGATTTATTGTGACTTTTTGCTTGGACTTTATTTATTTGCATTATTTATTATGATTTATTTTTACATGATCTTTGTATGTTTTAATTATGATATTATTGCATGATATTTTTCTATGATATTTTGATAGTATTTTTGTATGACAATATTGTATAAATAAATAAAAATGAATTAAAATTTGATTTTTGATAAGATATTTAATAAATCCCACAAAACTTTATCCTTTTTTAAAAGAAAGTAAGTATTTACACTTTCATAAGGTGATAATCTCTGTGTAAACTAGCAAAAACTTCCACTCAAATTGAATCATTTCCTTTTGAGCTTATAATGGTGGGTGAGGATTAGGATGCCTTACTAGTCTATAATGGATGATGAAGTAAAAAATAATTTTATGAGCCTTTGAACTTAGCATGTAAAACCTTTGAACCTAGCATGTAAAACCCTAAAGATCAAATCTAAGTTAGAGCCATGCCCTCCTCATTGTTCAAAAGTCCTAAATGGGTCACATAAAGGGACATTTATTACCATTTTGCTTGTTAAATTGTCTTTTTCTCCTTGTATATATTATGTTTGTTAACCTTTTTCTTTTACTATATGTGCATGTATTTTTATAATCAGACTTATCATAAGAAATGATTGCCATAAAATAATTTTAAAAAAAATAAATCTTAATTACATCTATAAAAAGCCTAAAAAAGTCACCTATTGGCTTGAAAAGGAAGTCCGAGGAATTGAAGCTTGTAAAAAAAAGGCTTAAAAGGGAAGTTCAAGCATTCAGACAAGAAAAAGATGAATGAAAGAGTCTGTTCATTGACATTAACGTAACATAGTCATCCACCACTCATGAGCTAGCCCAACTTTTGAAAGAAAATAAATAGTTGTAAATAAAGGTGTAAGAAAGTCAAGAGGCATTCTCTAAGGCATAAAAGAACATACAAATGCTCAATAGGGTTGTTGTTAAAATTGAAACAAAAATGGGTGCCTTGAATGAGGAATGTGAGCAAGCAAAGAAAGCATATGTGAAAAAGCATGACAAATTAGAATGCCTACTTAATCAAATAACTGTGGCTACTTATGAAGCCTAGGACATGGTAGAAGAAATTAAGGAGTGGAAAACAAAGGTGCCACTAGTTGGAACACATAGCCAAGGATTACTAGATTCTTTCAATAAAGTACAAGGTTAATACTAATAGCTTAAGGATTTCTTTTCACAATAAACTTTAGACTTCTTATGGATATAATTTTGGATTTGGTTAAAAATAACTTTTAATTCAATAAAGGTTTTTTTTGTTAATAATCGTTATGTGGTAAATCCTCCTTATTAAATCCATTCATTCATACAACTAAATGATTTCATAAAATCTTAAAATTGTGATAAATTAAGGTCTAAAGATAGCTCAATTTTTAAACAATTTAAGGCACTACAATACTAGCTATCAAGTAAGGATCATGGAAAAAAAACACATTTTTCACTTCCAAAACTAGAAAAAGCATAAAAGAAGCTGAAATGATGAAAATTATTACTGAGTTGCTAAAGAATCTAAATAAGGGAAAAAATGATGAAAGAAATGACAGTCCTAAATGAAATTGATCTATTGTATCCCCTTGATTTTGCTAATATTTAACATAAGCATATTAAAGGGCCCAACATTAAATGTCATTCACTAGAGGTTATCCTTGTATGCATATTGATATGCCTTTAAGTGCTGTTCTTACTCATTTCCAAGGATATGTCACTCATATTCGTGATGTCAAAACATCTTATCCAACTCAAGTTCATAATCTAAATGATCCTAAAAAGTAAAAAAAGCTGAAAATAAGCACAATAGAAATAAAAAAAGACTTTGGATCAAAATAAAAGATAGACCTTATAAAAGAGAGGTTTAGAGCTATTAAAGGGATAAATTTTTATAGATCAATAGATGTTGCTGGACTATGCTTAGTTCTTGGTGAAGCGATTTCATCAAAATTCAATGTACTCAAATTCAAGAATATAATGAAACTAAGTGCCCCATAAGACATGTCACAATGTACTACTATACAATGACTGCACATGCACATGATGAAAAATTGCTTATCCATGTCTTTCAAGATAGTTTTATTGATTTTACTGCCAGACGATATGTACAATTGGATAAGTCTCACATCTATGGTTGGAGGGAATTAGCAATGGCTTTATTGCCCAATATAAATATATCATAGATTTGGCACTAAGCCGTATGTCCTTACAACATATGAAAAAGAAAGACACTGAGAGCTTTAAAAAATATACCTAGAGGAGAAGGGATACTACACCCAAGTTTAACTATCACACACTAAAAAAAGACTATAGTTCTATTTGTCAACACTCTCTCAGCCTTATATTATAAAAGAATGATTGAAAATGCTATTAAGAATTTTGTTAATATGGTGATTTCATGGAGATAATAAAAAATATAATTAAGAATGGTAAGCTTAAAAGTGGTAATGCAACTAATTTAAAAGAATAAGATTATATCAAAAAGAAAGAAAGAGATGTTTAAACTATAATTTATGAGGAACAATTGGTTGAAGGCTTTACCATTTATTGTCTTTATCTGATGCACCAACCGTATTACCCAACCATAAACAATATCTCTCTAAGTTTTTATATTTATTAACTAAAATTTCAAGCACCTACATCTAAACTTACACTTACAAATCAACTAGCTACCTAACTAAAGAACTAGGTGAGAAGAGAAAAGCTCTCATAGATCTAATCGCTATAATATACGTAACTTACTCCTTTCACTAATTAAGAGTCAATTGGCTTCACCAATCTATTTAGAGCCTTGAAGCCTTTTTACCCAAAGTGATATGATGCTAATGCCACTTATGACTATCATATTGGGATTGTTGGCCATTCTATAAAAAATTGTATGGCATTGAAATATAAAGTGCAAAGTTTGGTGAAAGCTAGTTTGGTAAATTTTGGTCAATAAATATGGTCGAATGTCATTGAATGCAAGTCTTTAAATGCTTATGAATATTTGAAAGTTCTTTTATGTTATTCTTTTATTTATCTTTCATCATTTTAATAATAATTACAAATGCATTTTCATTTTATTTCCTCTTTTGGTCTATTGCCTTTATATATCCTTTTCATATTTTACCCATTCCCATATTTCAAATAATGGGTATTCAGACAATCATGACAATAATTCAAGATTCAATTTTGAAAGCATAATTCATATCAGTGTAATTGATAATTTGAGATTCTTAATCTATTGGGATAAATGAAGTAAAAAAAGGCAAATTTTATGAAATGAGTCGAATTTGGCAAGGAATTTCACATATTGAAAAATGAAAATAATGCAGTATGTGGTTTTTGAGATAGTTTATTCATAAGTTTGCTTTTAGTTAATAAATGTTCTTTATTAAAAGTATTCATGCTTGAAATGAAAAATGTCCATTTTTCTTTTCCCTTTACAAAAATAAAATATTCATTTATTATCCATTTTGAGCTTATTGAGTTTCTTTTGAATAAACTTTAACTAAGGATCACCCTTCATACTGTGAGACAAAGTTTCAAAAAGTTTGTTCATAAAAAAAAAAGTAAGGTCCTTAATTTTTCTTGAAAAGTGATGAAAAGTGCAAAATCAAAAATGAAAGAGAAAATATATAAAAAAAGATATGAAAAAAAAACCTAAAGAAAAGAAAAAAGAAAAATTAATAAGGTAAAATGCTAAAATGCTCTACATGATGAGAAATGATCTTTTAGTTTATAACCCTTTAAATACATTTTGGGCTTATTTTATTCATTTTTTCATAACTCTTCACCTTAACCTACATTACTTACCTTAAAAGTCCATGTTGATCAAATGTAAATGCTTAGATTAAAGAATCATGGTTGAATTAAGGCAAACTTGTACTATGATTGCTTGAGATTTTGATTGAAATGTCATTAATAGATCAAAGGATAAAAAAGAAAATGAAAAGATAAAAAAAAATAGATGTTGAAAAAAATAAATGAAAAAATATGTGAAAAAAAAAGACTTAAATTAAAAACCCAAAAGGACAATTAAGCAAAAAAGAGATATTTTAGCTGAAGACTTGAAATACAACTTTAATATATAAGGAATAATATCATACGAGGGATCCTATATGGATAATACTTAGATTGATGATCCTAATGATAAAAAACATCAATGGTATAAGTTTTCAAAAAAGAATTCAAAATTAATTTGTTTAAGAATTATCTGAATATTCATAATATTGGATGTTATAAACCCTTCAAAGCACTCATCTTGATAATTTACTTTGAAATGGTTTCTTTGCTTAGTTATTATTGGCCAAACTTGTTCTTCAAATGAATATCCTTTCTTTGATTTTTCTTGTTTTTCATTATTTTTTTCTTTTCCTTTCCCATAATGATTAAGAAAATGTGATGGATTACATTTGTCATCAAATTGGAATGATTATAAATAAACAAATAATTGGTATGAAAAATCTTTACATTATTTTGAAAAGATAGTTGAAAGTGATTGGGTCAGATTAAAAATAAAATGAAAATGATAAAAGAAAGTTTAAAAAGTGTTGATCCTTGTAGTTTATAAATGAGAGAAGAAACATTCCAAATGCTAGTGAAACTAGTGGTAAAAAATTTTAGGTCTCAAATCAACTGATACGTTTATTGGCCAATTCTAAAAAACCTAAAAAAGAACATAATGGGAAGTAAAGAATGAAAAAGAAATAAAGAAGAGTTTTGAGAACCTTTTACCATAATTAAATAGATAAATGATTTGCATTGGATCCATTGTATTAATTACATTTTACATACATCATTAAGAACATTGCATTCATCACATTCATTGCATTGTGTGACTGAAAAAAAGAAAGATTAAACTTTGAACTATGAGATTGAATTTAGAGTTAAGAATTTTGGAAAACCTTTTCATTGCATTACATATGCTTAGAAAGTAAGAATGAGAAATTAGATGATGAGATTAAAGATGAAGTTGTTAAAATGAAAAGGAAACATTTTGAGAAAAGACCTTTTAAATCAAAATATTTAAAGTTTTAATGCCTCCATTAAAGATGAGCTTTTTCAAATATGAAAATGATCTATAAGACTTCTAGACATGATTTTGAGAACCTTCGAGTACTTTTTAATTTTTAGAGTTTCACAGTTTTTTGTGAGAAGAACTCTTTAATTTTTTTTTTAATTTTCACAACCTTCGATGAGAAGAGCTCTTTAATTTTTTAAAGTTTCACAACTTTCGGTGAGAATAGCTTTTTAATTTCTAAAGTTTCATAACCTCTGGTGAGAGAAACTCTTTAATTTAAAAAATTTCATAGCCTTTGGTGAGATAAGCTCTTTAATTTTCAAACCTTCTAGTACGTGGAGCGTTTTAAATTTTCTAAGGTTCCAAAATTTCTAATGATAAAAGCATTTTTGGTTTTTCAAAATTTTGAAACTTTTGGTGAGAAGAGCATTTTAAAATTTTTCAAAATTTCAAAGATTCTATTGAATGAAAGCCTTTTAAATTTTTCAAAATTTCAAAGCATCTCTTAAGAGAGAGCTTTTTAAAATTTTCAGAGTCCTAAAACCTCTGTTGAGATGAGATTTTTTTTTATTTTCTTCGATAATGTTTCTTGACCTAAACAAAATGGATGTCTTTTATCTTTGTACAATTCATATTTAACAAAAAATATACAAAGAGAGGCAATTATAGATACCCAATTTTGTTTAAAGTCTTTTTGATATTATTGAATCTCGATTTGCATTTTAATATTGGGTTTTAAAAGTCATTTTTTAAGCCAAAATTTAAAGGCCCAAATGTATTTTTTATTTTTATTTATGGTAAAAATAAGATTTTGATTTTTTTTAAAAGATTGTGATTTTATTTAAATTTGAAATTTAAAGATTAACTTTGATTTTGGTAATTCTTGGGAATCAAGTTTTTATAAGAAAAGAAAATTTTGGCAGAATCTTGATAGATTCAGTTGATATTAAAATTTTTCAAATTGAAAAAAAATTTTGTCCCCATGTAAGGAGCTCAATTTTTAGCTAAAAATCACCAATGAAAGAATGAATAAGCAATTGAAACAATCAAAATCATTAAGCAACACAAAGCTTTGAGTTCCAAGGGAGAAGTTTCTAGGTTAAAGAGAGAAAAAAGAAGGAAATTCTAAAGGTTTTGGTTTTTTGGCTTAAATCAGAGAGCAAACGATATTGTTTGGATGATGCTAGACTTGTGCCTAAATTCGTTTGACTCACTTCTTAATCTGACCCGATCACAGATTTTTTTTTCTTTTTATTTTTTATTTTATTTATTTTTGATTTTTGATTTTTGATTTTTGATTTCTTATTTTTTGTTTTTATTTTTCATGCTTTTTCTATTTTAGTATTTTTTAATTGTATTCGAACTAAAAGTGATGAAAACAATAAAAGGAAAAAAGAAAAAGTTGTGGTAGGATTTTTATTATTATATTTATTTGTATGATTTTTATTATATTTATTTGTGTGATATTTTTGCATGATTATTTGCATGGTTTTTATTATATTTATTTGTATGATTTATTATGATATTTTGCATGGAGTTTATTTATTTGCATTATTTATTATGATTTATTTTTGCATGATCTTTACATGTTTTAATTATAATATTATTGCATGATATTTTTTATGATATTTTGATAGTATTTTTGTATGACAATATTGTGTAAATAAATAAAAAGAATTGGAATTTGATTTTTGATAAGATTTTAATAAATCCAACAACAAAGTCTTTTCAAATAAACAACAAATTTATCTTGAATACTTTTGAGGTAAAGAAATTTCATTTTTTGTGAAAGCTTAAAGACTTTTTTTTTCAATATTTTAAATATCAAAATTAATAAAAAGTCATATTTAATTAAGACTTAAAAAGATAACATACGATTAACTTAGTACCAATTTTAGATGTAATGCAGTGCTAAAACTTTCTTTACACATAATTGATTCCTAAACTCAGTGCTATAAATGTAGACCAGAACCTATTATTTGTAAAAACCTTTAGTTTTTATTTAGAATAACTTTAAAAAAGGATAAATTTATTTAGGTGGTCAATCACACGTAAATAAAAAAGATTGATGGTGACTCAATGATTTTTTATGTCTAATGAATAAGTTCTCAAACTTAAACATGATGACAGTAGTGTTTAATATTCTTAATAAACTTTTTTTTCTCAAAATCAAATTACAAGTCTTTCGACATCTTTCGATATTTATACCCTAAACCTTAAATCATCAAATTACGGTCGTTGTCGTGATCCTTGCTATCGTATTTAACAGTTTATCATAACTTTGTTAATTTGATATCAACTAACAAGCATGACTTTTTTGTTAAAAAATGTAGTGTTTATGTTAAAGACAACGTTTCTTTATTCAAAAACGTAATCTTTGTTTATACTTTAGATTTTAAATTGAACTTTATACTTTAGATTTTAAATTGAACTTTGTTAATTTTATGTTAAATTGACAATTATGATCTCTATAATTTAAAAAATGTGGTTAAAAAATGTCAATGTTTATCAATGTTATGTTTAAACATTTGAAACTATATACCATCTCTATAATTTAAAAACTAAAATTATAATATTTTAACATTTCAAAGCAAATGAAATATCCATAAATTGAAACAGCTACATGTGTCTTGCAAAAGAAAAATCAAATAATGATAAATAAGCATTACATTCATTAAATTGCTTTCATATGTAATCATTTCAACATTTAATTGACAGCGTAAAAAAAATCAACTTTGTAAATATCCCTCAAGAAATACTCTCAATAGAAAGTACTTCATCTTGAGAAAATCTGTCTAGTTGTATGAATTTAGTGAAAAATGGCATCCCCGTATCACTTGCTTCAACTTTTTTCTTGAAGAAAGATGAAATGCCTTTGATTTCTTGTGCTACCCATAATATGTAACCCTAATATTGCCTATTTTTTCGACCAATTTATGTAATGCATTGGAGCTCCTAGAATATTTATTACCTGACACCGTTCTACTTGTGGTAGGATTTATTATATAAGCTAAACCTTTAATTACATCACCCTCTAATCTCTCATCATCTTGATTAGCATCGATCTCATTCTTATTTTACCCAAAGTTAGCATCATCACAAGTATTAAATGATTTCACAACATCAGTCGCTATTTCAGCTCTTGCTCCAATAGTTCTATCTTTACTAAAATTCTTAACAAAGTTATTAAAATGAAGGAAATGTGTGTTCCTTAATCCTATAGCATGGGGGTGAGTCTACACAAAAGTTAAGTTAAATAGATTTAAGTATAAGTATAAAATATTTTGATAAGAAATTGGTAATCAAAGTAATTTCTACATTCATGTTAACTACTTACCTTAACCCACTAATAAAAAATATCCTTGTTAGTAGTTACACTTTTGTCCTTATCGTTCTAGTCAAATCTACTTGCATTGGCTATCATATTATAAATAGCATGATAACGATTTTTAATAACTTCACCTTTGACTTAATGTATGGGTTTACTTTTAGTTGTGCTTAGGGAATTTTAGCCTCCAACATCATTTCTAGATGTCTTAGGTAGCCAACTTTGAATGTTCTATTCAACTTTTCATATAGAATCATCAGCCAAAACATGTAGCTATTGGACAAAAATAACATCCTCAACTTTTGTCCATTAGTGATTACCAATTAATAAGGTTTGTTTTCTTCTTCTAGATATACTTTTTATGTTAGTAATAAATGATGATATTTTGATATTCTAATAATATAGTTATAAATCATACAACAAATGCATATCACATTAAAAAATAATAAAGATCAACCAACAATTAGTGAAGGAAAAAAACCAATAAACATGGTAACAAAACAAATATTATTATAAATAATAGTCAACTACATCATACACTAAAAAACAAATCATAAAACAAATGTAAAAAATAAATAGTACATTCAACATATTGTACACACAATAATGTTAGCAATCAAACAGAAAAAAAATAAAACAATTTGTCTTTAACCATCGGATTGCAATCAATTCATGAACATCTCCTTTACCAACTTATCTCTAAACTTAATTCAAGCATCATTTAGCTCAATGTGCCTAATTAAATCTTGATAATCATCTCATTTTTCTTGGCTATTACTCATTTCAATAGGATTAGTTAGCATTTAAGCCCTAATAAAACTATATAATAGGCAGCAAGCAAAAATGATTCTACGCTGTGTTTTAAATGGATAAAATGATTTCTCCTTTAAAATTACCTATATAGCTTTTAATTCACCAAAACATCTTTCGATACAATTTTTTACTTAAAAGTGTTTCATATTGAAGTATTCTTAAGGTGTCATAGGTTAGTGCTCTAACCTCTAATCATTCGAATGGTATTTTGGATCTCTATAAGGTACCAAAAAACTTTTCTCATCTGTGTATCCAATATCATACAAATAGTTAAAGGTTAATCTAGTGTCACAACATTAATATACATTTAAAATATGTTCCATAGCATAACCAAAACCAAAATATTAAAGTTAATACCTTGTGGGATCCTTAAACCATTTTTATGTATAATGGCATTCTTGAGCATTCTGTTATTTGCTGCAAAATCTTCCCATCTTGATAAACATAAATAAATTACAAGTTTAGTGTGCAAACACCAGAAATATTAGTAGAAATTTCATTTTTCTTAGTTCGTTTGTCAACTAAGTCTACATTCACCTTTATGTATGTTTCATCTAAGGCACTTAACAACTCTGATAAATATATTATAAAAAATTAAGATTTATTAATATTTATTCAAAAGAAGTAATGATTAATGTATTACTTTCAACCATTTCCATATATTATCTGATGAATTTTTTGTTATTGATTCTAGTTTTTTAAACAATAAAAAATATAGTTTCAAAACAGAATTCAACACAGCATGAAATTATCTACTAATTATCTCTCCATATTGGGGACTTTGCTTCATAACCATATTTTTTGTACAATGAATAATAATGTGAAGGAAGCTAATAAACATTTTTCTATTGACATGTCAAATACCTTTAATACTTCTTCTATTTGAAATAATTGACATAATTTTATAAAAGCGCTCATATCTATTCTTCAATTATCCACACTTAGTATATCACTTTCAAAAACTATTTTATCCAAGTTCAATGACCTAATCTAAAACCTATTAAGAGCTTATCAGCATAAGAGACTGTACATCTTTCTCAAAGTTTTATAGCAACTAATGTCACAATAATAATAAGCAACAATTGAAACATACTTTCCATCTAGTTTATTTGCAAAATAAACACTGTTACTAATTGTATATTCTTTCTTATTGATAAACGAAGTATAATTGTTTACAAAAAATTTTTTGTTAATGTTGAAAATATGTGTCAAAAGTAAAAACGTGCATTTAATAGATCGAGATCTAAGTCACATCCAACAAAAAACAAATAGTAAGAAAACATTTGATTAGATCAAGAAATAATAAGAAAGCATTTGTAGATTAAGGAAAAAAAAACTAATAGCAAGAACATATATGATAGATCAACAACTTTTCAATCAAGATCTAATTTTGATTTACCAATATAACAAAAAGACATTTGATGCAAACAAATAATACATAACAAATCGTACAAAATAGAGAGTAGATTGTTCATATAATGATAATGATAAGCTAAAATGAACTACATGAAGATGAAATCACAAAGCTGGAAGGTGATGTTGTGTGAAACAGAAAATATGCAATCTAGGGTTTAACTAGAGCTCTACAATGTTGTCTAAAAAGGAAATATGGTTTATATTGTGTTCAAATGTCAGTTTATTTTGTTATTTTTTTTTATCTATTATCAATGACGTTTTGAAACTTAAAAACATGATCGTTGTAAATTACTATGTTTTCAGGTGATCAATTACTACGTTTCTATAACAAGAAATGTAATTATTGAAAATGAAAAAAAAATTATTTATCAAATAATACGTATTTGACATAAAAATGTAGTTAAAAATATCTTAAATATTCTATTATAAATATTATTTTTATTACTATGTTTCCATAGTAAGAAATGTCATTGACATTTAACATATCAAATTTATTTTATTAATTTTTTTAAATGACCAATTATGTTTCATATGTAAAAAATGTAATTTTATAAAAATTAAAAAAAAAAACTACGATTTATCAATGATTGCATTTCCATAACAAGAAACATATTTATTGATTTACAAAAAAAAATTTTATTTATCAAACATTATGTTTTTAACATAAGAAACGTAGTTAAAAGTATTATCAATATTTTATTATAATATTATATCTATTACTACATTGTTAAACTAAGAAACATCATTGATATTGAAAATATCTTATTTATTTTGTTATTATTTTAATTGATCAATTACGTTTCATATCTAAAAAATGTAGTGCTTCTAAAATTTAAAAAAAATTCATAATCTTAAATTTGCAATAATCTACAATGTTTAGTCTTTTGAAAACATTAATTTTTAGTGTAATCTACTATGTATCTACTCGTGTCACTAGGAATGCAGTTTTACCTAATCATATAACTTTGAATGCAGTTTTTCTTGTCAAAATAGATCTCAATTTATCATATAATTATATTAATTTTTAAGGATAAAATAGATAAAAAAATTTATTATTAACGTCAAAAGTGAGACAAAATTTACTTTCCTCTAAAAATTTTACAGAACTGAGGAAGATGTGAATTTTTTATTTGAAATATTTGAATACTATTAAAATCTTAAAATACCTCCCAAAATCTGATACTGTGAACCAAATTAAAATATCATTTATGAAAAATAAAACTTTAGGGGTAATCTAACTTATCCTTAAACCAAACACCCCAATAGCGTATAATTAAAATAATTGATAAATTAATATGAAAATATAATAAAATCTTAACTTCACTGGTTAAATCTAAAAACTTCATCATTCGTAGAATAATAGTCTATTATTTATTATAATTACAATTGCCCATTAGTTGCTTCGGTGAACAACAAGAAGGCTTCCCCAATTGGGCCACTGTGTTTTGGTTTTTAATCTACAAATTGGGCCAAAAGGTAACTTTGGGTTGGGATGACACAAGGAGTAATGTTCACACAAAGAGGCAAAGCAATGCTTTGGAAAGACAACAGTAAGGAGAAAGCATTGAAAAAGTTGCATCCTGTTCCTTTGGAGTACCTCCAAATGTTTCTCAGAAACCTTTTTCCTCTTCTTAAATAAAACAAATAATAGTTTGATTGGATAATTGTCATCTGACTTTTGCTATATTCAAGTCCACAAATTATGTTGTTCTAGACTTGATACTTGATAGTAATGGTGACTGACTAAGAGAGAGAATGAGAATGGAGTATATATATATTTACATATATTATGTTTTCTTTTTATATAAGAAAAAAAAATTCAAACTCAAACTTCATATTATCTTTTATGAAATTTTATTCTTTCCCTATCACTTGATTTAAATACAAGTGACACTTGTTTTTATATATTTATTTAAAAGCAATTTTTTTTTTTGTTTTCTCTCTTTTAACAAATTAGAAGAGAGAGTATAATATATTAAAAAAGAATATAATAACATTTAATCTAAGATTGATCTGTTAAAAAAAATTGCTCAGAATTTGATTCAACATTGATACATGTATAAATCTTCCGGTTCAAAGATTTGGGTTTTGATCCGATTTTCTTCCAAAAAAGAAAATAGAGTAATAAATATTTAGAGAAATTGCCGACTCTTTACCACCGGACCTCATTATTGCTAGGGTCAGTCTACGAGACTATGACATAAGCAACTCTTTTTGCTTCACTCGGAAAAGTAGGTTGCACCTGCTAATTCTCACTAAAATTATTGTAATCATGAGATTATTTGAAGTCAAATACAATATGATGGGTTTTAACGAAATGATAAAAAAAAAAAAAGAAAGCATTGATGTAATTATCCTATGTTTTGGCTGTGAAATTTTGCTTTGACCTTCAAATTAATATATATATATATATATATACATAATCCTTTGATAAAAAAAAGATATATACAAAATCCTAAACAAATCCTAAGTTACCGCAAACATTGGTAATTCCATAAGTGGTTTCTAATATTCATCAAGATATTAAGTGTGTATTTAGATGGGGGTATTTGGAGGATGAACTTCTTTCTATTAAGATTTTTCAAAGTTCAAAAATAAATTTTTTTATTTGGGTAAAAATATAAGACAATTTTAAAATTTAAGTGAAATTTCAAGACTTGAAATTTCACTTACATAGGTGTTTTTTCAAAATTATTTCAAATCATCCATCTTTTTATTGCACATGATTTTTCATAAATTACAAAACTAAAAAATATCATTTTATTTAACTCCAATATATATATTTTTATATTATTAATAATATCTATATATTTTTACAAATTTAATAATATCCATATTACATATTTTATTTATACATATATATTTTTCCTTTAATATCAATTTTTTTCTTTTATAATTATTTTTTATCTTATCAAATTCCAATAGACTAAATTTATTTCTAAAAAATATTTATCAAAATAAAATAATTACCAATGTTAGCATTTCGAAATAATACATTTTAAAAATACCTTCATTTCAAAATTTTTTAAAATTTTAAATTATTCATGCAAACAAACTGTAAAGGAATCTCTTTGGGCTTCCCCTTCCCCACTTAATTGGAATTATATATATCATATTTTCCCCCATACAGGGACCTCTAATTTATCACATTGATTGATATTTTTCCTTTTAGCATTGCCTTGGCAACTTTTGAGCTTTTGAACTTTTTGGCATCTAGGGAAGTATATGGTTAACACAATGAAAAATGAAAAAGGGATACATTGGAATATCTAGGAAGATCCCAACCTGTGTAGAGATATGGGTTCTTTAACATGATGGTTCAAGTATCATCTCTTCCAAAAAAAAAAAAAAAAATGAAAGAAAAAAAGAAAAAATGAAAGCATGTCTGTTCTGAGTTCAAAGGCTCAAAAAGAAGTTATTAGATGCTAAAAATTAATAAAGCCTATTTCTAAGTTCCTCACTCTTATTAAGATTTTAAAAAAATCACTTTGACCTAGTGATCGTTTAACTATATTTAGTAATAATATTGTTATTTCTATTTTTAATCCTACATTTATATATATATATATATATATATATTGATAAAAACTCATATATAAAGTTTCAAGATCTCTTTTTTTATTTCTAAATTAATGCTTCATTGGCTCTATATGTATAATATTATTATTTAATATATCTCGGCTTGGACTTATTTTAATTTTATATATTTTGATTCAAATGCAAAAATTATTATTGGATTATTTATCGGACTACACAAAAAGAGACACATTGGAACTTACTCAATATATTCGATCAATCTTTAATTAATTTAAAATTTTAAAATATGATTTGATAATATTCCAACTATCTCTTTTAACAATTTTTAGTTTTTTTTTAATTTTTTTTTATCAATCCTTGCTCATAAATTTGGGTTCTACTTTCAACGGATACATGATTAAGGAAGCAATTTCATTGGTTTGTCAAATTTTCTGTATATATTTGTGTGAATTTAGGTAAAATCCAAAGTGGCTGCCAATTATACAGGCAACTATTTGATTATGTGTTGGCAATGTAACCTTGAGACGTGTGAGGATGTTGTCCCATAGGTCATTGTAAGCGCTTAACCACCATAAATCCTGTTTGGATTCGTCCATTGATTCTAGAAGCTAAAGCCCGGTGTCTTTCCATTGGTTCCAAATTAAATAACATCTTACTTTTCCCTCTAATGAATAGTAGATAGTACATTCAAGAACTTGATACTCTTAATACGATGATTCACATGTGAATAAAGAATTTCATATTATGAAGATATGAGATTAAGATGTTCTATATGTACATGAATGATTCAAGAATCTAATAATTTAAGTTTTTTGGCTTAAGTAATATCCAATATATATGTATAAACTTTTTAATATGTTTTTGTAGCTCTAAGTGTAATTTATCTCTCGAGTAACTAGTATCAAAGCTAAAGTCAAAAATTTGAGTCCTAGAAACACTTAAGTCAGTAATGTATGGAGCCAACCTTGACAAGTGAATGGGAGGGACAGATTGTTGGAAGGGTTACATGTAGGTAAAAAATCTCATATTACAAAAAAATGAGATTGAGATATTTTATATATACATAAGATTTAAAAACTCAATAACTTAAGTTTTTGAATTCAAGTGATATCTAACATGTATATATGAATTCTTTGATATGATTTCATGACTCCAAATGTGACTCATTTTTATGACATATGCATATGCTAAAAGATTGATGAGATTTTTTATTTTTTTATATAAAATAAAAGGGTAGTGTCCCAATGTCTTGCTTCTAAAATGTGCAATTGGAAAGTCAATTGTAATTCATCTTTTAAATTTCGTGTCAATAATAAGCACTGAAAATGTCAATAACTGAAGTCTGAAGGCAAAAGAAAACTCATTTTCTTGAATCACAATTCTTTATGTTATTCTTCATGTTGGTTTATTAGTCGCCTACTAATTAATTTAGAGAACCTTGCACGAGGTTCATGCAATGCATCAAATCATTTTAAAAATGCTGCTTAATTTTCTCTTAAATACTAAGGACGTTTTAAAGATTTAGTTAGCTTATATATATAAAAGATATCAAGGCAATCATAATCGGTTGGAAGGTTATTGCTAATTATATAGTTCTGAGTTGCTAAATCCCAAAAACACTATCAACTTCATTTTTTTATAAAAAAAAATCATAATTTAGAAATAAAAGAAAAAATTATAAATGATAAAATTTAAAATTTAAAATTGTTAAATATTAAAATAAATATATTTAAAATAATTATATAAATCAAATAAATTAAATCTCGAACCAGCAACTCTAATCCTTAATAATTTATTGTTTAATTAGCCATGCACAGTTTTTGGGCTGTATATGAAAAATTTTGTTTAAAGTATAACTATTTTTAGCAGCCTAATTCCACAGCTTGAAGGCTAGGGCCATTAGTCTTCCATTCTATGGTTTAATTTTTTTTATAAATGAAAAAGAATTCTGTGATGGTAACACATTTGAACGCCCCTCCCCCCTTTCATCAAAGAACAAATTTCTTTTTAAATGCTTGAAAATGTCCATATCCCTCCTTTTGTCACCTTTCTCCATATGACAAAAATGTAAGAATTTTATAATAATATCATAAAGTAACAAAGGAGTCTTTTCTACTTTTCCTTTTTCAATTAACTTAAATGTTTAATATCTATGTCCAATATGTACC
Organism: Durio zibethinus; assembly: GCF_002303985.1. The sequence goes on along the minus strand of NW_019167882.1, from coordinate 565,177 downwards.
ACTTGAAAACTTTGATGATTTAGATTAATAATTAAACATGTGCCAAGTCTGTATTAATTATCAAATTATTTTCCATTATTTAAAATTAGTCACCCATACCCATATCTATAACTTCAAATACACGTGTAGGTTTATGAGATAAAGAAAAACCAAAAGAAAAGATTATGTGAATTTGAAGCAAATATCTTGGCTTGGTAACAAAACAAAGCCTATAGATTTGTATGTTTTTCTTTTCTTTCTTTGCTTTTTATTTTTATTTTTATTTTCCTTTTCTCAGTTTGTCTATGATTCATTTATAATGATTACCTTGTGAGTGAAGGAAAATGTGAGAGGGAAAAAAGAGATAAGATCATAGAGTCAAAGACAAGACGACCACCCTCTCTTTTGTTGTTACATCTTTCTATATATCGTTGCTTTTCTATTTCTCGCTCTCTCAAGTCTCCTTCCAAACCGTTTTCTACTTAGACCCATCAACCAACTCTCTATCCTCTCTTTCCTATATTCTAAGCAAACCCCACAACCATCACCATCATCATCACTACCATTTCCACTCCATGAAGCCTCCTCTTCTCTCTCTCTCTCTTTCACTCTATAAAGTGTCCACCAATCTATATGATCTAATTAGTTATAGGATCAACAAAAATAACCCACCAAGATTATTATTGTTGTTGGATAGGATCCAAGGCTTTAATTTCTCTCTTAGGAGATTGATTTCATGATGAGGAAGCCTGATCCATCCGTGAAGGGTAGCAATGGAGGAGGCAACAATAGTAATGGTACTACTAATAAGCTTAGGAAAGGGTTGTGGTCACCGGAGGAAGATGACAAGCTCATCAACTATATGTTAACCAATGGCCAGGGTTGTTGGAGTGATGTAGCTAGAAATGCAGGCCTGCAAAGGTGTGGCAAGAGCTGCCGGCTTCGTTGGATCAATTATTTGAGACCTGATCTCAAGCGAGGCGCGTTTTCGCCTCAGGAAGAAGAGCTTATCATCCATTTACATTCCATTCTTGGCAACAGGTGTGTTTTCTCTATCTTACACGCATGCTGATTTATCCCAAAATAACTTTAACAAGCATAATAACTTTTTCCCTCTCCTCTGTTCATTTTCTTGGAATCTTGGCTCATGGTCATGGACTCCAGATACATTTATGCGATAAAAATCATGGAAGTGAAAAAAATGTTATGCAAAATCCTCATAGCCAATCACTTAATTAAAATAGTTGTAGATAGCTTATGTTTGCATACAGCGCCACTCTGTTCAATGCTTTCTAACTTCAAACACTCTTTTTTTTTTCTAGGTTATTAGCTTCTATAATATTCTTTGCTAGGTGTATTACACTTTTTATTTCATTTTAATCCTGAGCAATGATAATCACATTGAAAGAGTCTAATTGCTTGCTTCATCAGGAGAACCCTTTCTACCTTTTATATCATTTCATTGACAAAATAAGCGCATGATCATAGTCTTCTCCATTATTATAGTCCCCTCAACCCGGCTATGATCAGAATGAAAAGATAAAGCAATATTTTTATCTATCTATCGATTTATCTATGCATGTGTGTAAGAGGATACCTCCAGCTGTTAGAGCTTGAAATTCCAAACTGGATGCCTTGAATTCAAATCATATGAAACGGAAAAGTGGGGTTTGTGAGATGAAAGGCCTAATTCATAAAAATTTTTGTAAGTATCTTACATAAAAATTATACGATATATACTGATAATTACACTGTCACACAAAGTCCTTTTCCTAGCTCATAAGCTCCAAAAATTAATCAAAAGGACTAATTGAGAAGCTGATGTGGAACGACTTCAGTGATTCACAAAAGGGAAGCACCAATCTAGAGAGCTCTCCTTGTTTGGTTGGTTGCTTTGCACATGCATATCATAAAGCCTTGAGTCAAGGAGCGTTTAAGGTAGTTGGTGGAGAGAGAGAGAGGCAAAAGAATCACTTCAAGGTTGTGGAGAAAGTAATAATATATACACATGAATTAGACAAGTTTTTTAATTTTGTGTACGTATTTTGATACTCTTTATGGAGATATAAAGTTGAAAGGGACATGGAAAAATCAAGGTTTTTTTTTTTTTTTTTAATTGTTGAACGAAGAACAAAACAAAATTTAGATGAAGTTTTTTAGGTGATGTTTATAAAATTATTTTTAAAAATGATTTAATAAAAATTTTAATAAAAAATCTAAACTGATAAATTAATAAAATTTGAAATAAAAATTAATAATATATGAAAATATTATTAAAAATATTATTTATAATTCAAAATTGATAGGTATATATTTAACGATAAAAATTCTGTCAAAATTTTTACTGAAAATATTTATCTAAAAAAATCAAAATTTATTAAAACTTTTTAAAATTTGCACATTTTATTTATGTTATAAAATTTTTAATCTATCAATTTCTATTTTTAATTTAATTTAATTTAATTATTTTTAATATGAAATTATACGAATTTCACTTAAAAGCTTCGTTAAGTCTTTCAGTGAAGATTATACAATCAATTATCTCTTATTTCACTTTATATTTAGATTGGGAAGGATTGTGCACTTCCTCTTACTTCGTTTTTCGGAGGGAAGAAAGACATTAAAAGAACCCCCCATCCCCACCCCCAAACAAAAACATAGATCTTATCTGATACCTATATACCAATCCTTTGATTTGAAGATACTCAAACCTACATTTGTTAAATGTTTTGATCTGCTTGCATGCAACTTGCAATGCATGCCATCACCATTAGTATAGTAATTAACTTAATTTTATGTATTTAAATGAGATCAACACAAAAATTGTGATTGTTTTAAAGTCTTTGGTGTGGAAATTGATATTGAAATTTTATATGTTCTTGGTTTCTGTGGACCTTAGCTTCAAGCTGAAGTCACAGTCTGTTGTTTAGAATTGAAGCATCCATGCACTACCATGCATTTTATTTATGCAAGAAACATACAAAACCTAAACACTTTGTCTATATACTTTTGATGAAAAGTACTGACCCTTGTTGTTCATGTTTGATCTTGTTCAAACCCTGAAAGATGGTCTCAAATTGCGGCTCGCCTGCCTGGTCGCACAGACAATGAAATAAAGAACTTTTGGAATTCGACGATAAAGAAAAGGCTAAAGAATTTGCCATCCACTTCCTCACCAAACGCTAGTGATTCATCAACATCGGAGCCTAGTAAAGCTGCATTGGCTGGGTTCATGTCAATGCAAGAACAAGGAATTTTGCCTATGTACATGGATTTATCATCAACTTCGTCGAATTCTTCTTTGCAATCCATGGTCCTGAATCACACTGGAAACTCTTTACCGATGCTCGAACAAGGCTTAAACGTGTATGGGGCTACCGGATACTTCAATCAGGCCTCATGTGTGACACAGGTTGGGGTAAATGGTGACAGTTTCTATGCTGAAAATGAGATATTTGGCAGTGTTGACAATGGGGTGGAAAGGGAGCTCTATGTCCCTCCATTAGAAAGCATTGGAGAAAACCTTAAAACTGAAAATACATTTGATAGGAACATCAATGACCCTTTCACTCTCATAAATAGTAGTAGTGGTAACAACAACAATAACAGATCAGAAAACATAGCCAGCGTAGCCGTTGGGAATTTTTGGTTAGGAGAAGAGCTAAAAGTTGGAGAATGGGACTTGGAGGATTTGATGAAAGATGTTTCTTCCTTTCCTTTTCTTGATTTCCAAAGCTGAATAATTAAACCCTCCAATTTTTATCTTCTATTCCCTTTCCAAACCTTAACCTTTCTTTCTTTGATCATGAAAACTACAAATTTCCTAGAGTCACATAATACTTACAAAAATCAGAAAAAAAAACCTATGTTTTTAGTTGCCAAATATTCTCCCCTCGACGCTCATATTTAGTTTTTTTTTTTTTTTTTTTTTTGGGGGGGGGGGGGGGGGGGCGTGGGGTTATGTTGAGTTTGGTCTCTCATCAAAACATTTGTATAAGTTTGTAGAATAGCTGAGTTTGGAATAAAGGTGGCATCTAGGGGACCAATGAAATCTTTGCAAGTATGTTTCTTATGAAGCGGCAAAAGGGTCCGTTAATTGACTGATGAAGAAACATGTGAGTACATAAGAAGAAATAATTAATTATACTGCTTTGTGAAAAAAATATATATGTGAATAGCCATGTAAACAGTGTTAGAAAGGATCATCTCAAGGAATATAGTTAGCACATTTAAGTGTTAGTTGAGATTGAGATTGATGTACTAAGCAATGTCAAATCGAGAGATCAGAAACAATAATGATAGATTGTATTACTATTATTACATTTTGATAAAATTATAATAAAATCTTGATCTCGATATCTCTTTCTTATGACATTTATTACTTTCTTGCTTGGAAAGGAAGCATAATTATAATACACGCAACTTATTGAAACTAATGTTTGCATAGTATCATGCATTAACCTTCCTTGAATTAATTGCGATTTTAATCACTTAAATACTTAATTAAGTTAATGGTTGAGATATCCATTTGAGCAAATAAATAAATCCCGACCCCATCGAAGAGTATTTAATCATTTTTTTTATAAATGAGATTATAATCTAAGGATTAGGTTAAAATTACAGCTATTAAAAATTAAATCTCAAATTTGTTAAATTTATTTTTTAAAGATGCTTGCATGACTCAGTTAAACTAAATTGTAAATTATGTATTTAGTCGACTTTGGTTTTAATTGCCAATTAATGTGTTTGTTAGTTATAAGCCTTAATGGTTGGCCTTCTAGATAGCTAGAAGAGTAATTATAAAGTTGGTGACCTTTTTCATTGGGATGACAATATCATTGTAAAGATATAAATATTTCAACTTTGGTGCAATGAAGTAAGTAGTAAGCAAGCTCTAATTAGTTAGACAGACAATGACTTAAAATTAATAAATTTCAATCGAAGGCAGTGCTTTTTTTTTTTTTTTTCTAAATGATTTTCCTCTAGATTTTTAACATTCTCATAACTAAGTTGTGAGTTGGAGAAGTGGTAATGGGCAACGGATGGTTGTTTTTCTCTTTAGGATGATGATGACTGCGTCTATTTTTCATGTAATTGAGGTCAGATTATTGGACTTTAATTATGGAAAGAGATGGCCAAGCTAGAGCACATCAAATTTTCATGGTTTTGCCTTTTGGCTTAGCATATGCTCAATAATTGGTTCACCTTTCTTGCCGACAATTGCTGCTGCGCAGGGGCAAAGAGACTCGCTTAACTTTTTTAACACCAACTTCCTTTTTTTTTAAAAAAAAAAAAAAAATTGAAATGTTCATGCATTATTCAAATACTGAATACAATTTTCATGTAAAGTCCTAGCTATAGCAACAGGAAACTCTTCTACTCACAACTCATCATTTTCTAGTAGTATATTGTAGACACGTCATATTATCTAGAAATTTTTTTGAAATCAAAATGGGCTTCGACTGTTGTTATAACATATAAATCTAAAAATCTATAACTAGACACAACTTAAGGAGTCGTCATAAATATTTTATTAAGGTGTGATTGACTACCTAAGTATATCTATCATCTTAAGAATGTCTTAAGCTTAACTAAGGATCCATAAAAGAAAAGTTTCTGGTCTATTAATCAGAATAGAGTTCGAGAGTTTGGTTACATGTAAGGAAGATTATAGCATCCCCACATACCCATCCAACGGATAATATCATTTTATTTTAAATTATCCTAAGGTTTATAGTTCTAATGGCCTTGATTTTGATATTTAAATATTGAAAATAATTCTTAAGATTTCTGCATCAATCTGATAGAATTCTTAAAAATACTTTCTCACCTTAAAAATATTCAAGAATTTCATTTGTTTTCTTAAAAAGGCTCCGTTGTCGGAAAGTTTAATCAAATTTTTTATTTTTAATTGTAAATATATAATTTTTTCACTATTTGAGCTTATATTAAAAATATTTTCTTATCTAGAAATATTTTAAATAATCATCTATGCGCGATTATTAAGAATTTCATCATCAAAATTTTATTTTTATTTCTAAAATTTTCACCATTTAGGTCTATTTAGATAAATTTCTTGCAAGTTTCATTTTCTAAACTTTTCACCATTTTGGTTAAATTTAAAATCCAAACTCTTGTTAGTTTCTCAATCTTAGGGAAAAAAATAATATGACAATTATTTTTTAAAGTCTCATTTAAATTCTTTCACAATTTGGGTTGAATTAAAAAAAGAACTTTTTCACCTAGAAATCTTATGAAAATTTAATGATTTACGATTTTTCTTAAGATTTCATCCTTGGATAATTGTTAAATATTTTCACCCAAATTTTTAATTTATATTTTTAATTTTTTAATTTAGAAAAGAATGCAATTACTTTTATTAAAATTTCATCCAAATTATTCCATCATTTGGGTTAAATTTAAAGAAAATTCCTCACTTAGAGATCTTTTAAAAAATTTATCATTTGAAATTTTTAAGAATCTCATTTTTGGAATAATTGTTAATTTATTCCCAAAATTTTAAATTTTTATTATTTTAGGTCCAGACTAAATAGGGTGTTTATAGTTGTCATTCTTTACGTATTTTCTATGAAATAAGAATGGAGCAAAGACGTAGATAACCCACATATCTAGATAATTAACTCGATATTTTCTTTTTAGAAACTCTTTTAAAATGGATACTATACTCAAACTTTTTAAATAACATAAAATTATTTTAAACAGAGGCTTAACGCTTTGAAAAAAATAAAAGCTCCTCTTAATAAAGGCTCAACAACTTTTAAACAACTTTTAAACAACTTTTAAAAAATAAGTAAGACTCCTCTAAACAGAAGCTTAATGACTTTTAAAAAATAAATAAGGCTCATCTAAATAGAGGCTCAGCAACTTTTGAAAAATAAAGTTTTTAAACAATCATACCCAAATGTCTTATAGATCGTGTCTAAAGAAATTTTAGGAGATTATGCCCAGAGGTCTTACAAATCATTTCTAATATTGGAAAATGATGCTTTGAAAAAAGGCTTCACAACTTTTAAAAAAAAATGAAAAATCTTTCTTGACCATGACTGATTTTCTTGAAATATCTTTTTTTAAGGATTAAAATCTTACCTCAAAGTTTCTTTTCAAATAAGAATTGGAAATTCTTTCACTAAAAAGTCTTCATATTTATCTTCTTCATGTGGAATCTTGCAATATCCCTGTTTCCTATATTCATGTACTAGACATTCTTAAAAATAATGCATGCTACGCAAATGTTAATTAACATCTTTTCAATTGTTGTACGCAGGTTCTCAAGCCTCTTTCCTTTGAATCTTGAACTCTTCAATCTTCAAGCACTAAGACCAAATCGATTTGATTCTTAATATCTTTCTCATTCAATGTTAACTCCCATATTCTCCTTTTAAAGAAATCTTTTGTCTCTAAATTCAATGTTCTTACCAAGAATTGAACACTTCATATTTGCCTTTAACATTCTTAACCTTTCCAAGGTAATGTAGAAATCTTTCATGCTATTATTCATTTATCAATTATTATTTCAATTTTAAAAAGTAAAAATGCAATCACCATTTCTTCCATTGCAAAGTATTAAAAAGAAAAGCCAAGGGATAGATTGGGAATAAATAGGAAATAGTTATAAAAAAAGAGACACAAGGAATGAAATAAAATATCTCTTATTTAAAAAGAATAGTAAAACAACTTTTGCCATTAACAAAGAAGAATGGTTACAAAAATGGGTATGGGGTAACAACACCCAAATTAAACAATCAAATAATCATAATAACATATCTCAAAAGCTTTTTAAAAACTCAACCACCTAATGCACCTAACAACTTAGAGCTCCCCAGAACATGCTAGCCTTTATGTTGATGAATTCTTTAATTCGATATTGTATCCTCCTCATTTAAGTAGCTTTTTTAGGTTTTCGACTTAGATAAACCCTTTTTGACTCAAACTATCTTTTTTGAGTTTTTAATTTAAGTCCTTCTTTTTCATTCATTCATTTTTTTCTTTACCTTTTTTTTTATTTTTTTTATTTTTCTCTTTTTCTTTTTTAAGCATAGTATTTCTTCACAATATCAGAATTTATAGGATTATACAAATCATCCCCATCCATCTCCACTAATATGGCCCTTCCCAATTCAAAGTCTATTTTCCTCTATTATCATGCTGGCTTTAGAGAATTCTTTTTAAAATCAACTCTCATTCATGAAAATAATAATGCCAGACCTTTTTATCATGAGCCCTCATCATCTTTCTCAAATATAGCTGACCATGACACATCAATGTCAATATTTTTTCTTTAATGAAATTCAACTGCTTGTAGCGCTATCGAATCCATTTGCCTCTTTCAGTCCAATTTTTTTTAAAACTCTTAAGGATGAAATTTTCACTTTCATCAGTAATACAACTTTCATCCTATAAACCAAGAAAAATGGTGTTGCTTCAATAGAGATATGCACTGATGTTCGATAAGCATGAAGGGTAAATAGCAACTTCTCATGCCAGTCCTTATAGGACTTGGTCATCTTCTTAAAAATTCTTTTTATATTCTTGTTTGCTGCTTCAGTTGCCCCATTCATTTTTAGATGTTATGGTGTCGAATAATGATGTTTAATTTTGTACTAAGTGCATACTTTTTACATCATCTTACTATTCAGGTTCTTGACATTATCTGAAATAATTCTTTTTGAAAGCTTATATCTATAAATGATCTCTTTCTTTATGAACTTACAGATCACATATCGTGACACACTTCCAAATTAAGTTGCTTCCATCCATTTCATGAAATAATCTATCATTACAAAAATGAACCTATGCCCAGTAGAAGCTTTTAGGGTAATAGGGCCAATGACATCTATGTCCCATATAGAGAACAGCCATGGTGGTGTCAAAATATGTAAAACAGTCAATGGAACATGAATCTTATCAGTATAGATTTGGCATTTATGATATTTTCAAGCATAGTCAATGCAGTCACTCTTCATTGTCAACCAATAGTAACCAATTTTCATGATATGTCTTGTCATTATATTTCTATTCGCATGTGCTCCACATATCATATCATGTATTTCCTTAATAATCTTTTTCGCCTCGACCCCATTTACACACCTTAATAATATTTGATCACGGTTCTTTTTATACAGGACATCACCATTCAAGAAGAAACTTATAGCTAATTTTTGGATGACTCTTTTATCATTCTCAGTTACTTAGTCTGGATATTGCTTATTCTTCATGTACTATAAGATATCATAATAGCATAACTTTTCATCTTCTTCTTTTTCTACATTAAAATAATAAGCTGGTGCATCTTTAACATCTAGTTTAATAGGCTGAAAAATGATATTATCATTAATTTGGATCATTGCTACAGAGTAACCAAGGCATCAACAATTAAATTTTTTTCGTAAGGTAAATGCTCAAACTAAATACTTCAAACTGCTTAATCAACTCTAGGATATACTTAGAATATGGGATGAGTTTTGAATTTTTTATTTTCCAATCTTCTTTAAATTGATATATAACTAAAGCTGAATCTTCAAACACTTTCAATGCTCTAATCTTTCTATTTATAGCAGCTTATAAACTTATGACACAAGTCTCATATTCAATGATGTTATTTGTGTAATTGAAACTTAATCTCGCGTTATAAGATAATAGCATTTGTTTAATGGCATCAAAATTACTTTAATTCCATGTCCCAAGGCATTGATAGCTTCTTTAAAGTACATTATCCAAGACTTCTCATTATGTTTTTTCTTTTTTAGTTGGAAAACAACCATTAAATCTTCATTACGAAACACTAACCTCATTGGCTCATAATCTTCGATGATATGATCTACGAAAAAATTGACTATAGCATTTTCTTTGATTGTCTTTTGGCTTACATATACGATGTCATATTTTGAAAGCATTACTTGCCATCTAGCAATTTTTTTAGACAATGAAAGCTTCTAAACGATATATTTGATTGGATCCAATTTTACTATAAGCAAGGTAGTATGATAAAGCAGGTATTATCTGAGTATTTTGGTAGTCTAAGCTAATGCACAACACATTTTTTCTAAAGAGAAATACTTGGACTTGTATTCTGTGAATTTCTTGCTTAAATAGCATGTCATAACATATAGATTCGTAAATCTATAGCTAGACTTAACAAAATGGATGAAGTTACCACCAATCTTTTTTAACTAGGTATGATTGGTCACCTAAGGAATCTATCATTTTAAGGAACTCTTAAGCTTGACTAAAGGTCTCTAAAAGAATAGGTTTGGGTTTACCAACCAAAATAGAGTTTGAGAGTTTGGTTACATGTGGGGAAGGTTATAGCACCCCCTAAATGCCTATCCAAAGATGGTGCCATATTATTTTAAATTCATCCTAGGGTATTGGTTCTAATGGTTTCAAATTTTATGTTCAAATATTGAAATTAATTCTTATGACTCTCCATCAATCTTGTATAACTCCTAAAAAATATTTTCTCACCACAAGAGTATTCAAGAATCTCATTTGTTTTCTTGAAAGGCTCCGTCATTGAAAAAAAACGTTTAATTATTTTTTATTTTTTATTAAAAATATATCTAATTATTCTACCATTTGGGTCAAATTAAAAATATTTTTTCTTTTAAATTTTTAAATTCTCCACCGCTTGGGCCTATTTAGAAATTTCTTTTATTTCTCTTTTTTTAAGAAAGAAAATAATATGACAATTATTTTTCTTGAAATTTCATTTAAATTCTTCCACTATTTGAAACAAATTTAAAAAAATTTCTCACCTAGAGATTTCTTAAAAAATTTACCATTTGAAATTTTTAAGAATCTCATCATTGGGATAATTGTCACATATTTTCAACCAAAATTTTATTTTTTTTTATTTTTTAGTTAAAAATAAATATTAATTATTGTTATTAAAATTTTATCTAAATTATTTCACAATTTGAGACAAATTTAGATAAAATTCTCACTTAAGAATTTTATAGAAATTTACCATTTGAAATTTTTTAAAAATTTCATCATTGGATAATTAATACTTATTCTCAAAAAATATTTTATATTTTATATTTTATTCTTTTTTTTAATTTAATCATGCAAAAATACTAAAAGAAACAAACTCATAAAAAATAAAAAAATATAAAAAAAAGAAATGGCTCGATTAGAGCAGCTCGACGTGGCTTGATTTTAGACATAGAAAGCAGCTCAGTGACTCAGCTCAGAGGCAAAGACTGGAAAAAGTCGTTGAAATTTGAGAATTTTTTAATTTTTTCCAAAAAAAAATCTTTTTTTAAAAAACCTCAAAAAATTTTATTGACTGCTGTAAGCACCCTAATTAGTCCTAGCCCAAGCCCATTGGGCCTGATCTAATAGGGTTTGTGCCAGAAGCCAATGGGCCCAGGTTATTAGGCCCAATTGGCCATTCTTCTATTTATTTTATTATTAGTTTTTTTTTTTATTGGGCTAATTATTAATTTTGTTTTTTTTTGTATTTTTATTTTATTAGATTTATTATTAGTTTTTTAGGTGATAAAAAAAAAAAGAAATGGGCTACCGTGAATTATGGTTGGTTGGATTGAAGATGGATTCAATTTCATACCTTCTGGAAATCCTATCCAAATAGGGAATCAGGGTCAATCAGAAACTCTTCTGATTGAACCCTATAAATATTTATAGATCATATACAGAAAAAACAAAAAATAAAACACAAAAAATAAGGAAAACAGAAAGCAAAAGTGGGCAAAAAGCGTTTAGAAGGGCTATGGGAATCCTAGGATTGTTAGTATTATTTTTTTAATTTTTGGCATTTTTTTCTGGAAATTTTTTGGAAAATTTTTAGATTTCGATGAAATATTTTAGCGTCGATTGAATTTTCAAGTGCTGATTAAATTTTTTGGTGAACTTTGGGTGAATCAACCCAGATTCTGATGACTTTTTCTAGAATTTGATGAAGATTCAATCGGAATTCATTAGTTTCTAGAGAGAAGGAGAGAAAAGAAAAGGAAATAAAAAAATGAGAGAAGGGAAGAAGAGATTTGAGGCAGAAAGAAAAGATTCGACCTTTTATACCAGCTTCAAAATGGTGTCATTTTGATGTTTTAATTCAACCTAGGATCCGCCTATTTTATCGCTGGATGACTTGACCCGAGCGCTCGACCTGTTTCAACCCTTGTTTCTGCCTTCGGCTCTAGTCGAGCCGAGTCGTAAATTGAGCCGTCGAGCCGTGCTTTCCAGTCACTTCTTGTGTCTGTAGCCGAGCCAATCTAGCCGTTAGTTGAGCCATTTTTTGTTTTTCTTTGGTATTTTTTTATCTATTTTATTTAGTATTTTTCTTAATAGTTTTTTTCTTCTTAGTATTTTTTTTCATGATTAAATTTAGAAAAAATAAAAAATAATAATAAAATAATAATAAATTTTGGGAATAAATATTAATTATCTAATGACGAAATTTATAGAAATTTCAAATGGTAAATTTCTATAAAATTCTTAGGTGAAAAATTTTATCTAAATTTGTCCCAAATGACGGAATAATTTAAATAAAGTTTCAATAACAATAATTAATATTTATTTTCAAACAAACAAAAATATAAAAAAATCATAAAAAACAAAAAATATATATAAATTTTGGAATTAAATACAAATTACCCAAGGATGAAATTTTTAGAAATTTCAAATGATAAGTTCTTAAGAAATCTCTAGGTGAGAAATTTCCTTTAAATTTAGCCCAAATGATGGAATAATTTAGATGAAAATTTAATACAAGTAATTGTATTCTTTTTCAAATAAAATTTTGGTTGAAAATATTTGATAATTATCTAAGGATGAGATTCTTAGAAATTTCAAATGGTAAATTCCTAAAAAATCTTTAGGTGAGAAATTTTTTCTAAATTTGGCCCAAATGGTGAAAATTTTAGAAATTCAAAAAAAGAGAAAATATTTCTAATTTGACCCAAATAGTGGAATAATTATATATATTTTCTACAAAAAAAATTAAACTTTTTTCAACGACGAAGCTTCTTCAAGATATCAAATGAGATTCTTGAATACTCTTGAGGTGAGAAAGTATTTTTTAAGAGTTCTACCAAATTGATGGAGAATCTTAAAAATTATTTCCAATATTAACATAAAAATTTGAAACTATTAGATTGAAGACCTTAGGATAAATTTGAAATAATATGATACCATCTTTCGAATGGGCATATAGGGGTGCTATAACCTTCCCCACATGTAACTGAACTTCGAAAACCTGTTTTGGTTAGTAGACTCGAACCTATTCTTTTAGGGACCCTTAGTCAAATTTAGAAGTTCTTTTAAAGGGATAGATTCCTTAGGTGGCCAATCACACATAGTAAAAAAGATTGGTGGTGACTCCATTCATTTGTTAAGTTTAGCTATAGATTTACGAATCTCTATGTTATGACAACTGTTTTCTCTGATTTCTACCTCTCTTTCTAATTTTTTTGTGTGTTTGTGTGATCTATGTGGGCATGTATTTATAGGGTTCTGAATTTGAGAACTTCAATCCAGAAATGAATCCCAATTTTCTTTGAATTCCAAACTTAAACCCAACTCCAACTTTACAAACCAATTCTAATAATTTCACACAAACTTAACTACCTTTTTTCCATTTTTTATTTTATTTATTTTATTTTTTTATTAGCAAAAATAAAAAATAGACCCCTAGGCAGATTAGGGTGTCTACATAGTAGATAGCTCTTTCTTTTTTACTAGACTCATTTTGTTGCCCTAGCATACATCCCATTGACTTTTCGCACATTGTTAAATATAAAATCAAAGGTCTCACCTGAAAGATTTGACAAGTACTACTTCACTTTATCAAAAGTCTCTTGGCATTTTTTGTTCCATTCACAAGGGTTGTTCTTGTGAAGAAGCTTAAAAATAGGATCACATTGGTAGATAAGCTAAAAAAAAACTAAAAAATGCAGTTCAATCTATCTAGAAAATTTTAAGCTTCTGTCATTGTGCTTGAAGGTGAAAAATATTGAATGGCTCATATTTTATCTTAATCGACTTTGATCCCTCTTTTACTGACCACAAAGCCTAGCAACTTTTCTAATTTAACCCCAAATATACACTTGGCTAGGTTCAACTTAAGTTAAAACCTTTTTAGCCTCTTAAACAACTTTTTGAGGTTGGTGACATGATTTTCTCCTTCATGAGATTTCACGATCATATTTCTATGTATACCTCAATCTCTTTGTGCATCATATCATGAAAGAGCATCACCATAGCTTTTTGATAAGTTACCCAAGCATTTTTTAAATCAAAGGGCATAATTTTATAGTAAAATGTACCTTACATGGTCACCAAAGTGGTCTTTTTCATGTCATTTTTAATCATTTTTATTTGATTATACTCTAAAAACCTATCCATTAAGGAAAACATAGAATACCTAGTTGTATTATCCACCAGTGTGTTAATATGAGGTAAAAAAAATTATTCTTTGGGTTGGCCTTATTCAAGTCATGATAATCCACACACATTCGCACCTTTTCATTTTTTTTTTGGGACAGGTACTATGTTGGCTACCCATTTTGAATACTTGGCCACTTGTAAGAAACCTGTGTCAAATTGCTTCTTCATATTTTTCTTAATCTTTAACAATATCTCAAGCTTCATTCGCCTTAATTTTGTTAGACTAGTTTACATTCTAGCTTCAGAGGTAGTTTATGTTCTACTATTTTCATACAATGCCTAGGCATATCCTGAGAAAACCAAGCAAATACATTTATAAATTCTCTGAGTAAATCTTTCAATCTTTACCTTTCTATCAATGAAAGTGATGTATCGATCTTAACCTCTTTCTTATTCTCTGTATTGTCTAACTTTACCAATTCAATTATCTTTTAATGATGCTCAAATGGTTTATTTTCTTGCTCAATTAATCTTATTAAGTCTGAAAGTAATACATATTCTTCATAATCATCTTCATTTTCAAGTTATTAATATTAATTAAAATTTTAGAATTAAGCCCTTAATCGTTATCAAGATTATTCTCATGTTCATTTAAGGTTCTAAAATTGAATAAAATTAGTAATATTAACAAGATGTGTGGTGTAATCAAAATGAAAAATGAGAGCAATAGAAGAAATGAATGAAAATGCATCTTTTTTTATCTTTATTGAAATAATCATAGATTAATAACCCCTACATAAAAGATCATCCCAATGCTTTTGGGCATAAGTTATTAGAATGCACAATTACATTGAAAAAGTCTCAATGATAGCAAGCATTTCAATAGATCTCCAATTGTTTAGCTCGTAACTTGGCAGACAAAAATGGACCTATATTTCTTATTCATTCCTCTTTGCATGAATGGACAACTCAGCAAATGCTTTCTCCATGCTTAGTCCTAGCTCATTTTTAAAATCTTTATTTGACTCTAGATACATGAAACCTCTAGGCCTAAAGGTGTTATATAAGTATGGGATGACCATTGTCATAGTCTTCGGTTCATACCCTTTGAGCTTCGCCATTATTCTTTCTTTCATATTTACTTGTCTTCTCCTCATCTCTTAGCCTTTTACCTCATAGCCCAAGCTTAACCTCTCATTATTGTTAACCATCATCAGAGGCTCCATTATTTCTTATAAATTTTTACCCAGCCTCACTCCAGGATACTAACCTTTGTTAATGATCTGATTCACCACTATACTTATGGAACAAAGTTAGTTTATCTTAGGTCATTCACCAATAAAATTGACAAGCTTAAAAAATTGATAAGAACATTTCAACGCTTCTTCAGTAGCCTTCTCATATGGGGCATTCAATGACTGAGTCACAAGCATATCTTTCTCTCTAAACACTACCACTAATTGACCTTCTATATTGAATATGATCTTTTGGTGTAAGGTAAAGGGAACAACACCTACTATGTGAATCGATAACCTTTCCAATAAATAGTTATAAGATGGAGAGATATCAATCACTTAAAATTTAACATTAAATGTGCATGACCTAATCTGTAAAGGCATCTCAATATCTCTCAGAACTTTATACCTAGTCTTATCAAAAGCTTGAACAACCATATGGCTACTCTTTATATATGAGTAATCAATAGGTAGCCTTGCCAAGGTTGACATAAGTATGACATTAATGGCAAGCCATTGTTGATGAAGACCTTGGCTATAATATGGCTCTTGACTTGACAATGATATACAGAGCCTTAGTAATTACCTTTCCTTTTAGAAGAATCTTATCATCGATAAATGCTATATAATGCAGTATCACTAGATTTTAACTAAGTGATTTACATATTTAATAGTTACATTATATGCCATATATGATTGGTTTAACACCTTCAACAATGCATTCTAGTGTGATTCAGAATTCAACAATAGCGATAGCAATGAAATTTATGCTAGCATCTTATTTAATTGTTCAACAATAGAGTATTCACTATGCTTCACCAGTTTCAAAAATTGGTAAGTCTTTTTCTCTAATACTAGCTTCTAACATTCTTTTTTGGGTACCATTTCTGGTTTATTCTATTCTTTCTTTACTTTGGCCTTTTTCTTGTTCGCCTTTTTTAGCATTTATAAAGTATAGCATCTTTTACTTCGGGTTATGTCACCCATATCTATTATGTTGGTAGCATCAGTCTTATGTGTATTCTCCTCTTGCCCTTGGACTATCATATCATAGTCATATTTCCATGACACAGCTTTTTCATCTTTATAGGGAAATGAGATAGGGACTTTAAAAGTTACTGGCTTGGGGATAAGCTTGTCTATGATTAACTTTGGTTTCTCTCCATAATAAATTGTTATTGGTTTTGAAACCTATTTTGATGGCTTGTCGGTCATGGACACTTTAGTATTTTTTAAAGTCTATCTTTTTCCATAAAACTCAATTTGGTAAGAATTCAAAAGTTTTTGTACCTCTTAACAGAATTGCTCATAAGTTTCAACAGAGTAGCCAGTTGCCCTACTATGATATTTGCACTTTTTGTTTGGTAGACAACTTCCACGATAAATACATGGATCCATCGATTGTATTATGTTAGCTTTTATATAAAGCATTGAATAGTTGACTACGATAAGTCTTGATCTCTTCCATTTTTTTTATACAACACTCATAGTCCTCATTCAAAATATTTACATTATAGATGGGCAATGGATTGCCACTAACATTTGACATTGTTATCCTCCTTGTATTAAAATTTATCATTCTATTTTTGATTAATCATTGCATTTTATATTTAGGACAGTACAATTCTCAGTGAAATGACCAACAATTTCATAATGATATAATGAGATATAAGATCATACACTATTGGGATAAAAGGTTGAGTGGCTCAAGATAATTAGGGACAATTAAGTGGTTATTATAGAGTTTTCAATATAACTCCATACAAATAATATGGATTAGGTCAAATACGAGATTTACTCAGTTATTTTATAGCTCTTGCGAACCACTTATTGGATTAGTAGGACAAATTAAGGGTTTTGCAGGAGGTTGGGTGTTAGGATTATACATGGGAGTTTATGGTCTAAAAACGGTTTGATATGTTGGTGGGTAAGATGGTTATGGGGTCAGCTAGTATGGGTAATGTGAGGTATGATTCACAGTAGGGTAGTATATGGAGTAGGCTTATGGTGAATAAGGTTGCTAACCCATGAACTATTGTTTTTTAAAGCTCACAGCTTGAGCTTTAGTCTTTTTTTTCTTTCGGTGCTTTTTTGATGGAAGCTTCTCCTCTTTTCAACTTGTTATTTTTAATGACATTCTCAATGATTTCACCTAAAATCACTATGTTAGTGAAATTTTTTATTGTATTCCTTATCATATTTTCATAATAGAAAAATTTTAAAGTGCTCACAAATAATATTGTCTTTTCTCAGTCAAAGGTGATTGAACTTAAGTAGCTGTGTCCTTCTACCTCTGAGCATCCTCTTTAAATAATTCAATTACCTTTTTCTTTATACTATTCAAAAAAGGTGATCAAGAGCTAAATCTATTGTATCCAATACTGACTGATGAAGTCATAGACCATTTCACTCTAAGAGTGAATATGGATCCTATCCAACTGAACAGACCATCTAGTAGCAAAACTAATAAGGCTATCTTAAATACGTGCATTAATAGCTTTTCATTATTCGTATAGGTAGTAATTTTTTGAAAATACATGATAATGTAGGTCATTGGATATTTTATACCATCATATTTTTTAAATTCTAGTACTTTGAACTTCAGAGGAATAATATCATTTAGGACTAAATAGAGCATAACAGCATCCATGGAATCATAAAAACCAATTCCCTCCACTACTTGCAACCTTTCTTCAAGCGTATTCATCTTTTTGTCAGCTATTGAGTCATCCAGTGACTCGATCACTTTTGTTTTTAATTTTTTTCTAAAAATTATCCATGTTGGGAACTTGGACTGGCTTTATTGCCTTCTTAGAAATACAGGATTTACATAACTCTAGTAATGCCCTTAATTTGAAACTAATGTGAATCTAAGGTATGTATACCTTATAAGGTATGTAAACTACTATAGTGGTGCATTTTGTGTAGACTGGACTTGATACGACTCATAACCAAAAAAGTATACAGAGTCAACCATATCTTGTGATGGATGGTCCTACTGGCTAATATTGTTTTTATACTCTTTCCCTTATTCAATTTATTCAAAGCTTCCAAAATCTTACTCAACTCCCCTTCAAGCTTTTTTTAGGCTCACTTTATCTTTTCAAGATGATTGAAAATTTCTTGTTCCATTTGTATAGCTTGAGCTCTTGTATTGTATTAGTGAGTTGATTGTGTAGGGTTCTTGGTTGGTGGAGCTATTCTTGAACTTTAAGTATCATAATTGTACTATTATTAGAAATGATATGCTTTATGTTTGATACTTTAATATATGAATGGAATGTACTAATAATATTTGCCACATAACCTTTACTGATAAAGGAAATCTCAATTTGAAACTTTATTAAATAAAATTTCAAAACTAAATCCTAACAAAGCCAAAACAATATTCTAAAGTCTTAAACATCAATTGTAATATTTCCTATACATTATTCTAATGCCTCTTTATGAACTTCTTAGCTTGCCGGTAATGATCTTATGAGTCATTAAGAAGTCAAGCAATCGTTGCCTATGAACTCCTATTGGTTGCACCACTGCCTCAATTCTTCTATTTTTTCCTTCATTTCTGATATTTTGTCTACAACCATGCATAGTTGATCGAATAAGTGCTTCAAATGTTTTTGTTTTTTTGTACACATACATTTTCATTGCTTACTTTGTTCAGCATGTTTCTTACATTCATTAGTCAAAACTTTTACCTGTGTTATGCATTGATCCACTATCCCTTTGTAGCATCTGGTTATGTATATGCACTATAGCTGTGGCTTTTTGTCCTTCTTTCACCTTTGCTTTCAATAATTCATTTTTTTAAGAGTCAGGCAAGCTCCGATGTGACTGATGGTGCATCTTATCTAGATCATTAAATAAGGCCTTTTATTGGTCTTTTTGTTCATTGAGGTTTTGGACTTTCTGCTCTTGCAACTTTAACTTTCTCCCATTTTTTCCTTTAATCATTTATTTTCTTATTCAAGTTCATTTCTCTTAGTCTGGAGTTTCCTTTTGGAATTGAAGAATGGTCAACTTTTCATTCTTGAGGAAGCACAATGTCCTTGCTTCTTCTTGCTTACCATACAAAATATTCCACAATAACATCATATGTAAGCCTCCCTTGGTTAACCTTTACGGTTTGTTTCCATGCTTTTTTTTAATTATTTCAATATATCCGTAAGCTTCTTTTTCGGTGAAAGAAAATTTACACTAATTAAGTCCATATATTTCTGAGATAAATTGCTCATATTTAGACTATTTCCTTACCAAAATTGGGGCATAAGTAACAGCACCCCATAGGCCCAACAAAAAAACCCAAGGTTGATTCCCACAGCTATACAATACTAGATCATGTTGCATCTAAGATGCATTCCAAATTATCTTTTAGCTATCAAGCGTACAAAAATATAAAACCCAATCCTCTTTTGATTTTGCTTTAGGCTATGTGCTATAACAAAACTCCTTTATTGGAATGTTGGAACAAAGGTATGGTTTACAAAATTTGCTTTCTTCACATTTAATGTGACTCTTCATCCATACATAAAATAGTTATAGGCACCCATTAAATTGACCTTTACCATTTCTACAATAGTAATTCAATGATCGAATGGTTTTTGCCAAAATGATTAGTGCTACATTAATTTTATGTTCTAATTGATCAATAAAATCTATAACTGCAACATCAACATATCTAATGATTTTTGAAAAGATCACCAATCTATATAGAGCTATAGCCATTACTATTATTCTCTGATCATCACCCAAATGCTCCCGATGAAGTCTTGTAAAAAAATCGCTTGGAATACCTTTACTATCGCCTTTTATTTTAACACATGCATCAACTTGAGGCAAACTAAGTCCAGGCATTTGCACAAGCTTCTTTCGATAACCCACTTTGCTTGGTCAATAAATCTGGTCTAGGTTTGACAAATCAAAGTGAAGTAAGACCATGTGCTCCTCAATTATGGGCACTATATCTACTTCATTAATGATGAAGCATCTGTAAAAAGGATCCCAAAACTATAGGATAGCTCTAATCAAATTATTGTTTATATCTACTTGGAGCAGTGAAGCTATATCCCCATATTTATTCTTAAATACCTCATGCCTTGTTCTACTCATACATCCCCAAACATTGCTTAAGTCAGCCAAGTCATTTTTTAGAGGTCGAGATGAACTCTTTCAAGCAATAATGAAATAAAATCCTCAGACAGACAATTACCTTCTTTTCTTTAACCTTTCTCTTACTTAATTTTCAATTGGTGAGCAAATTCATAACAAATTGATGTAAACTTTGATTGCATTTGGCCTTCCATGGATGTAGGTATGAGAACTAATTTATCAATAACTAATATATGGCAAGTATTCTCTATATAAGAATGATGCAAATGCACAATGTTAACCATGACAATGAATATGATGCATAAAGTTAAATGATAATGCAAAGACTATTAAAAAGATGTAAATGCACAAACTCAAATAGATAAAAATGGTTAGATAATCAATATATGACATAAATTGTTTCTTCTTGTGTCCTAACTTTGAGTTACATCTATCAATAGATAGGAATGACTCTATCTTTAGGCTGACCTCTAAGTGTAGATTATATGCAGAGCTAAGTGATTTTGACAACTAAAGGTTCCCAAATTGTTCCTTACATCATTGTCCATCACAAACTAGTAAGGCATTTCAATCCTTACCCATCACAGGCAACCAATAAAAATGATTCAATTTGAGTGAGAGTATTTTGCTAGTCATTACGGAGATTATCATCTTATGAGAGCATAGGTACATTACTCCCTCCTAAGAAGGATAGAGCCTAAGTATAGAGCTCATGTAATGTAAATGCATGTGATAGTGTGTGTGAAGGAATATAAAATTTTCAACCCCCATTAATCAAATAAAAGACATAAAATAAAAAATGTTAGTAAACAAATAACACAATCATTACAATTTAAAACCATTAGCTCAAAAGATAGGATAAATTTAAAATGTTATGGCCTGACTCTCAATAGTCTCCAACGGAGTTGCCAAACTATCATAACGTATAGATCCAAAAATCTATAGCTAGACACAATCTAAGAAGTCACCACCAATCTTTTATTAAGGTGTGACTGGTCACTTGAGTGAATCTACCCTTTTAAGAATGTCCTAAGCTATATTAAGGATCCCTAAAAGAATAATTTTTGGTCTACTAATCAGAATAAGGTTTATGAGTTCAGTTACATGTAAGAAAAGTTATAGCACCGCCACATATTCATATGAAGGACGGTACTATTTTATTTTAAATTATCCTAAAGTTTATAGTTCTAATGGTTTTAATTTTGATATTTAAATATTTGAGATAATTTTTAATATTTTTCCATCAATCTGCTAGAATATTTTTAATACTTTCTCACCTCAAGAGTATTCAAAAATTTCATTTATTTTCTTGAATAGGCTCCAGAAAGATTAATTAACTTTTTTTTTATTTTTTATTGCAAATATATCTAATTTTTCCATCATTTGGGCTTAAATTAAAAATATTTTCATACATATAAAAATCTTAGATAATCATCCATTTACGATTATTAAGAATTTCATCATTAGAATTTTATTTTTTATTTTTATTTTTATTTCTAAATTTTTCACCATTTTGGTTTATTTAGAAAAATTTCCTTCAAGTTTCATTTTCCAAATTTTCAATATTTGGATTAAATTTAATATCTAAATTGTTGTTAGTTTTTTAATATTTGAGAAGAAAATAATATAACAATTATTTTTTAAAATCTCATTTAAATTCTTCCACCATTTTGGTTGAATTAAAAAAAAAAAAAAAACTTCTTACCTAGAAATCTTATGAAAATTCAACTATTTATAATTTTTCTTAAGATTTCATCCTTGGATAATTATCAAATATCTTTACCCAAATTTCAATTTATATTTTTAATGTTTAATTTTTTTAATTTGAAAAAGAATACAATTACTTTTATTAAAATTTCATCTACATTATTCTACTGTTTCGGTTAAAGTTAGAGAAAATATCTCACCTAAAGATCTCTTAGAAAATTTATCATTTGAAGTTTATAATAATCTTATCTTGGAATAATTATTAATTTATTCCCAAATTTATTAATTTATTAATTTTTATTTTTTCTAAAAACATTGAAAATAAATATTAATGTTATTGAAATTTTAATATAAAATTTTTATCTATTTAAGTTAAATTTATAAAAAGTTTTCACCTAATAAGTTTATGGAAATTAATCATTTGTAATTTTAAAAAAATTTTATCATTGGATAATTATTTATTTATTCTCAAAATTTTATTAAAATTTTAATTTTATATTTTCTAATTATTTTCCCTAATTTTCCTGCAATTTAATCATGCATAATATTTTAAAAATAAAAATAAAAACATAAAACCAAAATAAAACAAAATAAAACCAAAATAAAAGTGGCTTAGCTAGGTTGGAGCTAAGGCGTGGCTGCAAGGTGACAGCCGACTAAAACGGCTAACTCCCTAGCTCAACTCGGCTTAAGCCAAGGACTGGAATGCTAGTTAAAGGCGAGTCAAGCACTCGGGTCGAACCTCCAAATGATAAAATGAATGGATCTTATCAAAATAAAACTCCTAAAAACAGTGTCATTTTTTGATACTGTATATACCCAAATTTTCTTTTTTCCTTCAAATCTTCACTAGCCCTGTCTCCTCTTCCTCTTTTTCTCTCACTCTCTCTTTAGAAATCAATGAATGCCAGTTGTCGTGTTCTGGAATTTCTCACCAGAATCTAGAAATCTTATCAAAATTTGACCAAAAAATATGAATCTCCTGTTGGAATCTGGAAATTTTTCAGATTTTTTCAAAAATAAAAAATTAGCCTAAAAATCGCCAATTGAATCCCCAAGCTTTTAGAATTCTCAAAACAAATCAAGCTTTTCTAAAAAAAAACCTTTGGCAAAGCTTTTCTAAAAAATCTAAACTTCACTGTTTTTGGCCTTTAATTCCTTTGTGTATTTTTCTCTGTTGATTTTGTCTTTATTTTTCTTTACTCATTTTCTCTGTTGTTTTGCTAATTTGTTATGTGTATTTATAGGGTAGAGTCAAAAGGATTTTTGATTAATTATGAGTCAACAATTTGGGTTCAAACAAAATTTATCTTTCACAAGTTAAAACCTACTCTAATTCTAATAACACCTATCTAAACCTATCATTTAGATATTGAATCATAGTAAAAACACATATTTTTAGCTTTTTTTCCTTTTTTTTTTCAAGAGATAATAATTAAATAATAATATGATAATAACAAAATAATAAATAAAATCCTAAAATAATAATAAAATAATCCTAAAATAATAATAATAATGATGATGATGATGATGATGATCATAATAATAATAATAATAATAATAATAATAATAATAATAATAATAATTAGGCCAGGCTTATTTTGGGTTTGATCAAATTTGGCCCAATCGGCTTGGGTCCAATCATCTCGGTCCGAATCATTTCGAGCTCAGACCAAATAGAGTGTCTATAACAATAAAGTGGACCTAATTATGAAGCTTTGGGTCCAATAAGATTAAAAGTCTAAAAATTTTAATTTTGGTTTTAGTTTTAGTTTTAGTTTTAATTTGATTTTACTTTTAATTTCGATTTTAGTGTTTTAATTAGTAAAAAAAAGGAAAAAATAAAAAAAATATATAATAAAAATGAAACGAGAATTTTGTAGGGAAATTTTAGATTCAATCTTTGAATTTAATTTTTTATTATGAAATCATTCATAAAAAATTAATTCATAATCAAATTAAATCAAATAAAATCACAAATTTAGGGTGAATTAATTTAGCATGAATTTCATTAGAAATGACAAAAAATTTTGTGATCAAGAAGAAGTAATTAGCAGAGTAAAAAATATTTAACATAGTAGGGTAACATATTGATTTGACAATAATTCAGCCATAGTAATCAGCCATACTCACCATCTACATTTACCCATATTCTTTTTCAAAACCAAATTCACAGAAACCCAAATTCTACCCAGAGGCAACCTTGCAAATCTAAATCCTACATATAAAGCACATAAAAACAAAATCCATCAACCTAGAACTTCAAATAAAGTAACCACAACAAAAAGAAGGAACACATTAAATAGTAACACCCTAAACCAAAACAGACATAGCAATCAAAAGCCAACCAATTCCATAAGCAATATAAAAACACAATAAGTAATCAGCCATAAAATCTGAACCCAAAAAGAAAAATCCAAAATCAATTCAACCCATCACTAAAAAGAAAAAAAGTTATGGAGTGAAAGATAGAAGAAATCCTTTGTCACCAATGGTGGTGGCAATCGACGTAAGGTGCAGTAGGCATCATCCAAAACTAAGTTGTTCCTTTAGTAAAGAGAAGGCAAAGAACTTTGATTATAGAGAGAGAAATAAAGTGATGCAAAATAAAAGGAAAAGTTGATAGTGTGATTTTCATACTAGTAATGAAATGGTGCCATTTTGCACCAAGAATATATCAACTTGACTCGTTTTGGTTGTGACCCACAGTTGGTGATCTAGTTTGGATCCAATCCAACCATAGTAATCTGCCCCAACCTATTTTGCAATTTGAAGCCCAAAGAAGTCTAGTTTTCATAGCTAGGCCTAAATTTGGGTCAAGTTTGATTACTGTTTTAGATCCTATTTCAAGCCTAGCCTAATACGTTTAGGTAATCTCTATAGTTTGTTTGTGTATTTATTTTATTACTTGTTTCTATTTAATTTTTTCAATGCATATTTAAATTTATAATAATTTAATTTGATAAAATAAAAACTAAAATTTATAAGTTTAAAATATTTTTAATTAAAATTTAATCGTACCAAACAATTGAAGGATTTAAATATTGAATTAAATCTTACCAAACTATTGAAAGACTTAATGAATTCAAAAAAAAATATTTTTAAAAATCCCACCAACATATTGGAGGATAATTCTTGACAAAAAATCTTACCAACATATTGAAAGATATTTTTAAAAATAAATTGTTTTGTTAAAATTAGGTTTTGAATATTTGATGATAGAATTACTAAAAGCATTGCAAATAGCAATCTTTATATTAATTCTTATGAGAGAAGATCTTTTCTAAATTTTACCAATATATTGAAAATTTTGGACGAGAATCTTTTGATACCAAGGTTCTAAATCTTGCTTTCACAAATAAATTTTTTTATAAGAAAATTAAATGAATCCAATAGTGGGGTCTCTTCAGAGTGAGACACTAGTCTTGTGAATACTCTTAAGGTGAGAAAATTATCTTAAATTGCTACCAAACTATTGGAGTAATTTTAAGATTAATTTTTAATAATTAAATTTTTTGGTAAAATTACAAAGAGACTTTATGACTTGGATAATTTGAAATCAAATTCGTACAATTTTTTGTGTTAGCCTTGAATTGATCACAGTTTTTCAATTGACAAAACAAAAATTTACCTAACTTGAATCAAATTTTTTTAATCTCAATTTGAACATTTTTTCAACCTTTTATCTTACCAAAAATATTTTTGAACCAAAACAAAACACATTCAAAAAATAAAAATGAACTTTGGATAAATTGAGGTAAAAAGTATCAATCCCCTACAGAAAGGGATTGATCCCCTCACATGACTTGATCGATCCCCTTGTTAAAGGGATCGATTCATTTTTCTTCCAGTAGCCTATCTTGAGCAAGTCTTTCAAAAATCAATTGATCCCCCCTGTAGGGATCAATTAGTTAGGGTTTCAAAGTGACCCGATTAATCCCTCATTTAAGGGATAGATCCATTTTTTATACAAAAACAAATTTGTTTTAAAAACTTACAGAAGGGATCGATTACCCTATAAAGGGATCGATTAGGTACCTCACTTGATCGATTAGGTAGTCTTATAATACACAAAATTGGCCTTTATTTTAATTAACCTAATTGATCTCTTATATAAGGGGATCAATCCCTTGGTGCTCAGAAAGCACCTATGACTATTCTTTTATTTGAAATTTTGCATGCTCCTAACATTTAATACAAGCAATGGCTATCTTTCATTCTCAACATTTAAATGAAGATTTCCCACAACATTTGAACACATAAAAAGCCAAGAAAACTTATTACTTCCATCTACCATCTTTTTCAACCACTAAAAAGCATTCTAGTGTGATAAAAGTATAAAAATTCTTATTGTATTTGCTTTTTTTTTTTTATATTCTTCTCAATTTTGATTTTACTTCAAACTAGCAAGCACCTAACCTTAAAGAGGTTCTTTGAATTTGCAAAACACTTAAAAACTTGAATTATGAGGTTGTGAGCATAT
The DNA here is from genome assembly GCF_002303985.1 of Durio zibethinus. Next base: position 538,297 of record NW_019167882.1, on the reverse strand, counting down.
TAGGGAGAATAACCCTTTAGAGATTATGTTGTTAATTGTATAGAGCTTTGAAAAGCTAGGTTGTAACATTCAACACATAGTGAATTGACCTCCTTGACGAGTGAGGCTAAGGAAGAAGACGTTAGTGCCTAAAGAAAAGGTCGAACCTCTATAAATTTTGATGTTTAATTTTATATCTCTATTCTTGCTTTTAAAATTATTAGTATACTCGTATTTGTTGTGTTTATTTGCTTAGAAAATTTGATTTATGAAATTTATGCTTATTGGATATTGAATTTTAAAAAATTTATTATAAACCAATTCACCCCCCTCTTAGTTTATTTCAAGTCTTTGAGCTAATAATTGGTATTAAAGCTAGTACCATATTTTGTAGGTATAACAACCTAAAAGTGATCCTGAAAGTGGCTTAAAAAAGTATGGTGATTAATGTAGAGCAACCAGCTTCAAGTTATAACAAATATAATGGGCAATAAAAAATGTGTCTCATAGCAAATGAAATGGTTACTACATCTCTTGGAGGTGAGGGTCATTCCATTATAAGATCTTCTCTTTTTATTGGTGACAACTACTCATATTGAAAGATTAGGATGAGATTGTTTATTCAAGCCAATGACTATAAAGTTTGGAGGGTTATTATAAATGGTCCATAAATTCTAATGAAAATGATGGATGATAAAAACATGGTCAAGCATGAAAGTGAATGGGATACCAATGATATCAAGATGGCTCAACTCAACGCTAAGGCAATGCATACACTCTTTTGTACATTAGGGCCTAGTGAGTACAATAGAGTTTTTTTATCTGAAAATGCAAAAAAAAATTGAGACAAGTTGGCCATCACTCATTAAGGTACTAATCAAGTGAAAAAGATAAAATTAACATACTTACTCATGATTATGAACTATTCAAGATGAAATTAGAAGAAACTATTATTGAAATATCAAACCGCATCATTGATATCATTAATGGTTTCAAAGCTTTTTGGAACATTTATTCAAATGTAGAGATAGTGAAGAAAATCCTAAATAGTCCATTAAAGAGTTGGAAAGCTAAGATAACAACCATTGAAGAATCTAAAGATTGTTACACACTCTCTTTAGATAAACTCATGGGTTCTCTCCTTATCTATGAGATAAAGCTCAAAAGAAGACAAGAACCAATCAAGAAAGGTGGTATCGCTTTCAAATCAACCTTTCAAAAAGATGAAAAAAAGTTTGAACAATATGAGGTTGATGAAGATAAAAAAATGGCCATGTTTGTAAAAAAGCTCAAGAAGTTTATGAAGATGAACAAATTCTCAAATAGAAAAAGACCACAAAGGAAAATGATTAAAAGAGAATCAAGTAAAAGAGAAAATGATCAAATTATTTACTATGATTACAGCAAACCAGGTCATATCAAATTTGATTGTCTTTTATGGAAGAAGGAAAACACAATGAAGCCAAAGAAAAAAGCAATGGTTGCAATATAGAGTGATAATGACTTCTTCAATAATGAATTAAATGAGGAGAAAATAGCCAACCTATGTCTCATGGCTCTTGATGAGCCTAAGATAATTTGTAATCCAAATGATTTAAGTTCATACATATTTGATGAGTTACAAAATGCTTTTGATGAATTAGTTATAGAATTTAAAAGCATGAATATGAAGTATAGGAAAATGATTTTTAAGTTGAAATTAGAGAATTCTTGACTAAAGCAAAGAATGACTTAGAAAAGAAAATTGAGCTTTTAAAATCGAATGTTGATGATTTGACTAAAAAAATAAGAATTTGCATAACTTATTTTCTAGATTTTATATGGGACATTAAAAACTCAATGACATATTTGAAACACAAAGAGCATTCTTTGATAAAGATGGATTAGGCTATAATGGTGGTGACAAAAAGACTCATTTGAAGAATTTTCTTGTTAAGCCAAATGATTCATCTAGTGTATATACATATTATAGTAAATTAGATCATTCTATACAATATTGTTTCTTGAAAAAAATCACTTATAGAGATAAACTCATTAGGAGTGTGTGGATTTCAAAAAGAGTTAGCACGTCTCAAGATGAGATTATTAGGATGAAGTAGATTCCAAAAAGTACAAGAATTATGAGTACTAACACTCAAAGACCTAAGAAAGTTTGGATACCCAAAACAAAAATTTGATTATATTCTTGTAGGTGAATGATCATTATTACAAGATAAATTTAAGCAAGAACAATCCATGGTATCTTGATAGTGGATGCTCAAAGCACATGACTAGAGACAAAGTTCAATTCAAGGATTTAAAAGCTAAAAATGCAAGAGATGTTACATTTAGAGACAACTCTAAAAGCTAAATTAAAGGGATTGGCTCCATTGGTAACAATTCTTCTACTACTATTGAAAATGTTTTACATGTGAAAAGACTCAAGCATAATTTACTTAACATTAGTCAATTGTGTGATAAAGGACTTAAAGTTGTGTTTGAATCTATGTGTTATCAAGTGATTAATATCAAGACTAACAAACTAGTTTTTATTAGACATCATCAAAGAAATGTTTATGTGGTGTATTTGAATGATCTATCTTTTAAAAATGTTTGTTTTATGGCTAAAAAAAATGAAAGTTGGATTTGGCATAGAAGATTGGACATGCAAGTATGCATGTAATTTCAAAACTTTTTCAAAATGATTTGGTTGTTGGTTTACCAAAATTGAAATATGAAAATGACAAGGTTTGTAATGCATGTACTCAAGGAAAACATAAAAAAGTCATTTTCAAATCTAAGAATTGTGTTTCAACTACTAAACCTCTTTAACTACTTTATATTGATCTTTTTGGTCCTATTAGAATAATGAACCTTTGTGAAAAACAATATGGGTTTGCTATAAGTAATCTATTAAATAAATTAGGTATTAACATTATGAGTGATAAAAAGATTGTGTTCAATGACCCATTTAGCATTTTTGGAATTTATATTTTGCATAATATGTGGTATACATAGAATGCAGTTGGTTTGTGGATTAAAAAGACAGAAATTGAGGTTGTGCAAAAAGAACAATAGTATGATGTTTCATATATTCCTCAAGAAAAACCCTCTAGTCCACCATTTGATACTCAAAGTACACTACAAATTATGATAGTTCAAATAAATAGTTTGCACCCCATGGTTGGAAACATGAACTTGAGGCTTGAAATTTTGGAGTTAAATTAGAATGCAATGACTAAAGAAATTTGCCAAATGATGATTGAGATGAACTAGCACTTTCACCATTTTTCACCTTATCTTCTTCTTTAATGATCCACCATGATGCCATGCTTTAGATGTTTTCTCTACATATCTATCTTTTTAAGTTTTAATTTTTTTAAAGACACTTTGCATTTTGTTTTAAACTTTGGTATCTGACGTTTATATTAATGATATATGCATTTCATTTTCATAATAGCATTTGAAATATTGCATTAGAGCTGGTTTTAAATTGATGTTATTGTTGCTTTGCTATGGCATCGAGTTGTTGAATTAGGCTGATTTGATTTGAACATATATTGAGCTTATTGTTGCCTTGAATTGATTGCTATATTACTTTGATTGTCTTGTTCTTTTTGCTGAAAAAGTATTGAAATAGAAAATTTTTAGCTAAAGTTGGAAAAGATTTGTAAGAAGGAAAAAAGGAGAAAAATCCTAGGCTCATGCCTAAATGAATATATTGATACTGCCTTATCTATTAACGATCTTAATCTTGATATTGATCGCATTTTGATCACATTGCTTATTTGTTTGATGACTTGCTTACTTATTATAAGGGGAGTAATCCTAAATGGATAGATGGATATTGCCTTATCTATTAATGATCTTGACATTGATGGTTATATTCTTGTTCTTAGCTTTTTTAAATTTCTTAATGCTTAAATTCAAGGGGAGCCTACTTTTCAAATAGAAAAATGTTTTTAAAATAAAATTTTCATTTAATTTTGTTATATCAAAAAGGGAGATATTGTTAGCCTTGAATTGATCATAGTTTTTGAATAGACAAAATAAAATTTTGCCTAACTTGAATCAAATTTATTTCATCTCATATGAAACATTTGTCCAGCCTTCTATCTTGCTAAGAATACTTTTGAACCAAAACAGAACACATTCAAAAACAAAAATGAACTTTAGACAAATTGAGGTAGAATGGATCAATCCCTAAGATGAGGGATCGATCCTCTCGCATGACCTGATCGACTTCTGGTTAAAAGGATGATCTATTGTTCTTCTAGTAGCTTATCTTAAACAAGTTTTTCAAAAATCAATTGATACCCTCCCTGTAGGGATCGATTGGTTAGGGTTTCAAAGTGACCCTATCGATCCCTCTTTAAGGGATCAATCCATTTTTTATACAAAAACAAATTTGTTTTAAAAACTTGTAGAAAGAATCGATCACCCTACAAAGGGATCGATCACCTAGGATAGGGGATCAATCAGCTACTTTACCTAATCAATTAGGTAGTCTTATAATACATAAAATTGGTCTTTATTTTAACTTACTCAATCGATCCTTTATATGAAGGGATCGATCCCCTGGTGCCTAAAAAGCCCCAACGGCTATTTTTTTATTTGAAATTTTGTAGTCTCCTAACATTTAATGAAAGCAATGACTACCTTTCACTCTCAACATATAAATGAAGGTTTCCCACTGCATTTGAAGACATGAAGAGCCAAGAAAACTTATTACTTCCATCTACCATTTTCTCCAAGCATTAAAGAGCATTCTAGTTAAGAAAAGTGCAAAAATTATTGTTGTATTTGTTTTTCTCTTGATATTCTTCTCAATCTTGATTTGTACTTCAAACTAGCAAACACTCAACCTTAAAGAGATTTTTTGAGTTTGCAAAATACTTAAAAGCTTATATTGTGATGTTATGAGCTTAAGGGGGAGGATAACCCTTAAAAGATTGTGCTGTTGATTGTATAGAGCTTTGAAGAGATAGGTTGTAACATTCAACACATAGTAGATTACACTTCTTGGCAAGTGAGGCTAAGAGAGAGGTTGTAAGTGCCTAAAAGAAGGGTCGAACCTGTATAAATTTTGGTGTTTGATTTTCTATCTCTGTCTCTTGCTTTTAAGATTATTAGTATACTCATATTTGTTATACTTATTTGCTTAGAAAAATTTATTTGTGAAATTTGTACTTATTGGATATTGAATTTTGAAAATTTTATTATCAACTAATTCACCCCCCTTGGTTTATTTCAAGTCTTTGAGTTAATATTTTGGAAGGGCACTGTGAGGGTGTTATAACCTTCTTTATGCGTAATTACACTTTTCAAACCTAAAATTTGGTTTCGTAGACTAAAATCTATTTTTTAAAGATATTTGAATCAAGTTTGAGACTCTTCTTTAAAATAAAACAGATTCAATTAAATGGTTCATCACACCAAAACAAAAAAGATTGATAACGACTTCTAAGGTCTATGTCTGGTGATGAGTTCACAAATCTATATGTCATGATACTTATTATAGTGAGCCAGTTTATGAGGTGCCTATTCCCTGAGCGAAGAACATGCAAAACATTACAAGAGTGGAATAAAGACATTCTTCTCCTGGTTTCCTCAATGATCACGCCTATACGTGAAAAATCCATTATTGTCATATTCAGGCTCCTTACAACTGTAAAACAGTCACCTTTAAGTTCAATATTTGTAAAACCCATTTCAGGAGCAAATTGCAGTGATAAGACTGCTGCTCTGGATTCAACTAAGAACAAATCATTAACAGCATGAATTTGGATTGTTGCAGCACCTAGAACTTGTCCGTTATGGTCCCTAATAACTATCCTAGCTCCACCCTTTCTGTCTTGTTTGGCAAGTGCACCATCAAAGTTCACCTTCACTCTCCCTTCTACAGGCCTTAACCAGTATTTGGACCACGTAGGTTGGTTGACGCATGCGACTTGTGCGTTGTTGAACTCAGCATGGTACTGTTTAATAAAAGCAGCAATAGCCTGGGTGGTTTTTGTTTGTTCACCATGTATCTCATTGTTCCGTTCTCCCCATATACCCCAGATGGCTGTCATAAACAGCTCACTTGTTTTTATTCAATCGTTCAATTACCTACTGAAACCACGTCCCTGCTTTGTTGAAGTTGCTCCAAGTTTCTTGAAACAAAGATAAGTGCCACCACACACTTTCAGCATGCATACAATGAATGACGACATGTATCACAGTCTTGTCCGTTTCCCCACATTTGGATATATGGTATTAACTTCAACCTTCCTTCTATTTAGGTTTTCCTTGGTTGGCAGTATCTCTCTGTATGCCTACCACACAAGCATTTTAACTTTCGGTTGGACTATATCTCCCTAAAGTTTAATTTCTTATTTTTGTTCTCCCTTGGTCATTCCTAAGTCCCTCGTCTTGTTCTGCCTGCATCAACATTTTGTACCCACTTTTGACAAAATAGGTGCCCTTATTGTCATAGTGCCACACTAAAACATCCGGCCTTCTAGTGGAGCTGACTGGTATTGCGCATATAACTTCTATTTCGTGTTCTATGAACAAATGGCTTATTAACTCTTGGTTCCAGCATGCTTCTTGTTGGTCCAACAATTTAGCCACAAGTTGTAGTTCGCACAAGTCCTCCCATTGAGACTGGACTTTAAACGACCAAGTTGTAGGTATCCAACTATCCTTCCAGATTTGAATGTTAAGTCCATTACCAACCATCCACCTTAACCCCTTCTCCAGCACACTCCTTGCCCCCCATATACTCCTCCATGTTAGTGATGGGTTTGTCTCCAAGTTTGCTTCCATGAAAGATGTTGTGGGAAAATACCATGCTCTCAGAATTTGTGTCACCAAAGTATTGTTTGTTGAAATGATTCTCCAACATTGCTTGGCTAGCATTGCATTGTTGAAGGCCTCCATATCTCTAAATCCTAGCCCTCCTCTATTTTTTGGAAGACAAAGCTCCATCCACCTTAACCAGTGTATTCCTTTTTACTTGTTCATTTTCTTCCACCAATACCTGCCAATGATGCTATTTATTTTTATATATAGGCTCTTCGGCAACATGAAGTAGTTCATAGCATAGGATGTCATGGACTGTATTATCGCCTTGATAAAGATCTCCTTGCTGCCTTATGAGAGGTATCTGTTACTCCACCCTTCCATCTTTGCCTTAATTCTTTTTTTAATATCGAGGAATGCTCTTGATTTGTTCCTTCCCACAATTTAAGTCAAGCCAAGATATTTCTCTGGGTTTATGGTTGCTTGTACACCGAACATTTCTTTGAACACTTCTTTTTGTTATTCTCCCGTACTTTGCTATAATATAGCGCTGACTTGTCAAAGTTTATTAGCTGTTCAGAGCCTTCTTCATGTTTCTATAACATGCTCTTCACCCTATCGCCTTTGCTTAGTGTCGCCATCGCGAACAGTAAGCTATCGTCTACAAAGAACATGTGAGTGACCCTGGGGCCATTTTGGCTTGCTTAGACTCCTTTCACCAAGCCCTCTCTTTGAGCTTTAGCTAATATCGATGACAGGCCTTCACTGTACCATAGTAATAAGTAGACAATGGTCTCCTTGTCTGAGACCCCTCTCTAGCCAGAATTTGTCAGTAGTACATCCATTGACAATAAGAGAATAGGAGACAGTTATAACATAATTCATTAGAAGATCAATCTCTCTCTTCCTAAACCCCAATCTCTCCCCATCATCTCCTTTAAGAAAGACTAGTCTATCCTATCGTATGCTTTACTCATATCTAATTTTAGAGCAAAGTAACCGGTCTTCCCATTTCTCCTTTTCTTAAAGAATGGAGTTCATAAGCTGCTACCACATTATCATTTTTAAGGTGACCGGAGAAAAATGCACTCTGATTTTCGCCGATGCATTGTGGTAGAACAGCCTTAGGCCTATTAGCAAGCACCTTGGCAATAATTTTATACACTACATTACAAAAGGCTAATGGGTCTAAATTGGGTGATCTTACGAAAGTCTTTTAACTTGGGAATTAACACAATTTTGGTATGGTTAACGATTCCTATATTCCCATCCCCATTGAGAACAGAAAGACAAAATTGAATTACATCACTATCAACAACATGCTAATATTTCTGAAAAGATAATGCCGGCTTACCATCTGGTCTTGGAGCTTTTAGAGGGTGCACGTGTTTAATTGCTGTTTGAACCTTATCAGCTATGAACTCCATCTCTAGAAGATCGTTTATCTCATTGGACACTCGGTTTTCCACTGCCTGCGAAATATCTTCCATGTTACCATGTCCATGGGATTGAAATAATTGCTTGAAATAGTTAATGGCCTCCAGAATCCCATCCTCGTCTTCGCACCATTTCCCTCTTTGATCCTTCAATCCCCTTATACTGTTACATCTTCTGTGCTAGCTTGCTTTTGCATGAAAAAAGGCTGTGTTCTAATCCCCTTCTCCCAGCTAGTTAATACATAAGCATTGAGCCCAGAAAGCCTCTTCCATTTCAATTGCTTTGTTCAGCTCGTTTCTCAAGGTGCCTAGTCTTTCAAGAATGGATTGGGTCGGCGTGGCATTGCTTAAAACTTTGAGTTCCTTGGTAAGTGAGTTTACTCTCCCATGCATGCCCATGAAGATGTCTTTGTACCACCTTGCAAGTTACTTTACCGTGGAGCCCGATTTTGCAGTCCAAAATTCTTCCCTGCAATCCTCCGAAATGCCTTTTATTATTTCTTCACACTCATGTTCTTTAACCCAAGAACTTTCAAACCGAAATTTTCTTTTCTTCTTTGGCCATTTGTTGCATCTCCCCATGGTTTCGGTAATGACCAAGATCGGATTGTAGTCCGAGACAGCCACTACTAGGTGGTTCACTATATGTGTTGGAAATCTTTCCTCCCAAGCTTGGTTAGCAACACGTCTATCGAGTCTCTCTCATACGTTGTTTATGGAGCTATTCCCTCGCTCCCATGTGAACCATTGTCCCCGGTACCCCAGATCCTCCAGCCCGGCCTCTTGCAGAGCTAAGCGAAGCTCCTCCATTTGTCTTTCTCTTCTTTAGAATCGACCCGTCTTCTCATGCAACCACATGATTTCATTGAAATCCCCTATACACATCCACGGTTTAGTATTTTGTGTTGCCAAATTTCTCAAAATATACCATGCTTGCCTCTTCATTCTAGTTTCAGGTTTTTCATAGAAACCTGTCAGCCTTCATTCTTGTGTATCATCCCCTTCCTTGACGTCCATGTCAATATGGTTTTTCGAATAGCTCAATAGTTGTAGTTGTATCCCTTTTTCCCAAAGCATCACTAAGCCCTCTTTAGTTCCTTATGCATCAACACTGAAACATGACTTCATCCCAAATTTTCTTTTGATATATTCTTTCCTCCGAGCATGTAGTTTTGTTTCAATAAAATTAAAAAAAAAAAAAAAGAAACTACATAAGGATCTTCTGTCTTCAGCAGTTGCCAAAGTGCTCGAACTACTCGTGGGTTCCCAAGCCCACGGCAGTTCCTGGACAAGCATTTCATGGCTCTCAGTGGGGCTGGCACCCTGCCTCCATCGCTTGTATTGGTAGTCCCTCTTGAGAATGCTCTCCTATCCTTGCCTTTTTGACCTGGTTGTCATCCACCTCTGGTTCACTAGCCAAGTCCACATCCATATCAGTCATTCTTCTTTTACCCAAGTTTATCTCCATTTTGCATGAATCTTCGGTCTGGCCTCGAGCTTTCCTTTTCCGACTGGACCTCGCTTTGCCCCGGACTTCCTTTGTTTGTCGTGGGTTTGGTACGATGCTAGCAGTCCCCACCCTTTCCATAAAAGTCTCAATCCTAGCTCCCCCACGTGTGGATTCTATCTTGTCATTTTTTCCCACACCCACCTCCACTTGTCCTTTGTTTGGGTCGTCACTTGTCCGTGTCCTTCCTTCCCCATTTCCACGTAGTATAGCATTGTCACACGTGATATCCTCATACATGGTGTTGTTTGCGTCGAACTTTTGCATGGGGTCTTCTTATTTAAATAATTCCCAAATATCCCCGCATCAGTTACTCCCTGAAATCTTGCCTTTAGGTTCTCCACTGGTTTTGGTTGCACACAGCTCTGCCCTCCAACTGTCACGTCTCCCACCAATCCTCCATCATTTCCACCGCCGCCACCCATATGCGCATCCGTTTCCCCCGATTTCTTTTGTTTGCTAGATCAACCTCCATTTACATGTATGTGTGTATACCCTTTCTTCATTGGAGATGCGCGCAGCCAGTCACCATTCTGGTTCATTTCCTCCATCTCTGTATTCTCCTCTTCATTATCTTTGCAGTCACTTTCAGTATGGTCCATCATCCCACAAATATAGCAAAAGTCTAGCAACCTTTCATACTTGAGTTTGCCTCATATGATATCGTTTCTTCCTTGCGCCGCCAGGGCTATGAATCGTTTACGGGGCTTAGTCACAACCTATGTGAACTCTTATCCTCAAAAACTGACCCCATCCTTGCCCTTCCTTATTGTCATCTATACCAACAACAGATCCAATCTTCTACCCGATTTTCCAAGCCACTTTGGTGTTGATCCACTTTAAAGGGATATCATACACTCTCACCCAGAAGAGGGCCGTGTCAAACATGTAATCTGATGGTCTCAAATCCCCATTATAATCTTGCAGCAGTAATAATTTTTTATCAAAAGTCCATGGCGCTCTTTCCATAACCCGTGATTTATCTTTTCTCGATCCAAACTTAAAGAGGAAGAGACTATCGTCCACCACACAGATATGGACTTCATGGATCAGCTTCCATATAAGCCTAAAAGTACTGATCATTGCATCTCTGTTGAAAGGTCGAGTGGTTAACAACCTCCCTACCATCCAGCAATCTGTTTCTATATTCCCCTTCTCCTCTTGATTTGTTTCAATCTATATGTTTTCATTCTCATCCTGAGTAACCCTTAAATTTTTCCATACTTCTCCCAACTCTTTTGCCATGCCGATTTACTAAAACCACTAACTTCCTTGCCTCTTATTGCCACTAAAACTATTACTCACTAACTATTCAACGTCCAAGGTCGCTTCATCAAAGAAATCTTGAATGCAGACTTTGTATCCAACTAGGAACTCACTTTTTCCATGGAGCATAGTGTTTGAGAAGAAATGTTAAGTTGTTACAGAATGATTCAAAATTATTGTTATACATCAAGAATAAAATTTTTAAATTTTATAAAATAATTTAACGTGTATTAAATTCTGATTAGGTAAATAATAAATCAACAAATAATTAAATAGATAAATAGCAATTTTTTAAGTTAAAAATTTTATTAGTGATAATTACCCGATGGATTATTCGTAAAATAATGAACTCTTAACATCAATTATAAAGAAAAAGTCAATCCGTCATTATCAAGCCACACGATGTCCATATACTAAACCCGTAAAAATGGAGTTACCATTCCATATCTCATTGAGCCAAATTTATCAATTAATGGAGCTTCCTTTTAACAATACTTAAATAAATCTTCATTTTTATTAAAATAAGTGTAAATATTTTGATCTTTTATTACATGGAATCGACACTATAAATTTTTTATTTCATTATAATTATATTCATTAAACGTTGAAAATAGATGAAAAAAATCCAATTATCATAATTTTTTTAAAAAAAATTTTCAAATATTTAATAAAAAATTAAATATCTTATAACGTTAAAGTACTAATTACAAAAAAATAAAATTTTATAATTTTAATTTCATACAATAAAATACCATTAATTTATTTTTATTTGGGGTAAGGGCAGTTGACATTAGATTAAGTCATGGTTCAGTTTTCTTAGTTTGTACGGGTATTAGGGCCGAACAATACACTATGACGTAAGACCGTACGGCCCAATTGACTTGAGTTCTTAGCTCAGTTCTCCAATGTCAAGCCCAGCCTGTCATCTGGAATCCTCGGTGATGCCAGGAGGCTTGCCTTTTTATAAGCAGGAGTGATATTAGAGTTAGTTTTTTTTTTTTTTTTTTTTTCATATATATTTTATTTGGAGTTTTTAAACGTATTAAAAAATTTTATTGTGTGTATTTCTTTTAGTTATGCCTTAAAAAGATATGTGAAAATTCTTTAATCTCGTAGATGAAATTTAAAAATTCTAATAGGTATAGACTTTTTTATTAATTTTAAATTGAAATAAATAAAAAAATATGTTTTAGTTATTATATTTTATATGAATTTTAGTATATCTTAATATTAATATTAGTTCTAACAATACTTCTGAGAAATGAATGATTATCATAAATATAATCTTGATTCATCAATAAAAAAAAATACCCGTATTACATTATATTTCAATTAATTTTAACAAAAATAAAATTAATATAATATTTTTAAGCCTTAAAATTAATACATTAACTAATACTCTTTACTTAAATAATAAATAATAGATAATATGATTACATTATAACTTACAATTTACATATATATATATAATATCATAAAATTATATATTTTAAAGTCATTGAAAAGACATTTTTATCAATAAAAAATTTTTATTTCAATATTTAAACTTCAATGCAATAATACGAAAATCACTTAAGTAAATGTAAATGTAATAAAAGATTAAAAAAAATCCATCATATCAATTTCATTTGTGATGATATATATAATGATAGCAAAAATTGTATTCATTAGGGTTTAAGTTTAAAGTAATTATTATTGTAATTTTAATAAATGTCTTTTCCTCTCATTTTTCTTTTTCTTTTTGATTTATTTTCTTATACTTTTTTTAATTTTTGAATATTTATTATTTAAATTATTTATACATTATTATGATTTTTTTACTATGGTTGAATCGATTATAAAAATATTTAAATAATAGATTTATTTTCTTTCCTAGAAAAATGAAATAAATAAAAAATAAAAAAGTTAGATTAGGTTAATTTACATTCGTTCTTTTTGATAATTTTTTTGAATTATTTATGCATAAATTATTTTAAAAGATAGAATATAAAAATGAAAAACATATCCTTAAAAATAAAAAATAAAAATGAAAAAAAAAATTATGGGTCCTTAACTGACATAAACTACCCAATACAAAACAAAATTGGTTGAAACCAAATTAAATTCCATTTAGATTTCAAATAAAATTAATAAAATGATTTGATTCAAGATTTAATTTATGAAAAATGATCAAATATATTAACAATGAATTTTTTAAATTTCATAAACAGGACTAGTAAGGTGATATATACCATATAAGATATATTTAAAAATTTTTAAAAATAAACTTTATGAGTCATTAATATTTTTTTTTTAGATATAATTGATCATCTAACTGAATCTATCTTATTTTAAGAAAGAGTTCCAAACTTAATTCATGTATCTTTAAACATAGATTTTAGTTTATGAAACCAAATTTTAGTTAGGAGTACAATTACGTATGAAAAAAGTTATAGCACCTTCATAGTGCCTATTCAAAAAATGGTACTAGTTTGATTTCAAATTATCAAAGTCATAAAGTCTTTTTTTAATTTTACCAATTTAATTATTAAAAATTAATTTTAAAATTACTTCAATAGTTTGATAGCAATTTAGGATAATTTTCTCACCTCAAAAGTATTCATAGAAATTAGTATCTCACTCTAAAAAGGCTCCGTCATCTAATTCATTTAATTTTGCTTATGGTAATGAATTTCTAAAACATGGTTCATTATCAGAAATATCTTTCAATATATTAATAAGATTTTATGTCAAAAGTTATCCTCCAATATGTTTGTAAGATTGAAAATTTATTTATTTGTGAAAATAATTTATTTTCAAAAATATCTTCCAATATGTTGGTAAGATTTTGCGTCAAGCATTATCCTCCAATATGTTTGTGAGATTTTAAAAAATATTTTTTCGAGAAAATTTATTAAATCATTCAATAGTTTGATAAAACTTAATTTAAAATTTAAATTCTCTAATAGTTTGGTACGATTGAAAAACATTTTTTTAAAAACCTTTTCTAAATTTGAAAGAAAAAATAATTAAAATAAACAAAAATTATCATGTAAAAATTATCTTGCAAAATAGTATCATGTAATAATATAATATATCATGAAATAATAATATAAAATAAGATATCATGTAATAACATAATATATAAATTATCATGCAATTAATTAATAAAGTCATGCAAATATATTAAACTCATACCAAAATAAGAACTAAAAATAAATTAATAAACATACCATGCAAAAATAAATCTTTTTCATCACTTTAACTCAATCAACCATTTAAAATAATAAATATTAAAATATAATATAATATATAATATATAAAAAATAAAACAAAAAAATAAAATCAAACATAAAAATAAAAAAATCAAAGCAAAAAATAAACAAAAAAAAAAAAGAAAAGGGAAAACCTGCGTTAGAGTCAAGTCTAAAGTAAGGTTACATGCAAGTCTTATGAGTTCATGTGGATCCCCGAGATTTCTCTAAAACGACATTGTTTTACTCATATATAAAAGTCAACTTTTTATTTTTTTTCCTCAGAATGCCTTGATCGTTTCTCTTTCTAGCCCCAAAATACTTTGACTTCTTTTTAAGAAACCCAACTGAAAAATTCAACTTTCTCTAAACAACCAATCAAATTCCCAGATTCCAGCATTAAGAAATTCAATTGGCCACAAGAAAATTCAACTTTTTCTAGAAAATGCAATGAACCCAGAATCCGACTGCCACTTTTTCCTTCGGTCACCATGATTTTAATGAAAAATTCAAACTCCATTGTAAAAATCAAGCAGAACCAAGAAAAACCTAGAAATTCAAACCCAAACCCAGAATTTAAACAAAAACCTAGACAAAAACGTAGAATTCACAAATCAAAAATCTTAAAATCAAATCTAAAAACCTAGAAGCTCCAGCAATCAAATCATAAACCAAGTAATTTCCCCCAAACCAAAAACCAAAAATTTCAAAATCAAAAACAATAATTGAGAAAACCAGATTTCATCACAAATTTCTAAAAACCTTCCCTTATGATTTCTATTAGGTTTCTCACGTGTGTTTGTGTTTTGTTTATAGGGATTAAATCGATTTAATTTGGAAAGTAGGTCAATCTCAACTGGATCTAGGACTAAAATTGATTTTTGTGAATTAACTCTACGATTTTATTTCTTCCATTTTTCAATGATTTTAGGAATCAATAATTAAATTCACAGATTGAATCCAAGCTTTTCTTACAAAATTCTTGTTTCCTTTTCATTCAATTTTTCTATTTTTTTCTTTTTTTTTACTTTTGAGTTTTTGAAGAAAAAAATTAAATTAAATTAAACAAAAAATACAATCAACTTAAATTAAATTAAAATTAAATTTTTTCCTATTGGACCCAAAGCTTCCCAATCGGGCCCAATTTATAGTCAAAGGTCCTGTTTCAATTCTGAAGAAACTCTTGAACAAAATGGAATACCTATAACTACCCCTATTTACACAATTTTTGTGAAACAGAAATTGCATAATGATATAGATATCCATTGTGTCTGGTTCGACTCAAAGATCCTCTAAATAGAGGCATGCAATAAAAAATGAATAAGGAAATAGGCTCCTTTAAACAGAGGCTCAACAAATTTTTTAAAAAAATGGACTCTTTTATAAAAAGACTAAAAAATTTTAAATTAAAGATAAACTCCTCTATACAAAAGTTGAACGACTTTAAATTATGAAATAGGCTCCTCTATACAAAGGCTAAACAACTTTGAAAACTTTATATAAGAAATATGAAAAGACATCCATTTTGCTCGGGTCCAGAAAAATAAAAAAAAAAATTTAAACTTGAAATCCAAAGATTCATAATTTGGCAATTCAAGGGTTCATAAAAAGTTTACAAAATTTCAAAGATTCACAAGGTTTCAAGATTTGCAAAAAAAATCCAAGATTTGTAGAAATTTCAAGATTCTCAGAGGTTCCAGATTTATAAAGATTTAAAGTTTTGCAAATGCTCTAAATTCGCAAAGATTCCTAATTTTACAAAGGTTCTAGATTCACCAATGTTTCAGATTCACAAGAATTTTCATAGTTGCACGAATTTAAGAGATTCACAAGATATGCAAGAATTCAGAGTTTCACAAGATTTTCAAATTCATAAGAATTTTAGTTTCTCAATGATTTTAAAGATTCACAAGTCTTAAAGATTCGCAAGATTATCAAGTTCACAAAAAATTCAGTTTCACAAGAATTTTAGGTTTGCAAGAACTTAAAATTCACAAGAATTTAAAGATTCACAATAATGAAAGATTTGCAAGATTTTTATATTCATAAAAATTTAGATTCGCAACATTTTCATATTCATAAGAATGTTATATTTGTAAGACAAAGATTTGCATTCAAAAGATTTTTGCTAGTGATTCAATCCAAAATTTAAATCGTCATATTTGAAAACTTTATGAATTCACATTAAAGATTTCAAGGCTCACATCTAGAATTCAAATGTTCTCATTTAAAAAATTTTAAAGAATCAAACCCAAAAGTTAACGAATTTCTTTCAAAAAAATTTAGGTATTCACATCTAAAATTTCAAAGATTCACATTTGAAATATTTTAGAGATTCACATCCGAAATTTGAAAAGTTCTCTTTCAAAAACTTTATGGCTTCACATCCAAAATTTTTAAAGGTTCTCATTAAAAAAATTTAGAGTTTCACATCTAAAAATTCAAAGACTCACTCTCAAAAAAATTTTAAAGTTCACAATCAAATTTTCAAATATTCACATTCAAAAAGTTTTAGTGATTATGCTCGGAGGTCTCATAAATTGTAATTATTTTTTAAAAAAGTTCCTTTAAACAAAGGCTCTATAATTCAAAAAAATTTTAATTCCTTATCTAAAAAATCTCATCATGAAAGATCTTCGAGGATTTAAAAGTAAAAAATTTTCTCCAATTAAAATTAAATTCTTGTATGCGACAAATGTTATGATAATAATGCAAATGCCTTCTAAATGATGGAAATGCAACAATCTAGATTCTCACTAAATGATCCAAAAGCATGTCTTAAACAATAATATAAATGTCATACTATGATTTAAATGTTCTCTACATGATGCGATATACGCTCCAACCATGATGCAAATGCAATTATCAAGGATTCAAATATTCATCAAATTATATATGTACAATGTAAACACCATGTATGCAATATAGATGTCACTAAATCAATGCCATGAAATTTTAATTATGGTAACAAGGTTCTCATGACTCACCATCTCATATATTTTTTCTCAGCATTAATGATGTCATAACAAATTTTATTATTCAATCCATGTTATTTTCCTTGTTTGGTCACAACTCACAGGTTATGTTGATCCACAATCATTGTATTCATCCTCAGGTCACCTTATTTACCCCTTTTAAATCATCTTCTTTGGCTTTTTTCACTTCTATCATTTTAGATTTCTTTCAAAGGAATGAAAAAATCTTTTACAAACATTATCAATAGCTTATTTATCATCATTCTAATTCATGACAAATATGATATATTTTCTCAATTATTTCAGATGATGCAAACAAGAAAAACGGGCATTCATTACAAAAAAAAAAATTCGATCAATAACAAACTAGAGTTGCACGAAGGTAAAATACTATGAAAAGAGGATATTAACATCTAGAATAATGACTATTCAAATAATTTTGAACTCTAACTCATAAGTCTTTCTCACAAACACATTCTATTGATATTCTCGATCTTTGTACCAATCATCACTCATTTTTTAGGATCCTCAAATAAGGCTATTTTTTTAGTTTTTATTTTTACTTAAACCATTTTTTCGAGTTTTTAATTTAAATCTTCTTTTTTTTTCTTTTTCACTTTTTTTTTGCACATCTTTTTCTCATTTTTCTTTTCATTTCTCTTTCCCCTTGATTATCAGTGACACTTTGATCAAAATCTTAAATAATCCAATGATAAATCTGCCTTAGTTCAATTAATGATTCTCTAATTTTAGTATTCACATTCGATCAAAATAGACTTTTAAGAGACGTAACGTAAGCTAGGGTGAAAGGTTATGAAATAAATGGATAAAATATGCTCAAACTATATTTGAAAGGTAATTAAATCAAATATCATTTTTTTTATGTAAAGCAGCTTGATATTTTACCCCATCAATTTTTTTATTATTTTTCTTTTTTTTTTCTTTTTTCACCTTTTTTCTCTTTTTTACATTTTCACTATTTATCATTTTTTCAAGAAAAATTTGAACATAAAAAAACTTTACCCCTGAAATCACTAAGGATCTTCATTTTTTTTTTTTTGTGAACAAGCTTCTCAAATGTTGCCACCAGTGTGAAAGTGATCATTGGTTAGAGTTTCTTAAAAAAAATGTCAACAGACTCAAAAGGGTAGCAAAAGATCATTTTACTTTTTATTTGAAAGGTAGAAAAAAGATGGTTATTGCTCATCTTAAATGTAAATACTCTCAATGAAAAATATTTATTGACCAATAGCAAACTCATGAATAAACCAATGCAAAGATCACATTACAACACTTTCACTTTCAATAAGCAAAATCTTTGCTAGATTTATCTTCTTTTATTCAGTAATCCCAATAGATTAACAATCTCAACTTATCAATCATATCAACATAAATGATATTTTTAAAATCAAATCCTAAATTTTTGTTATGATTGTTTGAATATTCATTATTTGGAATCTGAAAATGGATATAGAAAAAAATGTGAAAAGGTATAAGCATATAATGGTAATTCACACAAAAAAGGAAATATTATAAAAATGCATCATATCTACTATTTTTATTAAAATAATGAAAAATAAAATGAAATTCAAGTATTTTAAAGAAATCCTATGATGATAAGCATTCCAGTAAACCTTTTTTGTATCTTTCCTAAAATTATGATCTTGGGTGATCAGGTAAAGGGTTTTTGTTGACATTTAGCTCCCCTGATTCATTGAAACTCATCGAGCCTACTCGAATCAAACTTTATACGTTATACTTGAAAGTAAGACAAGTTTCTATAGAGTGACCCACATTCTCATTATAACAATCACATGTGACATTAACATTATACGATTTAGGATAGAGTAGCTTTAATGGTTCTAAAGGAACTAGGGATACCAAGTTATTTTTGACCAATTCTGGAAATAGCTTAGTATATACAATAGGTATAGGATTAATATGAGCTCTTTTTTGGTTGTTTCTGGATCTTCTTGAGCTACTCGCCTAATTGTTAGGCCTTGAAAGTGGCATTATGATAGGACTAGGCCCATATACAAGTACTTGAAAAGTTGGTTGATAAGGACGTAGGGATATGTTGTTCATAGTTAGGTAACAAAGCTAGTAAGGGACTTGTGCAATATTATTAATTGTAAAGTAGTAAGCAAGATGAATAGGTAAATGGATATGGAGCATAACTTCAGAATTGTTGCCCTTTAAAACTTACAGCTTCAACTTGAGCTTATTTCTTTTTCGACATCCCATTTTTTTTGGTACTATTGGCCTCTCTTTCTTCAAGCTTGCCACTCTTGATGGCATTTTCAATAATCTCCTCTGAAATAACCATGTCAACAAAGTTTTTTATGGCATTCCCTATCATTTTCTCATAATAGGGCATTTTCAAAGTGCTAACGAATAATACTATCATCTTTCTTCTCAGTCACAAATGGTTGAACTTGAGTAGCTATATCACTCTATCGTTAGGCATATTCTTTGAAGAACTTTGTTACCTTCTTCTCTATATTTTGTAAAAAAAAGTGATCAGGGAACAAGTCAATGAAATGATGGTACTAATTAATAAATGCCTAAACGAGCTCATTTCAAAAGTGAACGTGATTCGATATAGTTAAATATACCACCTTGTAGTTGAGCCAATAAGGCTATCTTAGGACATACACATCAATAGCTATTTATCACTGGTGTAGATAACCAATTTTCAACAGTATATAGTGACATGAATTATCAAACACTTAATACCACTATACTTATCAAATTTTTAAATTTTAAATTTCAAAAAAATCATAATGCCTAAGACTAAACAAAGGCTAGCAGCATCCATAGAGCCATAAAAATCTATCCCTTTGATAGCTCACAACCTCTCTTATGGTAGGTTCATCTTTTGTTTAGCTTTCAAGTCTTTTAAATTTTTAACTACCCTTAGCTTCTCATTTTTCTTTGGGTCATCCAAGTTAGGGACTAAGACAGGTTTTACTACTTTTTCAATGAAGATAGGATTAGCAAAACTTTAAAATTACCCCTGAGTTGGTGCAGATGGCATTTCTATGTAAGTATACCTTGTATTTCTATGTAAGTATACCTTACAGGAAATGTGAACTGTTGTGATAAAGTGCTTTAAGTTGATCAGCAATACCCTAGAATGGATGGTCTTTAGGTCTAGCATATTATTTTTATAGTTTTTTCTTTGCTCAGCTTGCTTAATGCTTTCAAAATTTTGTTCAACTCCCTTTTGAGCTTTTCTTGAGCCATCTCTAACTTCTCAACATGACTTACATTATCTTGCTCCATTCTTTTAGCTTGAGTTCCAGTGTTATACTAGTGTTGAATTGGTCGAGCTATCATTAAATCTTGATTTACCATAATTAGGGTTCATATTTAGAATGATGTTCATCAAACCATCTAATTATGTATGAAAATGAATGTAAGAATGCATAAATGAAATAAAAAGAATTTACCATATAACAATTTTTAACAAAAAAATCTTTATTGAATTAAAAGTTATTTCTAACCAAATCTAATATTACATCCATGAAAAGTCTAAAATTTATTGAGGAAAAAATCCCTAATTTATCGAAATTGGTTTTGCATTTCATTAAGAAAATCTAGTAGTTCTTAGCCATATGCTTCCACTAGTGGCATCCTTACCTTTCATTTTTCAATCGTTTTTATCAAGTCATTGGCTTTACAAACAGCTCTAGTGATTTGGTCAAGTAAAGATTTCAACTGGTTATGCTTTCTCATATATACCTCATTTACTTGCTCACATTCTTCATGCACAGCCTCCATTTTTGTTTCAATTTCAACCATAATGCCATTCAATATTTGGATATGCTTTTGTGCCTTAGAAAGTGCCTCTTTCCTTTCTTGTAGCTTTGCTTTCAATTGTCCATTTTTTTTCAAAAGTTAGGCTAGCTCTTAAGTAGTGGATGACCGTGTTATATCAAGGTCAGTGAAGAAACCCTTTGATTTATCCTTTTCTTGTTTGAGTGCTTGAACTTCCCTTTTTAGCTTTTTGTTTACAAGCTTCAATTCTTTAGACTCTCTTTCAGGCCAATAAAAGATTTTGCTAGGCTCTCTATAGATGTCACGAAAATTTTCGGTAAAATTATTTTATATTCTTAAAATAATCTAAGATGAAATGCATAATAGTAAGAGAAAAAGTTTATAGCAATAATATAATAAAAGAATATTA
Organism: Durio zibethinus; assembly: GCF_002303985.1. Next base: position 516,947 of record NW_019167882.1, on the reverse strand, counting down.
GATAAATAATGAAAAACATAAATATTAGTATGCAATTGATAATGCTAGTCAAAGGTTGATATTTAAAGGTTTCAAATTTTCTAATCATTAATTATGGATTAATAGATATTTCAATTCTATTTATAATATGAAAAAAATGTTTTAGTAAGTATTTGTTTTAATTAAAGACATAAATTAGAAAGAAATAATGTATTTTACAAGTTTAAAACAGATCGGATAAAGCTAATTTATGCAAATCAAATATACAGATATGTAAAAACTTAAATGAATAAAAATACTAGAGTAAGAGGAAATTTATTTTATAAGTAAGCTGGATAAATAAGAAATCATTTATTGGCATGACTCCAGATATCCCTAGTGGAGTCACCAAATTACCATAATGTATATATCCACGGACTTGCCGCTAGACATAGGCTTTAGGAGTTGCCATCAATCTTTTTTGTTTAGGTGTGATTGATCACTTAACTAAATCTGTCCTATTTTAAAAAGCAATCCCAAACTAAATTCGAATATTTTTAAAAGGTAAATTCTAGTTTATAAAACTATATTTTAGGTTTAGGAGTGCCGTTACACATAAGGAAAGTTATAACACTCTCAGAACACCTATCCAAAAAATGGTACTAGTTTGATTTCAAATTATCCAAACCATAAAGTCTCTTTGTAATTTTACCAAATAATTTAATTATTAAAAATTGATCTTAAAATTACTCCAATAGTTTGGTAGCAAATTAGGATAATTTTCTCAACTTAAAAGTATTCATGAGAATTAGTATCCCACTCTAAAAAGGCTCCGTCGTTGAATTCATTTAATTTTACTTATGGTAATGAATTTCCATATACATGGTTCATTATCAAAAATATCTTCCAATATCTTGGTAAGATTTTTTATCGAAGATTATCCTCAAATATATTGGTAGGACTTTTCATTAAGTATTATCCTTCAATATATTGGTAGAATTTTTAAAAATATTTTTTCAAGAAAATTCATTTAGTTTTCCAATAGTTTTGTAAGATTTAACTCGAGATTTAAATTCTTTAATAATTTGATAGGATTGAAAAAAATTTAAATAAAATAAATAAAAATTATCATGCAAAATAGTATCATGTAATAATATAATATATCATGCAATAATATTATAACATAAGCTGTCAGGTAATAATATAATATATAAATTATCATGCAATTAATATAAAATATCATGCAATTAATTAATAAAGTCATACAAATATATTAAACTCATGCCAAAATAATAACTAAAAATAAATTACTAAAAACATCATGTAAAAATAAACTTTTTTCATCACATTAACTTAATCAATCATTTAAAATAATAAATATTAAAATATAACTATAAATATAATATATAAAAAACAAAAATAAACATAAAAATAAACAAAATCAAAGCAAAAAATAAACAAAAAAAAGGAGAACCTACGCTACGTGTCAGGTCTAAAGTCGAGTTACGAACGGGTCCTGATGGGTTCATGCGGATCCTGGGACTTCTCCATAACGACGTCGTTTCACTCACATATAAAAGCCAAATTTTGGTTTTTTCCTCAAAATGCCTTGATTGTTTCTCTCTCTAGCTCCAAAACACTCTGACTTCTCTATAAGAAACCTAACAAGAAAATTCAACCTTTTTTAAAAACTAGCCAAATTTTCAGATTTCAACGCCAAGAAATTCAACCAGTCATCAAAAAATTCAACCTTTTCCAAAAAAATGCAATAAACCTAGAATCTGGTTGCCACCTCTTCCTCTAACCCCTATGAATTTCAACGAAAAATTCAAACTCCGTTAGAAAAATCAAGCAAAACCTAAAAAAAAAAAAACCAAAAATTCAAACCCAAACTCATAATTTAAACAAGATCCTAGCCAAAAACCCAAAATTCAAATTCAAATCTTAAATCTTAGAATCAAATCTAAAAACTTAGAAGCTCAAGAAATTAAATCATAAACTAAGTGATTTTTCAAAAACCAAAAATCTCATAATAAAAAACAATAACTCAGAAAACCAGATTTCATCACAAATTACTAAAAACCCTCATTTATGATTTCTATCTGGTTTCTCGTATGTGTTTTATGTTTTGCTTATAGGGATTGAATCCCTTCAATTTGGAAAGTAGATCAATCTTAACTGGATCTTATATTTGATTTGATTTGATGTTGTGAATTAACTTTATGATTTTATTTCTTCCCTTTTTCAATGATTTTGGGAATCAAGAATTAAATTCACATATTGAATCCAAGCTTTTCTTGCAAAATTCTTGTTTCCTTTTCAATCGATTTTTCTAACTTTTTCTTTTTCTTTTTTTTTTTTGCTTTTGACTTTTTGAGAATAAATTAAATTAAATTAAACCAAAAATATAATCAAATAGAAATTAAAATTTTTGATATCAGGCCCAAAGCTTCCCAATTGGGCCCGATTTACGGTCAAAGGTCTTGTTTCAATTTTGGAAAAACTCTCAGATAAAATAGGGTGTCTACATGTTTCAATTTTTTAACCCGTTTATCAAGTTAAAAAATTTTACTACTAATATATCAAATAATTTCTCTTAATTTAGATCCATTGATTAATGATGTTATCCACTTAGGTTGGATTTTCTAGGATATAAAATTCAAATTAACCTTTCATTTATTATCAATTGATTTTTAGGTGAAATATCTATTTTAAATGAATGATCTAATTTATTTGGTTTAAATCTAGCATAAGATTATAGGTCACATGTTCACTTCTATTACTTTTTCTTATAAAAAATCACTTCACTTACTGCATAATTACACAATTTCAGTCATTTATGAGTATGCGTCAAAATATCAAAATATTTGGCTCAATAACAAAAGTTTGTATCTTTGTCAAGGTTTTTATTATTTGGTTCAATAACAAAAGCTCACATCTTTATCAAGGTTTTTAGTATTGTATCAATTAGCGATTTGACTTTTTTTTTAAAGTTATGTAGGCACTTAATTTTGTTTAGGTCTCAGTTTTCATTAAATTGATTTTAAATTTATTTATGCTTTGTTGGGTTTGATTACACGGGTCAAACTCTAATTTAAAAGTTGTTTAGGTTGAGCTCTAATCTTTGTTAAATGGGTTATTTGTGTCTTTAGGCCCAAAGTCTATGTCAATTGGAATTAAAAGCCTAAATTCAATATCTTTGGTCCAAAGCCCAAGGTTGTGACTTAGAATCCACGTAAAGGCCTAAGTTTTTTTAAGATTTATTTATTTAATTTTATTAAATTAAAAACAAAAAGATTAAAAAAAAAAGAAAAAAGTCAATCATAATGGGTGCCATGCAAGGCACTACCAACCCACGAGCCTCCACATCTACCTACAACCCCCTCTCGTAAATACATCACATGACCCATACTTCCCCATTTGACCATGGCAGATAATCCCACCTCTTCAAGAAACTTGACTTAAGCTAAAATGGAAAAAACCAAAATCACAGCCTAAGACTCTACATAGCCACCCTTACAATAAGAAATCCAACCATTGGGAAGGATGTCAGTGACACCTTGGACACTCAACAGACCCAAAAAATGAGGGATTTGATCTCCCATTTTGGCTCTATTGATAACTCTATAAAATAGAGTTATTTAAACTATTTTTCAGTGTTTAAATGAGTTACTTTTATCTTGTTTTGGGTAAAATAAGCTTTTATTTACTCTTAATGTGCTTAATTTGCTGTTTTATAGGAAATCTTGAAGAAAATATGGAATCTTAGTGAATCTTAAAGAATCTTGAAGTTTATTGTTTAATCTTGGATGATTCTTGATACATTTAAACGAATCTTAAAGGGTCGTTTTTATGTATTCTTGTTGATTCTTAGAGTTCTTAATACTTTTGAATGCCACACCTTAAGACTTAAGATTACTCAATCTTGATGAAAATGTTAGAAAATTCATACAAGAATTGTCTAAAGTTCTACCATTATAGAGGTAAAAGAATAAATTCAAGTTAAATGCAAGTCCATTGTATTTTATTTAGACGTACATGTATGAGATTACTAATAGATGACATAGTAGCAAGTCTTTTCTCATTAGCCAAGAGTGGATTTCATTTTGGAGGGTATTGTTGGCATAATAACTTGAAATTCTATCTATACTTGGAAAAATCCAAATAGCCTTTAGTTTTTATCTATTTTAAGAAAGTTGTACTTTGACTTGGAAATCCCACCTTGACTTGGAATTCTTACTTGACTATAAAAGCACTTGACTATTCTACTTAGAATTCTACTTTGACTAGAAAATCCTAGTTTGAATGGGTATTCCTGCCAAGGGTAAGTTTGATAAAATTAAAAGAGAATTATAAAAGGGGGCAGCATATGAAGAAAACACAATTCAAAATTTTACTTCTCTCTTCTCCAAGAACTTTTCAATTAGAAGCATAAGTCCAAGATCTAAAAATCTTATCTTAAACCAATTAATTTCAAGATTTAAGTCCAATTCAAGAAAGGCCTAAGAAGTGTTAAAGCTTAGTCCAAGTTAGAGTTCTTATTCAAGAAGGCTATCAAGGGTTTAAAAATTATTACAAAACATTCTTTTATCTTGAAGAAAGCCTTAGCCATCATCTACTTATCCTTCTAACTGTAGAATTCTTTATATTCTTATTCTATAAATAGTTAGCTTAGGTAGGTGTTATAATATATAAATCTGAAAATCTATAGTTAAACTTAACAAATAGAGTCACCACCAATCTTTTTTGCTAGGTGTGATTGGCCACCTAAGGAATCTATCCTCTTAAAGAGTTTTTAAGCTTGACTAAGGGTCCCTAAAAGAATAGGCTTAAGTCTACTAATTAAAATAGGATTCGAGAGTTCAGTTACATATGGAAAAGGTTATAGCACCCCCACATATCTATCCAAATGATGGTACCGTTTTATTTAACTTTATCCTAGGGTCTTGATTCTAATGGTTTCAATTTTTTATGTTAAATCTTAGAAATGATTCATAAGATTCTTCTATCAATCTGGTATAATTCTTAAAAATATTTTCTCACCTCAAAAGTATTCAAAAATCCCATTTATTTTCTTGAAAAGGCTTTATCATCAAAAAAAAATTTTAATTATTTTTTTATTGAAAATACAACTAATTATTCCACCATTTAGACCAAATTAGAAATATTTTCTCTTTCAAAATTTTTAAATTCTCTACCATTTGGGCCTATTTAGAATTTTTTTTATTTTTTTTCCTTTTGAAAAGAAAATAATATGACAATTATTTTTCTTGAAATTTCATTTAAATTCTTCCACTATTTGGAATAAATATAAAAAATTCCTCACCTAGAGATTTCTTAGAAAATTTTCTATTCGAAATTTCTAAGAGTCCCATCATTGGATAATTGTCAAATATTTTTAATAAAAAATTTTTTATATTTTTTTTGTTTGAAAATAAATATTAATTATTGTTATTGAAATTTTATCTAAATTATTCCACCGTTTGGGAGAAATTTTTTTAAACAAATTTCTCACTAAGGAATTTTATAGAAATTTACCATTGAAAATTCTAAAAATTCCATCATTGGATAATTAGTATTTATTCTCAAAAAATATTTTATCTTGTTTTATTTTTTTATTTTTCCTAAAATTTGATCATGCAAAAATACTAAAAATAAATAAATACCAAAAATGGCTTGGCTTGACTACTACAGCACGGCTCGACTTGAGGAAAAAAATCAGAAACGGCTTGAAATGATGGCTCAACTCAACTTGGCTTGAGACAAAGGCTGATCGCGAGTCAAATGTGGGTTATCACTTAGGTCAGATTAACCTAAATAGAAACATGCAGATCCTGAGAAGTTGCTTAAAGGCTAAAACAATGTTGTTTAAAGGCAATATAAAGGGCCAAGTTCTAGCTTTTTGCTTTAGATCTCCATTTCCTTCTCTCTTTCTTCTCTTCTTTCCTCTCCCTTTTTCTCTAAAATTGGATAAACTCCGATTGAATCTTAGTCAGATTCTAAAAAATCTCACCAAAATTTGAGTTGGTTCATTGAAAGTTCACTAAAAAATTCAATCTTCACTAGAATCTTCAATCGGATTCTGGAAAGCCTATCAAAAAATTCAACCGACGATAGAAAACTCGCCAAAAAATTCAACCAACACCAAAATCTAAAAACTTTTCAAAAAATTCCCAAAAAACAAAATTTAAAAAAAAAAAACCCCAAGAAATTTTCAAAAAAAAATTGACTATTTTTTGCTTTTCTGTGCGATCTGTCTCTGATTTTCTTGTGTATTATTGCTTGCCATAGCCATGTATTTATAGGATTTCAAATTTGAGAATCCTAAACTGGAAAGGAATTTGAATCCCTTTCAAATTCAAACTTTAATTCTGAATTTAAGCTAAATTGATAACCATAGAGAAACAAACCTAAACAAATTAAACCACCCTAAAATTTTCCTAATTTTTTTCATTTTTTATTTTTTATTAACAACATCTAAACCTAATAGAATCCTAGACAGATTGGGGAGTCTACAGTTGCCCTTCTTTGCATATTTTTTACAAAATAGGAATTGTGCAAAGACGTAGAGAATTTAATCAAAATCAAAATCAAAATCAACTCAATGCCCATTTTTTGTCTATTTTTGTTTTTTATAAGCATACTTACACTTTCTAAAAACTCCTCTAAACAGAGGCTCCACGACTTTGAGAAAATAAATAAAGCTCTTCTAATCAGAGGCTCAATAACTTTGAAAATAAATAAAGCTCCTCAACAATAGTCATAGATAATGTTGGAAAGTCAAAGATTCACAATTTGAGTTCAAAATTCAAAGGTTCATAATTCAAAGATTCACAAGAATTTTCAAATTCGCTACAATTTTCAAATTCATAAAAACCTTTCAACTTTGCAAGGAATAAAAAAAATTTGATTCTCAAAATTTTAGTTTCACAAGAATTTAATTCATAAAATTTTAGATTCGCCATATTTTTCAGCTTCACAAGAATTCAAATTCACAAGATTTCAAAATTCACATTTGTAAAATTCTCATCCAAAATTTTAATCTAGGGATTCATATGCAAATTGCAATGCTCGCATCCAATATTTAAAGATTCAAATTCTAAAGATTCATATACGAATTTTGGAGATTCACACCTAAAAGATTTTTTTGAAATTTTGAGGGATTCACTTCCTAGTTTTCAAAGATTTTGATTCAAAATTTTCTCATTTAAAAACTTTAGGATTTCATCCAAAATTTCAAACTCCTCATTCAAATTCAAAGACTCACATTCAATAATTCTTTGAGTTTCATATCTAAATTTAAAGGTTCACATTCGACAAATTTGGGTTCAGATCTAAAAAGTTTAAAGTTTTTCGAAGATTCACATTCGAATTATTTTTAAGTTTCTCATTCAAAGGTTCTCCTTCACAAATTTAGAGATTCGCATCCAAAAGTTCAAAGCTTCTCATTCTAGTTTGTAGATTCATATCCAACAAATTTTAGGGTTTCACATCTCAAAGATTCTTATTTGAAGCTCAAATATTCTTATTTGAAAACTCAAAGATCTTCATTTGAAAACTCAAAGATCTTCATTTGATAACTCAAAGTTCTCATTTAAAACTCAAAAATTCTCATTTAAAAACTCAAAGATTCTCATTTGAGAACTCAAAGATTCTCATTTGAGAACTCAAAGATTTTTATTTGAAAATTCAAAGATTTTCATTTGAAATTCAAATATTCTTATTTGAGGATTCACAATCCTGTCTTTAAAAGACTTCAACAAAATATTCAAAATTTCCTTTCTAAATGACTTTCAAACTTTTATCAAAATCAAAATTTTGTATGTAATGAATGTCATGATCAATGATGCAAATGTAACAATTTAGATTCTTACAATAATGTAGATGCCATACTCTAAGTCATAAGTCAAATGTTTGCTGGCTAACGCATGTCCAAACCAAGTTACGTACATGTATTATTCCAACTTACAATGTAAACGTAATACATGTAATACAAATAAATGTCATGAAATTCTAATTAATTATGGAAATATGGTTCTCATGACTCCACCATCTCACATTTTCTCCTTTAGCTTCTTAGCATTAGCCATTTCAGACTAAATTCTATCAACTGTTTCACATTAGTTCTTCATTTGATCATCATTCACAAGCTTCTCAGCACTAGCCATGAATTTCATCTACCGACCATATTATTTTCATCATTTGATCACATCTCACAAGTTATGTTGACCAATCCATCACCATATTCATTTGGTCACACCATGTGGCCTTCCAAATCATCTTTTAATGCTTCTACCATTTTTTTAATGTTTTTTGCTCCCTATCATCTTGAAATTCTTTTTGAAGGAATGTAAAAATCTTTTATGTGTATTATTATTCATTCATTATCATTTCAAATCATGACAAATATAATGCATTCATACATTCTCGATTCATTCTGAAGATGCAAGAATAAGAAAGCACAATGTGAATTAGAAGAAGGGTAATCAATGAGAAGTGAATTTGATAAAAATAAATGGGCAAAGGAACAAATTCAAAACATGGCATTAGGAATGGTATTGAATGATACAACAATGTCCAAATAATGAATACTTAGATAATTCTTAACATTAATCTAGAATTCTTTTTCAAAAACTCATTCCTTTGACTTTTAAAATCAATTTTGAGTGCATTGAACTTTGCCTTAACTTTAAAGGATCTTCTAATGTATTTGATCTTTAATATATTGAACTATCCATCTAATTCTCAGCTTAAAAATTTTTCTACCCAAATCGTCATTTTTGGATTTTCAATTTGAGTTTTCCTTTTCTTTTTTTTTCTTTTTTTCCTTTTTTTAATTTTTTTATTTTTTCATTATTTCATCTTTTCATTTTTTTCATTTCTTTCTCTTCTTATTTTTTCATTTTTTCATTTCTTATTTTTTCATCCATTAGTAATATCTCTCTCCCATCAATCTCTAGAACAATATAGCATGATTTCGTTGTTCCATCATAAGCATGCCTTAGTCCAACATATGATCATTAAATTTAAGCACTCACATTTGATCCAAATAGACTTTTACAAGTTGTAACGTAGGCCATGGTGAAGGGTTATGAAAGAAATGGATAAAATAGGCTCAAAATATATGTTTAAAATATTCAAAACCAAAGGATGATTTCTCATCATTTTTTGTAATTTGGCATTTTACCCCATTCCACATCATTTCTCTACTTTTCCATTCATCTCATTCTTCAGAAAAGGATTCTCATTACTTTGCCCTAAATCATTTACGGCATTTATTTTTTTTTCTTTGTTTTATTTTTTTTTTCTATCTTTGAGATCTTTTGTGATCTTTTACCTCTTTTCTTTTTCAAAAATTACTCCTCAATATGGAGGGTGATCCTTGGTTAGGGTTCTTTAAAAAAAAAAAATCATAATAGGCTCAAAATGATAGCAATGAATGGTTTTTCAAATGGTAAAAAAAAAATGGCCATTTTTCATCTCAAATGTGAATGTTTTCCTTGAACATCACCTATTGAACAAAAACAAGCTCATGGTTCTTTATAAATACTACATATTTTCAAGATATATCCATTTCATATCTGCTAGCAGCTTATTTTTTTACTTAAATAGTCTCTACAGATTGAACTTTATCAATGTGAATGAGTTGCCAAAATTAAATCCCAAAATTATTGTTATCATTGTCTAAACATTCATCATTTGAAATTTGAGAATGGAAATAAAAAATATGGAAAATAGCAAAGCATGGAATAATGGCCTAGTTGAAAGAGAAAATGTAATGAAATGCATCAACTTATTTTTCATTAAAATGATAACAAATGAAATCTTATTACATGAAAGAATTTCTAACATTACTTTGAAAGAAATCTTAAAATGATAAGCAACTTCTAACTAGCCTTAACATCCTTCTCAAAATTATGCCTCGGTGCAACCAGGTGAAAGATTTTTATTGACATCTTGCCTTCCTGATTCCTTGAAGCTCACTAAGCCTTTTCGAATCAAACTTTGCACTTTATGTTTGAAAGTAAGGCATGTTTCAATAAAATGACCCACATTCCTATTATGATAATCATACGTCGTATTAGCATCATACCATTTTGGATAAGATGACTTCAATAGTTCTAGAAAAACTAGAGATACCAAGTTGTTCTTGACCAGTTCTGGGAATATCTCAGTACAAGTCATAGGGATAGGATCAACATATGCCCTTTCTTGGTTATCTTGAGATCTCTTTAAATCATTTGCTTGGTTGTTAAGCTTTAAAGCTGATGTAGGTACTTAAAAGGTTAATTAGTAGGTTGGTGGGTAAGCTAGTTGTGGATATGGTTGGTAAGAAGCTTGCATAATACCATTAACTGCGGGATAGTAAACAGGATGAACTGGCAGTAGATATGAAGCATAACTTCTATGTTATTGCCCATCAAAGTTCATAGTTCGAGCTTTGACTTCTTTCTTTTTAGGTAACCTTTTTTTTGTGGCTTCTCTTTCCTGAAGCTTACCTTTCTTAATGGCATTTTCATTGATTTCTCTTGAAATTACCATATTAGTGAAGTTTTTCGTTGCATTCCCTATCACCTTTTCATAATAAAAAGATTTCAAAGTGCTTACAAATAGCATTGTGGTCTTTTTCTTAGTCAAAGGTGGTTAAACTTGAATAGCTATATCTCTCCACCTTTTAGCATACTCCTTAAATGATTCAATCACTTTCTTTTCATATTTTGCAAAAATAGATGATCAAGAGCTAGATCTATGATATGACAATATTGACTGATGAAATTGTGAGCCATATCACTCTAGGACTAAATGCGAGTTCTATCTAACTAAACATACTACCTAGCAGTAAAGCTAGTAAGATTATATTGAAAAACATGGATTAATACTTTTTCATCATTAGCATGGGCAACCATTTTTTAATAATACATGGTGTTATGGGTTTTTGGGTAATTTGTACCATCATATTTTTTAAATTTTGAAACCTTAAACTTTGGAGGAATAATGACATCCAAGACTAAACAGAGCCCAGCAACATACATAAAACCATAAAAATTGATTCCCTCTATAGCTTATAACCTTTCATCTAATAAGTTCATCTTTTGTTTAACTTTTGAGCCCTCTAAAGTCTCTTTCTCCCTAGGTCTCAGTTTTTCTTTCTCTTTTGGATCATCCAAGTTGGAGATTGATACTGCTTCTACTTCCTTCTTAGTAAAAACAGGATTCATGTAGCTCTAATATTGTGGTGGATTTGAAGCTGATGACATTCTAGGGTATGTATACTTACAAGATATGTAAACTGTTGTAGTGGTGGGTATTCTATGGATTGGGCTTGATATAGCCTAAAATTAAGAGGGTACAGAGGGTCATCCACCTTTTGTGATGGATGGTCCTACTAGCTAGTGTTTCCTTCTATTCCTTTCCATTTGTTTAACTTATTTAAGGCATCTAAAATCTTATTCAACTCCTATTCCAGCTTCTCTTAAGCTTTCTCTATCCTCTCAAGATGATTAGAATTTTCTTGTTCCATTTGTCTAACTCAAGCTTCTGTATTATATTGGTGAGTTGATTGTGTAGGGTTCTTGCTTGGTGAAGCTATCCTAGAACCTTGAGTACCATAATTATGTCATTATTAGAAATGCTATGTTTAATGTTTATTATGTTGATGCATAAATGGAATGTACATTTTCATTGATGAAATCTAATATAAAATTATGCAGATGCATAATGTTATATATGACAATGAAAATGATGCATGTCATGAAATGCAAATGCACAAAGTCAAACAAAATTGTTAGATAATCAATATATCACACAAATTGTTCCTTTTTATGTATTAGCTTCAAGTTACATCTATCAATGAGTAGGAAAGGCTCTATCTTAGGGTTGGCCTCTTAAATTTAGATTATATGCAAGGTTAGGTGATTTTGACCACTAAAAGTTCTCAAATTGTTTCTTACATCATTGTCTATCACAGACCAGTAAAACGGTCTAATTCTCACCCATCACAAGCTACCAATGGAAAGGATTTAATTTGAGTAAAAGTATTTCGCTAGCCATTGTAAAGATTATGATATCATGAGAGCGTGGGTACTTGACTCCCTCTTAAGAGGGATAGAGCCTAGGTATAGAGCTTATGTAATGCAAATGCATGTTACAGTGCCTGCGAAGGAACATAAAATTGTCAACCTTATACATCAAACAAAAAAGAAAAAACATTAGTGAACAAACAATTTCAATTTAAAACCATTAGATCAGAGGATAGAATATATTTAAAATGTTATGGCATGACTCTCTATACCATCCCCAACAAAGTCACCAAACTATCATAACATATAGATCCGAAAATTTATAGCTAAACCTAGAAATGGAGTCACCACAAATTTGTTTTACTAGGTGTGATTGGCCACCTAAGAAATCTATCCTCTTAAAGAGCTCCTAAGCTTGACTAAGGGTCTCTAAAAGAATAGGTTCAGGTCTACTAACCAAAATAGGGTTCGAGGAGTTTGATTACATGTAGGGAAGGTTATAGCACCCCCATATGCCCATACAAAAATGGTACCATTTTATTTTAAATTTATCCTAGGGTCTTGATTCTAATGGTTTCAAATTTTTATGTTAAATATTAGAAATAATTCATAAGATTCTTCTATTAATCTGGTAGAGTTCTTAAAAATATTTGCTCACCTCAAGAGTATTAAAAAATCTCATTTATTTTCTTGAAAAAGCTCTGTCGTTGGAAAAAAGTTTAATTATTTTTTTATTGAAAATACATCTAATTATTCCAACATTTAGGCCAAATTAGAAATATTTTTTCTTTTAAAATTTCTAAATTTCCCACCATTGGGCCTATTTAAAAATTTTCTTTTTTCTTTTTTCCCTTTTGGAAAAAAAATAATATAACAATTATTTTTCTTGAAATTTCATTTAAATATTTCACCATTCGGGACAAATTTAAAGAAATTTCTCACCTATAGATTTTTTAGAAAACTTACAATTTGAAATTTCTAAGAGTCTCATCATTGGATAATTATCAAATATTTTCAACTAAAAAATATTAATTATTGTTATTGAAATTTTATCTAAATTATTCCACCATTTGGGACAAATTTAGAAAAAATTTCTCACCTAAGAATTTTATAGAAATTTATCATTTGAAATTTTTTAAAATTCCATCATTGGATAATTAATATTTATTCTCAAAAAATATTTTGTCTTGCTTTATATTTTTTTATTTTTTCCTAAAATTTGATCATATAAAAAATACTATAAATAAATAAACAAAAAAAAACCAAAAACAGCTCGGCTTGACGGTTACGGCGTGGCTTGACTTGAGGACGAAAACCAAGAACGGCTCAGGATGAGTGCTCGGCTTGGATTGGTTTATGACAAAGGCTGATCGCGAGTCACATGTGGTCAATGCTAGGGTCGGATTGACCTAAATAGAAACATGCAAATCTTGGGAAGTTGCTTAACGCCAAAATGATGTCGTTTTAGAGTGGTATAAAGGGCCAAGTTCTAGCTTTCTACTTCAGATCTCCCTTTATTTCTCTTTCTCTTTCTCTTTCTTTTTCTACTCTTCTTTCATCTCCTTTTCTCTCTAGAATCGAATGAACTCCAATTAAATCTTCATCAAATTCTAAAAAATCTCACCAAAATCTAAATTGGTTTATCGAAAGTTCACCAAAAAATTCAACCGACATTGAAAAACTCATCAAAAAATTCAACCGATGCTAGAATCTAGAAAATTCCCATAAAATTTTTTTTAAAAAACCCCAACAAATCTTTAAAATATTTTTTAACCATTTTTTATTTTTTTATGTGATCTGTCTCTAATTTTCTTATGTGTTGTTACTTGTCATAGCCATGTATTTATAAGGTTTCAAATCTAAGAACCCTAAACTAGAAAGAAATTTGAATCCCTTTCAAATTCAAACTTTAATTTTGATTTAACCTAAATTGATAACCATAGAGAAACAAATCGAAACAAATCAAACCACCCTAAAATTGTTCCTTTTTATTTTTTATTTTTTATTAACAACATCTAAACCTAGTAAACCCCTATACAGATTGGGGTGTCTACATTAGGTATTAGGAAAAATCATGGCTAGAGTGACAGCCTATCTTTATTATAGATGCTAAAGTCTTAAATTTTTTTCCAAAGGTAAATAGTACTTTAATATCTAGCATAGTAAATAGCACTCTAAGGTCTACCATTGTAAATAGCATTGAAATCTCAAACCCTTTTTTTCTGTGATAAACATAATGTTCCTTACACTTAATGCCATGCCTATTATAGACATAATGCCTCGTACATTTACCGCCATGTCTACATTGGACATTCCATCTTATACATTTATTGTCATTGCTACTAACACTATTTATCTAAATAATGCATTTTGTATTTTTTATAGATGGTTGGTCCACAAAAACAACTTTTCCTCAACTAGCAATGATAGTAGCCCTTGGCTCTCTTTGGTATCACGAGATGGCAATTTTAACTAGTATGGGCTTTGCCACTTCTTTCTCTAGCTTATTCATCTTACATATTCTTAGTGTTGGTTATATTGATTTGATCATTGTCAGGCTATTTTTTATCCTTGTCAACCATAGCATCTTAACAGAAATAAAGTTATTCGACAAAAATATTTTTCATTCACATTCATTAAGGCAATAAACATCTATGGAGATCAAAGCTGCTAATTAAATCAACAATGAAATCAAATGACTAGTTCTAGTTGAAGTCAAGCATGCATTCAAATGAAGCTTATGAGAATATTGGCTCCCAATCCATACCTAAGTTCTATGGTAGAAAGGGTGAGACAATAGCCATCCAAATTCAAGTTACTTACAAAAATAAAAAACACCTAATTACTGCAACATTTTCACAAGTTATGACTATGACACAAAGGTGATACTTAACGGCTGATAATTATATCAAGTTTCATCATTGAAAAAAGTTATCTCAAGATATCACTGTGATGTGAAGATGTCTCAAAGCACCATATCTAATGAAAACAAAAGGATATTTAATCTGTTGGTAGTTTAGAATATGGTGTATCTCACATTAAATAAAAATATCATTTATATAGTTTAAAAGAGATTACTTATGTTATTTAAGTAATTGAGCTAAGTGTTGAAGTGATCCAAGCCATTTGGGCTCACTAGGAGTTTTTCTAGTGGTTCAAATAATTTTAAAAGTCAAAGATAAGAACTTAGGCACTTGGGCTTGTTTAGTAAATAGATTTAATTTTTAAATCTATTAATTTTTTATTTTGAAATATTACTAATTTTGAATAAACATGTTTGAACAGAAAAAAAATATGATGGTCCGAATAAACATATTTGAACATGAAAAATGATTGTTTAAATAAAGTTTATTTAAACAAAAAAATATGACTATACAGAATGTCATAACTTTTTGAATTACCTTGATTGATAACAGTTCATTCATTATAAATAAATCTTTCTGCCTGATCAATTTTACTACTTCTGATTTAGTGAGTTTTTAAAAGTTTTGTTGTATCCTATAGGCATATTGCCTTTAAGATAGTGTTTTCATACCTCAAAGTCATATTTTTTCTTTTTTATCATTTTTTTTTCTTAAATTTTTTAACAATTTAAAGATAATTATGGATACTACATCTACTGTTATCCCAACTATTGTTATAGATTTAGAATCAAACATGAAGGTTCATTTTTAAAATCAAGATGTAATCAAACTTGATTATTTTAATGGATCAAACTACATTAGGTAAAAGGACAAAATGATTTTTCTATTGACTGCATTAAAGATGTTTTATGTACTTGATCCAAATTTGGAACCAATTCCAAAATCAACTCTTAAAGATTCTAATGTTGTTAACGTAACATATAGCAAACGTGAAAAAGATGAACTAGTCTATCAAGGTTATATTTTGAATTCATTATCTGATCGTTTGTATGACTTATACAAAAATATGAAAACACCAAAAGAGATATAGACTGCTCTTGAACAAAAATACATGAATGAAAAAAAAGTTACTGATAAGTTTCTGACCTTAAAATACTTTGAATTTTCAATAACTGATGAAAAATCAATCATGGACCAAGTGAATGAGTTGCAAATTCTGGTTTCTAAGTTAAGTAAGCTAGAAATTAAGGTTCCTGATTCACTTCAAGTTAGAGCTATTTTGTCAAAACTTTCTCCTTTTTGGAATGGATATAGGAAGAAAGTTCTGCATTTAACAAATATTTTCACTATTGAAGAATTTTAGACACACATACAAATTGAAGTAAAAAATCATGAAAGAGATACACTTTTTTCTTGGAGGTTCCAATACAAACTATGTGAATGGACAAAATTTTGAAAAAACTCATAAGTCTTCTAGTAAATTTTAAAACAATTTTAAAGTAAAAAAGAATATATTTAAGAAATCCAAGTTTAACAAGAATAAAATGTATTTTCATTATGGAAAGAAAGGACATTTGATTAAAGATTGCATATTTAAAAATGCTTAAATTAAGATTGGTTTTAATTCTGTAAACAAAGCAAATCTGGTTGAGTAAAAAATTAATGAACTTGTTGTAATGGTGATTGACATGCAAATTAGAATGATCATCAAAGTTCATATGGTTACTATAAATAAGTCATCTGATTAGTGGCTAGATTCTAGTAAAACAATTCATGTTTACAACAACAAAAAGAAGTTCAAGACTTATGAAGAATGCAAGAGATCAGAAAACATCCTTATGAGAAATCATGTTTTCGCCAAAGTGATTGGAAAAAGAACGGCTGAATTAAAATTCACCTCATTATAGAAGCTAACTTTACTTAATATTTTTCATGTTCCTGAGATTAGAAAGAATCTTGTATCTGTAAATCTATTATGTAAGAAAGGCTTTAAGATTATACTAGAGTTTGATAAAGTTATAGTATCCAAAATTGGTATATTCATTGGAAAAGAATATTCCAATAATGGTATGTTTAAACTAGGTATTGATGAAATAAATAATATTTTTATTATATTGTTGAGCATTTTTCTTCTTTATGGTATGCTAGATTATGACATTTAAACTATCAATATGTGAATCATATGACTAAGTATGGTTATATAACATACCAGAAAAATCGTGACTTTAAATGTGAAATCTACGTCAAAGCAAAAATGACTAAAAAACTTTTTTCTAAAGCTAAAAGAAAAACAAAATTATTAGAACTCATACATTCTGATATTTGTGAGTTAAATGATTTATTAACAAAGGAAGAAAAAGGTATTTTATAACATTTATAGATGATAGTTTTTGTTATACTTTTGTGTATCTAATGAGAACAAAAGTTAACAAAAGATGAAGCTTTTAATAAATTCAAAGAATATAAATCAGTTGATAAAAATCAAAAGGAAAAGAAAATCAAAATTTTTTAAACTAATACGGGTGGTGAATATTTTCTAGATTTGTTTTCTTTTTTTTGTGAAGATAATGAAATTATTTATTAAAAGACAACCCCTTATGCACCTCAACAAAATGGTTTAGTCAATAGGAAAGATAAAACCTTAGTTGATATGGTAAACAATATATTATTAAATGCTAAATTACCTTTAAATCTTTAAGGAGAAACACTTTTAACAGCATGCCATATATATAATAGAATTCTTTTAAAGAAATTCTTAAAGACACCATATAAACTTTGGAATCATGGCAGAAAATCAAATTTGGATTATTTTAAAGTGTGGGGGTGCATTACCTTTTATAAAAAACCTAATCCTCATAAATCAAAATTAAGACCTAAAGGTATTAAAAGTATTTTTGTTGGCTATGCACAAAATTCAAAAGCATATAGACTTCTTATTTAAATACTAATGTTATTGTTGAATCTATTCATACAAAATTTTTTGAAAATAAGTTTATATATGATACTGAAATTGATATGGAAAACAAATTGAAATGATTCCTATGACTAGAAATAAAAGAAAAAAATAATGATTCTGTTGAACTTAGAAAGAGCAAAAGAACTAGAAAAGAGAATATTTTGCCTTCTGATTTTGTTTCTCCAAATTTTATAGTATTCCTAGTAGAAAAAAATAGAACCAAAGTGCTTAATAAAACACCAATTCTATTAAATGTAAATAAAGACCCTAAAACATTTAATGAAGCTATGACTTCAAGAGATGTTGCTTTTTGGAAAAAGGCTACTAATGATGAAATAAACTTAATCATATCTAATAATACATGGGTCTTGGTAGATTTACCTCCAAGTTCTAAACCTATAGGATGTCAATGGGTGTTTAGAAAGAAATATAATATAGATGGTTCTGTACAAACCTTTAAAGCAAGATTAGTTGCCAAAGGTTTTAAATAAAAAGAAGGCATAGATTGTTTTGATACATATGCTCCTGTAGCTAGAATAACATCTATTAGAGTTATTATGCCTTTAGCTTCCATTTATAAATTACATGTGCATCAAATGGATGTTAAGATGGCCTTTTTAAATAGTGACTTAAAGGAAAAAGTATACATAGAACAACCAAAAAGTTTTATTCTTCCAGGTAATGAGAATAGAGTTTGTAAATTAATTAAGTCACTTTATGGGCTAAAGCAAGCTCCTAAACAATGGCACGAAAAGTTTGATTCAACTATAGTAACCAATGGTTTTAAACATAATGGAGCAGATAAATGCATTTACTCAAACTTTACTAAAGAATATGAAGTTAAAATATGTCTCTATGTGGATGAAATGCTAATTGTTAGTATTAATATAATTGGCATAAATGAAACCAAAAGGTATCTAATTTTTAATTTCAAAACGAAAGATTTAAATGAAGTTGATACCATTTTTTGAATTAAAGTTAAGAGATATAACAACGGCTTCGTATTTAATCAAATTCATTATATTAAAAAACTGCTTAATAAGTTTAAGTATCTTAATATAAAAAAGCCAATACTCCATATGATACAAGTATAAAATTCATAAAAAATCAAAGTTATGTAATTGCACAACTTGAATATGCTAGTGCTATTGGAAGTGTTATGTACGCTATGCATTGTACTAGGCCATATATAGCTTTTGTTGTTTGAAAGTTATCAAGATATACAAGAAAACCGAGTATAATTCATTGGAAAGTCGTAGGAAGAGTTCTCGGTTATCATAAAAGAACTAAATATTTTGACTTATTTTATTCTAGATATCTAGCTATTTTGGAATGATATTTAGATGTAAGCTAGATCACTAGTATAAGTGATAATAAATCTATTTCATGATGAATGTTTACTCTTAAATGTGGTGCAATTAGTTGGGCATCCAAGAAACGAACTTGTATTTCAACCATGGAATATGAATTTATAGCTTTAGCTGCAGCAAGCAAAGAAAATGAATGGCTAAGAAATTTATTAATGGATATAAAGTTATGGCCACAACCAATGACAGCCATTTCCTTGTATTATGATAATGAAGCTACTTTGTCTAGAGGTTATAGTGAAATTTATAATGAAAAATCTAGACATATTAGTTTAAGACATGATTATATCAAAAATTTGATAAAAAATAAGGTAATTACCAAAATATATGTTAAATCTACTAACAACTTAGCAGATCCTCTTACCAAGGCTTTACCTATAAATTTACTAAGAAGCACCACAGGTGGAATGGGTTTAAAATTCTTTTTAGACACCAATAATGGGAACCTAACTTTGAAGTAGTAACCTCTAATTGCAAAGTGTAATAGGTAACAATAAGTTATTGTTATGTGTCTGTAAACACTAGTCAATCCATTTTAAATATTTAGAATACTAGTGTAAGCCATTGTGTAAATAGAGGATAAGATTAAACTCTTAATAGAGTTTATACTTAAATGTTTATAGCAATGAAGACATAAATAAGAAACTCCACTTATATAAATATAGAAGTGGTGCCGCTTCAATAAGAAAATTGGAAACTTTCTTCTAAATGTTTATAAATAAGGATAAGCACACAGCTATAATAGTGCTAAAGCGGTTATAAACCTCTGATAGAATATTAAATAAGTATTATGTGTGTTATATCTTCAATTTTAAGACTAGAAGTTGAGGTTTAATCTGTAGACACCATCAACTTCATTAGAATTCTAAGATATATATGCTAATTGAAATTTTAAATCAAAAGATATCTTTTTGTATTTATAATGTTTATTTGTGTGAAAGGTTAAAGATTAAGCACCAACATTCCAAACTAGTGGGGGATTGTTAGTAGTTTAGAAGGTGGTGTATCCGACATTAAGTAGAAAGATCATTTATATGTAGTTTAAAATAGACTACTTATATTATTTAAATAATTAAGCTAAGTGTTGGAATGGGCCAAGTCATTTGGACTTGCTAGGAGTTTTCCTAGTGGGTTAAACAATTTTAAAAGTAAAAAATGGGCACTTAGGCACTTGGACTTGTTTAGTAAATAAATTTAATTTTTAAATTTGTTAATTTTTTATTTCAAAATATTACTAATTCTGAATAAACATGTTTGAACAAAAAAAATGATTGTCCGAATAAACATATCTAAATAAGAAAACATGACTATTTAAATAAAATTCATTTAAATAAAAAAAATATGACCATATAGAATGTCATGACTTTTTAAATTGGCTGGATTGGTGACTATTCATTTATTATAAATAGATCTTTTTGCCTAACCAAATTTATTACTTCTGATTTAGAAAACTTTTTTAAGGCTTTGTTATATCCTAAAGATATAATTACTTTTAAGATAATGTTTTCGCACCTCAAAGCCACATTTTTTCTTTTTAATTATTTCTATTTTCTTAAATTTTTTATGATAATCGCCTATAATCGTTCATGAAAAGTCATATTAAGGGTTATCATTTATCAAAAAGCATACTTTTAAACTAATAAGTTCAGCAAAAATTGACATGTGTATAGTCTAAGAAAAATGCACACCTCTACCATAGGATGAATGAAAATACAAATATTTCTGCAGATAAAAGACTTTAGTGGCTGCATTAATGTACCATCCATTCAAACCAATAAGTAACTCTCATTAGACGTTCACACCACTAAAGAAGTCATTATCTTTTTTTTTTTATTTTTTAAAATTCTTTATTTATTATTTTTCTTTAATTATTATTTCGTTACTAACTTTATCATCTTCTCACTTGGTGACATGTGGTCCAAATCCACATTAAGGGGTATTTATTTAGAGCATGGTTTGGTTGGTCATGAAAGGTTTAACAACATCTTAGATGCTCTTAAGTCTTTCACCCTTGCTTGAAAAGCTTAAAGTTACCATCAGATGTCTAACTAAAGAATGAAAGATTTAGTAAACCTAACTAGATTCCTAAATGGTGTGATTAAGGAATCTTTAAGGGCCACCTCTAAGGCATTTGATGATATTTCATACCTTTTTAGAGCACTAAATGTGGAAGTGGTTGAATTTCAACTGTAATAGTACTTTTTTCATGGGAGAAAAGCTAGCATGCCTATAGTTGAAGCTTTGTGCTAATAGCTAGGCTTAGTTCACTGTATTGCCCAATTTCATGTAATCTCAAATGTGACTGATAAGAATATTCTTGTCGTGGACGAATGTCTCAAGCTTTTTGGTAAAAGCTTTTCTTCTGCCAATAACTAAACAAAGGCACTTTGCCTAAACAATCTACTCCACCAAGAACACTTATAAATAGGGCCATCTTCAAGACATAAAGAAGGGGTGAGATTTATTGACCTTCAAATGAGTCTTCATTGGGAAAGCCTAATATTTCTTAGTTATTTCCCTTGTTTTGGGTCGAGATTTATTATAGATTTGACAAGGATCTAGAAAATAAGGTGTAGACCAGTCTTTTATAGCTAAAACTAACCCATCAAAACTTTTAGGAAAGATAGGAATGTTGATATTGTTTTGTTTTTGAAAACTGAAAAAAAGTTTTTGTAGGGAGTTACAAAAAATTCATTACTAGAAATACTTTCTATATCATATTCTTGATTAGAAAATGATAGATTTGAAGAAGGTAAAACTAAATCAAGATCTGATTTAGAACTATTGGTTCAGCTTTTTAAAATACAAGTTGTTTCCTAAGCAAAAAATTCTAAAGAATTGACTTTACGATGTACAAGTTTATCTTTAAAAATATCTTTAAGTAACCATCATATAGGTACTAAAAGGTCTCTAAGATCCATCAATCTTGTTTAATTTCTGAATCATAGGCTTTTGGCTCAAAAATTTTAATAACTTTTTTTATCTATCTTAGATTAAGAATTAGAATAAAAAATTCTAATTTAAAAAAAATAGCACATGACCTTTTAATAAATTG
The DNA here is from genome assembly GCF_002303985.1 of Durio zibethinus. Next base: position 494,727 of record NW_019167882.1, on the reverse strand, counting down.
GACTGCTATTTTTTAAAAATTAGAATTTTTTTTCTAATTCTTATTCTAAGACAAGCCTCTATTAAAGGATCTAAAATAGATATAAAATAATTTGGTTTTATTTTAAACCAAACAACTCTTATAACTAAATTAGATTGAATTCCTCCAATTATAGCATTTATAGGGTTTGAAAAACGTTTATCCATTAAAACAGCTAAAATTGAAATGTCTTTTCCAAAAATAAATAGGGGTTTTATGGTGATCATAATAACACCTATATGAATATATCTAACTTTAGGGTATTTTTGTAAAAACTTTTTTTATTTTTTCTTTTGTAAATAAAGGTATTTCTACTAATCCTTATTTAGAATCATTAGCAATAGTGTCTCCACTAACCTTTACTATATGTCTCTGAATCCATGGTTGAAAATTTTTGAAAAGATTTTTTTTGTAAATATAATCTTTTTTTATGATTTGAGGTTTTGAAAGATTTTCATCAAAAAATGAACGGGGTTTTCCAATCATATTTATAAAAAGGTCATCTATTCTTCAGATGAACTTATTGTTATATTAGCAAATGAAGATGTTTTTGATACATCGTCTTGATTAAAGGAAGTATTCATCATGAAAATAATTTCTATTTTGCTATTAGAGGTATCTGATTTAGATTCAAAAATTAATTTCGTAAAAATTTTCTTCATCAGATATATCTTTTGCAAAACAGATTGATAAATCTTGTTGTTCGAGAGTTTTAATAACGTTTTTAGCACTTTTCCCTTTTTTATGGCAATTTAGTGCTATTTGACCTGGTTCTTCACAAATAAAACATTTACATTTTTGTTTATTAGAAGTTTTTCTTCTAACAACAAATTTTTTACCTTTAGTAACCTTGTTTTTAGGTTTTCATTTTTTCATAATATAACGTCTATTTTTGTTTTTTCTAAAATATTTTTTGGTCTGTGGTTTACAACCAAATTCAAACTCATTTTCTAAAATCTTAGTGCATTGTTTGTCACTAAGTTTGCTTTTGACCTATTTTGCTGCCTTTTGTTTAAGACAAAATTCAATAACCTATTTTTTGATATAATTTATTCTATTTCCTAAAGTATCATATAAAGAAATATTATTAGTAGTACTACTTGAAATAGAAGACTTTTTAATATGTTATTCTAAATAAGTAAAATAAGTTTTGTAAATATAATTCATCCCATGGTGAGAGAAGTTTATAAAAATATTATTCTTTCCAAAATGTTGAATGTTCTTCATCCAGTTTTTGACCCAAAATCTTGCCCCGACATTAGTCAATTTATAACCTATTTAAACCAAAATTTATTTTTTATTAATAATATAATTTTGACATAAAAAAATAAAATTATGAACTTCAATATTGAAATTTAAAAATAATAATTATAATTTATAAAACAAATGTAAATTCTTACTATACCATACCTCTAAATTATCAAAGCTAAATTCAAACTAAACATGACAATTTTGTTTGCAACCTATTTAAAATAAATGTATTATTTTTAATTTTAAATGTATAATATTACTAATCAGAATAAATGAAATGAAACATGTAAACTAAAATGAATTTAGATGATCTAAACTAAAACAAAGAAAACAAGTACATTATAAAAAAAAAGAATTAAAAATTTTAGTTTAATCTTTATTACTAATAAAGCATGTTTCATGAAAAAGAAAAATACAACTATTCATCACTATATCTATTTGATTTAAAACTAAGGTATAAATGAATTTGGTTTCTAGTATGTATATATCATTCAATCATCAGAGAGTGGAATCACGCAAATTTTGAGATATTATTCTCAAAACCTACATTCTTTCTTAGCCAATCCATCTATGGTCGTGATCTCCCTCTTCTTTCTAAAAAAATCATAAATTGATTAAAAATCAAAATAGTTAAAATGTAATAAAAATTACAACACATCTACTTAATTAACTTATATAAAAGTAAATTCTTATAAATTTTAGAGAAATTATTAAATATATTGATAGTAAAAGTTTTTAATTTTATTAACGGAATTAATAAAATGACACATATTTTTAATATATATTTAAAAAATAAAAAATTAATTTTAAAACAATGAAATATGTGTCACTTTATTAACTTTTGTTACAAAATTAAAAAAATTACAATATTAAATAATTTCTCTAAATTTTATTAAGAACAAAAGTTTCATATTTTATCTACAATAATTTTGTAACAAAAGAAAAACAATAAAATCATGAATTGCTATATAAATCTATTTGTTTGCAACATCAACAAATCTAAATTTAAAAAAAAAAAAAGCTATTAAATAATTAACTATAAACCTACAATCATACTAAGTTACTAACATTATTATTTATATCATAATTATATTATTGATATAAAAAAATAATTACATATTATATATATTATAATTAAATATTTAAAATATATTTTACATACTTAAAATAATTACAGGCTAAAAAATTTGACTGTTCGCCCTTCAAAAAGAGTTAGAATCGTCAGTATGACTTACCAGCTAGCCAAAAATAATAACAACTAGCAATTAACTCTCTTTCATTTTCGGCTTAACACACTCTAGTCAGCAATTTTTTAATATGAACAAATAATAAATATTTTTAAAATAATATCTAATGCCAATAAATTAACCAATTTATTTAATTGAGATTTCATTGAAGGATAAATTAAAAATTAAAAAATAATTTCTACTAATTAAAAACTAATAACTTTACTTTTACAATGTATTAAAACAAATAAAATTGAAATTAATTTTGGCATGATTCATAGGTACTTTTTTTATTTAAGATATATGTTAAACTTAAATTACATTAAATAATAAGTACATTCTTCTATAGTTAATTAAGTTAATGATATAATAAATTCATGAATAGCTAAGTATTCGTAATTGGACTTAATTCATGATTATTTATTCTTCTTAATAGTAAATATGAAATTAGACTCAAAATTTAAATGATACGAAACATGAAGTATATTCATTCACAATCAATTAAATTAATAAATACTATAAAATCATGAGTAACTAAGTTTATGAATAATTATATTCACAAAATATAAAATAAAAAATAAAAATATTAATTAATAATAATTTAAACGTGTAAATCAATCTATCATGCGAGTGGATTTACATATAAAAAATTTAAACAAGAAAAATAAGAATAAATATCATAATATTATCTTTTAAAGTCTTTTTAAAGAGATATCTATCAAAATATCAATCAAACAAAACTCTAAATAAAATACATGTTAGGCAGATAATATGACAACCATAAGAGAAAAGTCTTAACTTACAAAAAGTCATAAACATATTATCAATAACCCTTGTATTATAATTAATTAATCTCAATTTAAAATTATATAAGATCTAGTATGTTCTTTCAAAAAAAAAAAAGTCTAGTATGTAATTCACAATTCATAAAATGAAAGCATATCATTTATAATTATTGTAGTATAATTAATTAATCCTAATTTATAATTATCTAGAATCCAAAAAATTTTATAGACAATGCACATCTACAAATGATGAATCTCTATATAATCATTATATATATATATATATATATATATATAATTCAAATATTTTATAATAAATGTCAAGTATTTTTTACATAAATTATAAATTTATACATCTTAATTTTATTACATAAACACAATAAACTTTTGATAGTCTAATATTTATTTGGATTATTGACTTTTGATTTTCTTGTATTCATTTTTTAAAAACCATTATTTTTAAAATGTATTGATCATCCTTTTAATTTTGTAACATTTATATATATATATTTTTTTTGTAACTTATGGTCTTTTATCTTTTTTAAGGGTGAGAGTTACATGAGTGTCTTTCATGTATCAATTACACTTTTTTTTCCAATTATTGTTTGTCATATTGCTTTAATTATTGACTTTTGATTTTTTTGTATTAATTTTATTTAAAATCATTATTTATTAAAATTTATTAATCAAACCTTGTGATTTATGGCTTTCTATCTCTTTTAAGGGTGAGAGTTATGTGAGTTTTTTTAGTCTGTTTTACGCTTTTTTCTCTCAATTTTTATTTATCATGTTTCTTGGATTATGGACTTTTGATTTCTTTTGTATTCATTATCTTTAAAACCATTATCTGTTAAAATTTATTGATCCATTTTTTTTTTGTTTTGTGACATTTATATTTTTTATGTTTGATTTTATTGTGATTTATGGTTTTCCATTTCTTTTGAGGATGAAAGTTTATATGATTGTCTTTTATCCAAAAAATGCCTTGACCCGTTTTTTTTCAATAATTTGTTTTGTTTTAGTTCCTAAATGAATTTTGATAAGATAAAAAGGCTAGAAAAATGTTTAATTTAAGATTAGCAGAGATTGATTCAAGTTAGGCAAATTTTTATTTTATCAATTCAAAACTTTTAATCAATTCAAGGCCAACAAAGTTAACATAAAATTTATTTCTTTTTCTATTTTTTCATTGTGTTTAATTTTTTTTACAAGAATTTTAAATTTTTGATAATATATGAGTTCATTGACAATAAAAGGTGATACTCAAGTTTCAATGTTCCAATAAGATTTTAATTCCTTCTGTTATTCCATGGATTTCTCTTCTTTTTTTTTTGTCTTTTAATCTATTTATTGATTTTTTTTCTTCATTTCTTTCTTTCCATAATTTTCATGTGATAATTAAACTATAAAATATAGATATTTTATGCTATTATATTCATTTATATTGTTAACAAATTTATGTTTTCTTTAAAAGATTTATTTTGAATTTTAATGGTTTTGTTATGTGATTATAGTTTGATTTTTTATGTTAAGGTAGCAGTATAAATTCTTCAAAAACTCGAGATCAATGTAGTTTTTTCTCAATAAAAAAGCATTATTTGTCTTCTAAGTAAGTCATTTTCTCTTTTATTTTTAAACTTCTTAAATTAATTAAAATGGTAGATTTAAAGGTTTACAACGATAAAAACAATCAAACTAATTATAATATGACTAAAATAATCATATAATTCTTATAATTTTATAATATAACATGTACAAGAGACTTATAAAATTAATAAGTTTTATGAAATAAATGCATTTTAAAATGAAAGCATTTTTTTAATTTTTAGTATTTAAAAATGAAATGTTACACTTGTAATTACATTCATGGTATATATTTGTCGTTTATAAATAATTATTTTCAATATATTTAATATTTTAACTCTGTAAGCTTAAATTTAAAATTATAATTTTTATTTTATTGATTTTTTTGTCTTCCAAAAAACTCTATCAACAATTAAATCATTTTGATAAATGAAATGGGGAAAAAGATTAAAAAGATTTTATTTATTTTATTTGTGATGAGTAAATAAAATCTTTTTGTACTTATTTAATTATTTATCGTCCTATATTTTCAAGGGATCCAAAAAAAATGAATCTTTTTGTAATTTGAGATTATGAATATATAAAAATCAATGTTACTTTCAAAATTTTTATTTGTGTCTTGAGAATTTTTTTACATTAGAATATTACTAATAATAAAGTTAAAATTTTTTGCCATGAACATTAGATTTAATAATAAGAATAATAAATAAATAAATAAAATGAACCATTTTCAAGTAAAATAAAATACTTATTTGAAGTCTACTAGAATATTCTAAAAATTAAATTTTTTTCTTTTTTTGTTAATTAACAATTAGATCTTAAAATTTTTATTGTATAGGTATTGAGTTAAGCGAATCAAAGAGATAAACTTTATTAGATAAAAGAAAATTATATCAAAATATTTAATTAAAATATTTATGATTTGTTTTTACTTTATTTCACTATACTACTTTGTTAAACTCGGACACTAAGTGATAATACTTTAGTTATAATAATACAACTTTTTTTTTATAGTTTTTCCTTTTAAAAGGTAGAAACATTCACAAAAAGAAAGTGAAAATGTTAATATTAAATACATATAAGGTTAATAAATCTTATAACTGAATATATTTACTTTACTATTTTAAATTTAATATTTTTATCAAAATAATAACTTAACTTGATTAATTAAAATTGATATATTTATTTTCTTGTGCAATAACTACTTAAAATATGACTGAAAAGATTTAATTATAGAATTTTTGTATAGTTTTTTCTTCTAAAAAGATCCAATACACATAAAAATTATTTGAAAAAAAGTTGTATGAATTTGAATGGAAGCTAAGAGTTTAATATAACATTGACAAATACTATAAAAACTATAATAAATTGTATTTATTTTTACATATTCTTTGTAATTTACTATTCATAAAACAACGTTTATTTTTATATATTCTTTGTAATTTACTATTCATAAAACAACATTTTAATTTTGTTAATAAGTAATTTTTTTCTCTTCTTATGTACCTATTATTTAATTAAAATACAAGTTAAAGTGATGATTTATATAATAAAAATCTTTATAGTAAAACAAAATATGAATATTGTTTACATTAGATATATATATATATATATAAACTCGATTTGATTTTAAGTGTTTATTTTAATTTCAAAAATCTCATGGTTAATTAAATTTATTTATTTATTTTCATATTTTATTTGTAAATAAATTCTTATCAAAATAACACTTTAAATACTATTTTTATTTTTTTCATTCGCACTTGTAGTTGAAAACACAAATTAAAGCGATAACTTATAAAATAGAATTTTCATTTGAATTCCTACTTTAACAATATAAAGAAGAGACACATTAAAATATTATTGCTATAAATATATGTGAATTTGGTTAAATTTTGGCTCTAATGCTAATTCATAAAATCCATAATTGAAACCTAGACTAAATTTATAAACTTTTTTTATATATTTTTTTCAATTTAATTTTTTTCAAAAGAACATCTTGAATTTGTTAATGATAATAGTTCTTTTTATCCACGGCATTGATTAGTGGCTTTAAGATCAAGTCCAAAGTTTTACATTTTTAGGCAATTTATGTTTTTATTAATTAGCAAAAAGATAATTATTTTTTCACATTTTATTCCTCCACATTCATGACTTAAAGCTTAGGTTTGAACTACAAATTTTCATTTATAAAAGGTAAAAGTATAGCTAAAGAGAAAAGTTAAAGATTTTCCTATTAAATAAATTTAAGGTCAAATGAACACTAGAGAGTTAATGCCAAATTCATAAATTTCATCATTTAAATATGATAGTTTTATTTAGAGTAAAATAAAATAGTAAAATTCATAAATTCATAAATATTCGTGAATTTCATCATTTAAATATGAAAAGTATTCTAAGTAGCTTTTTTATCTCTTAGGGGCTGCATTCCTCTTTCTCATGAGATTGATACATTCATTAAAGGGATTGTTTCTTCTTTTAAAAGATAAATCAATTTAATAATCAATATTGAATAATGAATTTCTTACCTTTTCATATTATTTAAGTATAGTTAATTTATTAAAATCTTTTTTTTTAAAAATTTTTTTATACCTCATTCTTTTAGAAATTAATCAATCTTCGAGTTAAATTGTAATATTTATAATTTTCAACATCCACTAAAATTTCTTAAACAAAAATTGGTTTATAACAAATAAAAATATATACCATTTAGAGGAATGCTTTTAATGATATTCTAATATTATAAATGTTTTTCATTACTCCAGTAGGTTATTTTAACTCATGTGTTACAAAATTATTTTTTAATATATTATTTAAAATTAAAAATTAAATATATTTTAACAAAATTTTAAATATCATATATTAAATAATTATTATAATACAAATTTTTTTGTAGGACTACTATTGTAATTATATCTCTTTATTCGTTAGTAATTTATACATTTTTTATTCCTGTTATGAAATTTTTTAAATACATATTAATGCAAATTATTTGAAAATCTTATTAAATAAATAAAGAGTTTAATATATATATATATATATACACATACATGACGATATATTTTTAAGCTTGATGAAAGTCAAAAGGCAAAAAAAAAAAAAACAATACACAATTAATATAATATTTATCTCTTTGAAATGATGAAAAACCAAAAGGTAAGAAAAACAAAAAATATAATAAATTATCACAATTAATAAATAGACATTATTTTTCCTAAAATCGAAAAAATCAAAAGGCAAATAAATTTTAAAAAACATATTCAATGATCATAGTTAATTTAATTTTAAATAAGTAAATAAAATTTTTAAAATTTTTAAAAACTAAAAGACAAAAAAGCCTAAAAGACACAATTAATTATCACATTAATAAATAAATATAATTTTAAAGTTGAAGAAAATGAAAAGGTGAAAAACAAAAAGTGAACAATAAATTGCCATAGCTAATAGATAAATATTATTGAAAAAAACGAACAGGTAAAGCCATAAGACAAAAAAAAAATACATAATCAATTTAATATATCTCTTTAAAATTGTGAAAATCAAAAGATAAAAACCAAAAAAAATCACATAATCAATTATCACAATTAATAAATATATATTATTTTTATTAAAATAAAAAAATCAAAGATAAATAAAGTTTAAAAAATATGATAAATTATCACAATTAATCAAATTATAAATAAGTGAATATTATCTTTAATATCTTAAAAAACCAAAAGAATAATAAAACCCAAATGACACAATCAATGATCATAATTAATAGATAAATATTATTTTTAAAATAAAAAAAAATGAAAAGGTAAAGAAAGCCAGGAAAACATAATTAATAAATACATATTACTTTAAATTGAAGAAAACAACAAGCTAGAGAAAGCCCAAAAAACTAATTATCATAATTAATTATTAAAATTTATTATATATAATATATAATTAATTTTATGATCATTAATGAACATATTTGTTGATAAATTCATTAATTAAAAGGCATTATTTTCAAAAGTATAAGTAATTTCTTTATCTTTTAAAATTTTAAATATTTTATTTTATGGAACATTCACTTGAATTTTTATACAAAGTTAAAATATTAAAAAAGTTCTAATGTGTGGTAACAAAGTTTTAACTAAAATTTTTATATACTCTAAATTTATCATTTAATAATTCAAAAATTATAAGAAGAATTATATTGTTTTACATTTATTTTTTATTTTTTTAATTGGAGAATCAAATTCAATAATTTTATTTGATTTCTTTATTTACAAATAATGATAAATGGTCTTTGTACTATTTATTTTTTTACTGTAAAACTTTTTACTGGATTTAATAAAGTTGACTCTCATATTTTTTTTAATTAAAAATAAAAAATAAAATTATTTTATCTAAGTTTTTTAACTAATTATTCAGTAATATATCTTTTTTAGCATTAGAATTGCAAATTCATTAATATGATTCACAGGATCAATTTTTTATGTAAGGGATAATGAATTTTTCTTTTAAATAAATTTTAAGATATAATTATATTAAAACTTAAGAATATGATATTTTCTTTATGTCTATGTATTTTTATTTTTATGTATAAGACTTAATTTAATTAAAAGCTTCACAAATAATATATAGATTAAATCTTAATAGAGAAAAATCACTTAAATACAATTAATATAAACCAATTTTAAAGAATTTAGTCCTAACAATATTTTTATAATGAATTTAAATGCAATATGATTGGCATGTGTAAATTTTTTTGGATTCAATTCTTCAGAAGTAAGTTTAATAAGAAATATAGGTTTTACTGCAATTATAAATTGTAAGGTTTCATAATTTATCAAATTACTCAAATTAACAGTATAATGTGTGAGTATATAAGATTTTCACTGACATTTTTTACACTTAATTTTACATTTATATTTATCAATATATAGTTTTGTACCATTTGTAATAATAATAAGATATTCTCTTCTTTTTAAATAAATAAAATACATTGTTTATTGAAAAATAAAATTTAAATAGAATAAATTTGTGATACAAATAATTTTTTTTATTATCAAATAACTAAAAAAAAATAAAACTAGCATTTATATTCAAATTATTAGGATAAAGGAAACAATATAATCTGTCTTTATTATTAGAATTTTCATATTTATATTTAAAGTTTAAATATAATATTAAAAAATAAATATGATATTGATAATATAATATAAAATCATATATTTATTAAAATTTTATAAATTTTAATATTATCTAATTATGAAATTATCTGTGCTTACAGGTGTAAAAAGTTTAAATATAATATTAAAAAATAAATATGATATTGATAATATAATATAAAATCATATATTTATTAAAATTTTATAAATTTTAATATTATCTAATTATGAAATTATCTGTGCTTACAGGTGTAAAAACTTAATTTTTTATTGTGATAGATAATATAAATTATAATAAAAAAGTTTAAACAAAATGCCAAAAAAACTCATCCTGTCGGATCATGCAGCTGAACCACCCATTTGCACTTCTCACTTTTTAGTTTTTATTTTTGTTGTAGAGATATAAATGATATATTAATACTCATAAATTATTCGGGTTCGATTCGAATAAAATTCAAATTCGATTCGATTATTATCGAGTCAAGCTTGAATTCGAGTAGTTCGACTCATCGATCGAACTGAGTTTAAGTATTTTTATATCTGACTCGAGTAGTTCGCGAACCTAATCAAATTTTTATATTTAAATATATTTTTATTATTTTAATTAATAAAATATATCAAATTCAAGTTCGAATACATATAATCAAACTCTTATCGAGTATATGAATCGAACTTATTTTTATATATTAATCAAATTTAATTAAATAAATTCAAATAATTTAATTTTAATCACAAATCAAACTCGAACTAAAAAAATAAAATTCGATTGAATTCGAATTAAATATCAAATCGTGAATTAAAAGTTAAACTTAAATTTAAACTTTTTATTACATGAATTCGACTCAATTTATTTACACCCTTGCTTCGCTGACTGCTTACGCTATTCGTTTTATTTTTACTTCTCTATTGATGCGATCATACAAATATAAATCCTAGCTCCGCACCAGCGTCAGCGCATGTGCATTTCTGTGGCTCCTGTTCCACGATTTGCCGGGCCCTTGAGGGCAACTTTGTCATTTCATTTCCCCTTCCGAAACACACATTTCTGGCCTCAGAGCTCCCACTTCTCTGCTTAGTGCCGTGGCCATCAACGAAAACAGAAAACATCCCCTTTCCGGATCTCGCTCTCAGAACCCCATACCCATTCACAATCCACCACGTGTAAATCCTGTCTTTCCATTGGTCCACCTTTTTCCACTCCTCCCACGTCACCAAAATGCTGAACTTTGATCCAGTAACACCGCGACACATGGACGCTGCCCCGTCCTCTTGTCAAATAAATACAAAACCCGGGCCGTTGGCCTAACGTGAGAAATTCATAGACGGAAATCTCAACTACCAAAGCCAACCGTATATTCCAAACTTCGCATCCACTGTTTGATATTGGTCTAGCGGCCAGCGTTGATCCTCATCCTCCCTTTCACCTACAACAAATATAAACCCCACCTTTCACTCGGTTCCCTCATTTCTCATTTCTCCCTCTCCTCCACCGTCGACGCCACCGTTTTAAATGGCGTCCATCGCACTCACTACCTCCTGCTCCTCCCTCGGCTTCTCACGTATCAAATCACGTGCTTTCCCTTCCAGATCGCGTTCGAACTCGGTCCTGGCCCATCCGGTTTTCTCAAAATCCACTTCAAGCAATTCCAGCTTCATTAAACCGTTAAGTGTCACTCCAATCATTTCAAATAAAAGAATCCAAAACAACCACCGGAAGTTAACTGTCGAAGCGGCTGCGTCAACTCCAGCTGCCGTAACTCCGCCATCGCAGCAACCATGGCAAGGTGCAGCATTAAAGCCATTAATGGCGTCGATAGCTACAGGCGTCATCCTCTGGTTCGTTCCCGTCCCATCCGGAGTCTCCCGTAACGCGTGGCAACTACTTTCCATATTCCTCGCCACGATTGTCGGCATCATCACTCAACCGTTACCACTCGGCGCCGTGGCTTTACTCGGACTCGGCGCTTCAGTACTCACCAAAACCCTAACCTTCTCAGCTGCCTTCTCCGCCTTTGGCGATCCCATTCCTTGGCTCATCGCACTTGCCTTCTTCTTCGCTCGCGGTTTCATCAAGACCGGACTTGGTAATCGAATCGCTTACCAATTCGTTTCCCTATTTGGATCTTCCTCTTTAGGTTTAGGCTACAGTTTAGTCTTCAGCGAAGCTCTATTAGCGCCGGCAATTCCGTCCGTGTCCGCACGCGCCGGAGGAATTTTCCTCCCTCTAGTCAAATCTCTCTGCGTCGCTTGTGGAAGCAATGCGGGTGACGGAACGGAGAATAAATTAGGATCCTGGTTAATGCTTACGTGTTTCCAAACTTCTGTTATTTCTTCTTCGATGTTTTTGACTGCAATGGCGGCGAATCCATTAAGTGCTAATTTAGCTTTCAATACGATTAAACAGCAGATTGGATGGACGGATTGGGCTAAGGCAGCTATCGTGCCAGGTTTAGTTTCGTTGCTCGTTGTGCCATTGATTTTGTATGTAATTTATCCGCCAACGGTGAAGAGTAGTCCGGACGCGCCAAAGCTTGCTAAGGAGAAGCTGGAGAAGATGGGACCGATGTCCAAGAATGAGATTATTATGGCTGGGACTTTGCTTCTAACGGTATAACAAGATTAATACTCTATTAATCAATTTTTTAATCTTTGATTCTTTAGGATTATGAATGTTTTAATTATGCCTATATAACTAAGAAAATATGTTTTGTCCACCATAACACTCTATCAACTGGAAATGTCGCACTCGAAAATAATTGGTAGGGGACAATGGTGACGTGTGGTCACGAGAGTAGCCACATTTTCGTTGTAGAGCCCTCCATATTGTGCTACCATTTAAGATCGTTAATCCAGTTTAATTGTCTCGGACCTCTCGGTAGATGATTGATATGTAGCTCTGTTAATTGTGGTACTTATTTTGCTGGATTCCACAGAGTAGTAGTTGACTTTGACCTTGTGACAGTGGTACATTTCTCTGTTGCTGTATACTTTGTCTTTCCTTGAAGAACTGCCCTTAGCAAGTACTTTGCTAGATTACATTTAGTGATGAGGGAAAGAGATGCTATAAAAATTAGGACTTTTTAGGAAAATGTAAATTTGTCAGATGCATATAGGGAAGTTTGGATGAGTGTTATATTTTATGTGGTTATTTTTTGCTCTTTAGGAGTATTCATGCTACATCTTGGAGAGTTTTTCTTGATTGATGTAAAAGCTTATAAAGATGCGGAGACAGTTAGGTGTTTCATGTGAAAGCTTCTATTCGAATTTTGGTTTCCTTTAAAAATTCTACACTGGTCAGACGCAGTGTTGATTTCTTATTGGAGCTGCTCTTCTGGGCCCAAGATTCCTTTGAAATCAATTTTTGATGATTGACTTTGGTGGAAGGTCAACACGGATTTGTTGCTAGTCAATGAGGCTTTTGAAGTGAACTTCTGAATTAGTCTGTTTTTGGAGATAAAACGACAACAAACTAAGCCTTATAACTCTGGGGTTGGCTGTATGAAAGACTAAAAAAAGAATCATGTTAGGTTGTAGTTTTGAATCTTCTTGCACCACTCCTTTCTATCAAAAACAACCTTTTTCATCTTCTTTCTTAACCCTCATATCATATCATTTCTTTTACTTGGTTTTTGGAGGCAGAGGTTAGATATATACCTTAAGAGTCAAACAATTAGGTTCGGTTATGGATGGGCTTGGAGAGGAGAGACTTCCTCACAATCTTGCTTCTAATATACATCTTAACAAGTAACTTGGTCAAACATAGAATGTGTCATGCGATTCTTTCATTGTTAATGATTATCAAATGAAATAAGCCTGATAGCAATTGCTCAAGGTTGCCCTCATAAACTTGTATAAGTCTAGACCATTTTTGTATAAGCTATACGTAGGATTTTGAGGAAAAATTGCAAGCTGTTAGGTTTTCCTTTTGCCATTGTAAATGTTCGCTCTTTTGGCCTCAAAGGTTTTCATATTTTATTTCAAGTGCTTCTTAGCTGGATTCAAACATCAATAATATCAAGGCTGTGCCTGAATTGCTGAAATCACTGCTGCAATTCCATTAGTTGGAAACGAATCATGCATGTGATAGAATCTCTCGGTACCTCGTTGTTATTGATTTGAATCCTTGATCTTGGTATACTGCAAGAGGAAATATCTGATCAAATATGACTAGGTTTCTGTAATTCAATCAATTTTTATATTCTTCTGCAATATTGATTGCTCTCAACTTATTAATAAGAAGTTTAATGCTATTTCTGGTTGTATTACTTTGTGTCCTCATTTGTGCAAATGTTTTACATTTACCGTGCATATGGTGGATGAATCACATTAGGTACTACTCATGTGTGTAAAACTACATGCAAGAGTGTATATTACTATATCATGAGTCTTCTCATACCTTCTTATGTTGCATTAGGTGGGGCTCTGGATTTTTGGAGGGATGTTAAACATGGATGCTGTTACTGCTGCCATTCTTGGATTATCTGTCCTACTTGTAACTGGGGTAGTCACATGGAAGGAGTGTCTAGCTGAATCAGTTGCATGGGATACGCTTACATGGTTTGCCGCACTCATTGCCATGGCTGGGTATTTGAACAAATATGGTCTCATCTCATGGTTTAGTGAAAATGTTGTTAAGGTTTGTTCTGTTTTCCTTTCTCTTATTTTATTTTCTCTCTGCCATGTCTTGACTACTATAACTTTTAAAGGAATTGCCAAAGGGTCATCACCATATTCTATATGTGGTGGTTTACTTTCCAGAAAATGCTTGTATGAATAACATTAATTTTCCCTCAAAATCCTTCTTGGTCCCCTAAAATGAAAAAAAAAAAAAAAGAAAAAAGAAAACAGTTGGCAATTTATATCCTTCTCTTAAATAATGACAAATATTGAAGTACTTATGTTTTATGTTGTGATATATCCATTCTAGTATGATTTTCTGTCTCGCTCTAGTTCTATATTCCTGTTCGATTAATGTTTCATCGTACCACTTTGAAATGTCTTTTGAGTCTGATTTAACAGTGCTCTAGGATGTTCCTTTTACTTTTAGGCTAACCATTGTCTTGATATTGCTATGTCCAATGTTTCTGCGTTGGCGATCATATTATATGTTTTGCATAAGGGCCGTTACCAAGAGGTCTGACCTCACTTAAAGTTTGCATTTCCTGTTACTTGGATGTATAATTGGATTTAGGCTAAAACTTAATCAATTAGCATTTCGAAATTGCCTTTAATGTGTACGATCTGCACTTTTTACAGGTCGTTGGCGGATTAGGTCTTTCATGGCAATTGTCATTTGGCATTCTGGTTCTTCTCTACTTCTACTCGCATTACTTCTTTGCCAGTGGAGCCGCTCATATTGGTGCCATGTTTACAGCCTTCTTGTCAGTGGCTAGTGCTTTGGGCACTCCACCATATTTGGGAGCCCTTGTTCTCTCATTCCTCTCCAACCTCATGGGTGGCATTACACATTATGGCATTGGATCTGCGCCCGTTTTTTATGGTGCTGGCTATGTACCCCTAGCCAAATGGTGGGGTTATGGTTTCCTTATGTCTGTTGTCAATATTATTATCTGGCTCGGTGTTGGAGGCATCTGGTGGAAGGCTATTGGCTTGTGGTAAAGCGGGTAGTCATAAAATTTGCAGACACCAAGCTTTAATTTCTCTGATTTTTGCTCACCCTAACGTGGGAGTTTACTATCTTTTATTCACTTCCAAAGCAGGTTAAAATTTTGTCTTTGATTCTTTTCCTTGCAAATAATATCTTGATGGGGTTTAGTTGAGCCTATGGTTGGAACAAAAATATACATTTTAGTTTGTGGGCTACTATTTGGAGCAGAAATTAGATATTGTACCACAAATTTTGACAACGGCATTGCATCTGCCGGCATTTATTATGAGATTAATGACATGATAATTATTTGAATGCTTGGTTGTCCTCAAAGTTTACCAGCCAAATTTTGGTTTATTAGTGGCATAAGTTGGTGCCTAGGAAGCATGTTTCTGTTTGGTTGAAGCTTATTGACGGGTCTCCTTTTTTTTTTTTTTTTTTGAAATGCCTCTGGGAATCTTGTGTGAGAAAGTGTTGTCCGTTTTGAAGAAAACTACTATATTGATTTTTTTTTTTTATCCTTTTTGAAGAAGGAAAAGGATTTGTTTACCTCCGTTGAATTTATATCTTCGTGATTTCAAAAATGAAAAGACAAATTTGATTAATCAATTGTATTTTTGCCAAAGGATTCGGTTAATGGGTGTTCATATATATTTGCTAAGGTTTATTAAGCTGTTAGTTTAGAAAATATGTTTTCTTTTAATGCATTATTTTCCCTCAAATCGAGGAAGAGATAATATGTTAGATAAAAAAATCTTTTTAAAAATATACTTATAATTTGTATAGACCTTTTAACGTTTTCTTTTTTATAAAATACAAATGGGTTGGACTTGGTAGTGGAAAGTTTTTGCATGATTGGGCTTAAAAATTTATGCCCAATGAACCTTTTGGGCTATACATAATAATTGGTATTATTGGGCCAAGCTTAGAATAAGATTTCAAGTCTGACGTCTAATATTTATTTATGCTATGTTTATCCGTTATGGACAGAGACGGATCTGGATTTTTTTTTTTAATTGAGACAAATTTATTTAATATTGTTACTTAAAAATTTTTATTTAATGCAAAGATAATGTCTAAATATAAAACAGACTTTTAATAGAAAATTTTTAAATTTTTCTTACAATATCAAATATATAAAAAATTTCTTTATAGTTTATAAGACATAAGATAAAATATAAAAATATAAAATAGGACCAACAACATGTTACTTCTATATATTTTTTAACTTTTTTAATAATTTTAAATTGATACTAGTTTTTTCTAAATTTTAGATCTTGTTAGATTTCCTCTCTACAATTTTGTTAGATTACATCTTTACAACATTATTTTACATCAAATTTATATTATTAAAAATTTTAAATAATATTAAATAAACATCTTATAACATTATCAATATATATATTTATATATATAAAGAAGAAAGTACTTCAATATGTTAAAAATGAATTTTTATATCATGAGTGGTTTTTTGTGATTCCATTTTACCCGTTATTTATATTTTATTATATAAAATTATTTTAGCTTTAATTTGTGTTTTTTTTTTCTTTTTACAAATATTTTATCATTTTATACTTGGTTTGGACCTTTTTATAATAATATAATGATATTTTATATAAGTTAGAAAAAGAAGTTTACAAATGGAAAGAGAGGAGAATAGATGGACGAGGTAAATGAAAGAAAAATAATATCAGATTGTGATTTATGCTAATTAGAGTGAGACTTACATAAAATAATTATTTATAAGTTAAAATTTATTAATAACTACATGTAATACTTTATTTTCTTTTAAAATAAGTCAATTTTTTTTACTAAAGTAAATTTATACTTTATAATATTTTAAAATTTCCTTTTTTTTCTTCTTTTAATTTAATCGAGGTAAAATATAAAAATACTAAAATTTTTGTCTAATATCATAATATACTTAAAAAAAAATTTAGGATTTCAAGGGGCAATTGCTCCCCCCCCCCCCCCCCCCCCCAGCTATCCTCAGTGTAAATCTGTTTCTGAGTATGGAGTATTTATTAATTATTAAAAGTTTTTAAAATTATACAAATGAGTCGATCGGATTGTCACAACTAGGTTACCATTTAATTATTTTTTATTAACTCAATAATTAATTCTTCGCTTCTTTATTTATAGTTAGTTAAATATTGAAAATAAAAATTGAAAGATTGGATAGATCTTGTTGAGTAGATCTTTAGCCTCAAAGAGGAGAGGACCAATGAGAGACGAACCGCTTAAAATGCAAGCGTTTTGGAATCCTACATGGACCAACCATGATTTACATCACTCTAACTTCCAAATCAAACAAATATGAGAGAGTGCGCAACTTGGCTAAATCCTAAGTGGAAATCCTCCTAAGCAATAAACATTTTTAAAGTGTTTAAAAAGAATTGATGAAGCATTATTAAAATATAATATTTAATATTTATAATTTTATTTTTTATATCCAAATTAAGACTTCTTTTATAACAAAAATTAATGGAGTATATCCTTTGGCTTCATTCACACTAAAACGTGGAAATATTATGTAAACATAAAAAGGATTGTTGAAGCTTACATACATAATAATTTTTTAAAATTCTTTTTCTATTTAAGAATATAAAAGCTCCTTTTCTCTGAAAAAAGAACTACTTTTATCAAAGTATGTATGATCATGCGTGTAAACACTTTTTAAACGAAAAGTTGATGCGTGAACGAGGTTGGTAAATGAAGAAAAAATAAATCCTTTCTATTATTTGTTTTTTTTTTTTTTTTTTTTTTTGTCTGTATAAAGATTTTGAGTATAAAAAATACAATGCAGTCTTACTCTTTTCCCATGTAGTCAATTTCCTTATATACGTTTTATAATTCCAACTTGAAATATTAAAAATAAAATTGTCAAATTAAGTTGATTTTTTTTTATTTTCAAATTGGCAGAGGATAATTTGAAGTGGCATGTTCTTGAAAGTTTTTTGTTGAAGTGATTTATACGTGAATAAAAAGTTTTATATCATTAAAAATGATATTAAAATATTATATATATATAAAAAATAAAAAATTCAATAATTTTAAATTTTAAATTCAAATAATATCTAATATATATATATATATATATATATATAGACCAACAAATATAGTAATATGTGAAAGCGATGTTAATAAATTAAGTCAACTTGTGATCGAATGCAAATTTAGTGGCATTAAAACAACTTGCTTGGCCTATGGGATATAGTGATGTACATGCGAAGTTACTCGACTTAAAAGATGTATTGATATATTTACTCGCATGGGGTACTATATAAAGAGTTTGATCGGAACTCACTAGTTAACGAAATTAAAAATATGAGGTTACTTAAATAAAAAAATCACAAGTGAACAAGAATAAAAATACGAGATTGTCTGACTAAACAAGAAGTTGTTTAGAACTTATAAGTGAACAAAAAAAATGTTACCTAACTTAAATGATTATAAGTATAACTTAAAAATTCAATAATTTAAGATTTTAGGATGAAATAATATCAACCAAACATGTACTAACTCCTTTAATGCGGTCCACAAATTTTTAAGTGTGACTTCTGTCTCATCAATTAGTTGTATGTTCTTTCAAATTACCAAGCTGGCCCACCACAGTTTCTAAATGATCCCCGAATCATGGATAAATTTGTCTTTCCACAAACCACTTTTTCTTTGGGGTGGGGGCCGAGGGACTATATATGAGTAGGAGAATTCTCCACGTTTTTTCCACTTCGTGTGTTTTATAAGTCAATCATTTTGGTCCATATAATAATAAAAATTAGAAGTAATTTGACCTTCACATCAAACTCTAAGTGGCATCCATCATGTAACCTAGTACAAGATGTCATCAAACACTAAAATTTCAATAAAGATTAACAAAATAAAAATCCTAAACACAGAAAAAAAATCTTAAATTTACAATGATTAAATAAAAAAAAAAAGACTCAATCAAACATAAAATTTTTTTTATTAAAATCAAGTAATAATAAAATACTTAAAATTATCTTTTCTTCTCTGTTTAAGTGTTTGTAAATTTATGTTTTATATGATTTAAAAAAATTTAAACTTTAAAGAAATTTTGTTTGAAATTTTAAAATTTCAAAAATCCATCTATAAGCATTTTGTGGGTGTGAGTTTAGGATTGTGCTGCTTGGATTGAAGAAGAAATCAGATGAATCATGACATTAATTAGGTGAAAAATTGAATTAGGATGAAAGCTTGGAAGAAAGTTGGCTGCTATAGCTGATGGAAGGTTTGCGGGAATTGTAGAAAGTAGAGGTTTAGAAAAAAATGAAAAAAAGGTTGGCTGCCATGGCCGGTGGATGTAGAGGAATTTTACACTTTTAATTGAAAAAAATATTTGAATGTAGTGGGGAATTTGGTGGGCATTAAATTCAGTGAATCTTGACAAAAAAAAAATTAACTTTTTAATAAATTTAGGGGTAAATTTTGGGAAAAAAATAATTGGTTAAAATTAAAAAGTTTTGAGAATTAATTTGATTTAGATTAAAAAATTTGAGATGAAAGATTTTAATATAAATTTGAGAGGTATACTATATTATAATTTAGATGAAAAAATAAAATATTAAATGATTAATACATTAATTTGATTTTTGATTTCTATTTATATTTGAATTTTATTAATGATTTTATTGTTTTAATATTTTTATGTTGTTGATGTTTTAAATGTGAATATTTTACTATAATATTAAAACTTGTAAATAAATTTTGTATATAAATAAAATCACATCATGTGTCATTCATTATTTTAAAAATCATGAAAAAAAAATTAATGATTATAATTATAATTATAATTATAATTATTATGTTTTATAAAAAATTATGTAAATTTGAAAAAAATTTATAAACGTAATGATCATAATGATTATGATAATATTCATTATTTTTATAATCATGGTAAATATAACCTAATCGAAAATGTATTTATATCTGTAATTTAAATCCCTCTACCTGATTTCAATATAATTTAATTGAATATTAGCTGCTAAATTAAAATGATAAATATTGAGCACTTTATTTTTTTATTTTATGCGTTTTGTTCATTAATAATGGTTTTGATTTGCTAAACGTTGAAGTAATTTTCTGCCTCAAACAGTGGGACACCTGGCAAATTTTCTTATGTATGCAGTGACATTGTTCAGGATTTTAATGCAAAAAGGTCTTTCTTCTTGAATCTGATACTGACACTTGTAATCTAAATTTGTTGGCAACTCCATTGAGAATCAACCAGGGCCTACCTCATATTATTTTATTCTTCTAGCCAGAGGAATGCATCCTTCCATACTGCTCCACACGGTACAACTTCTCTCTCTCTCTGGCAAAGCAGGAAAGTTGGTTGGTAAAGTGGTATGTCCTTATTCTTGTTTAAGGTCTATTTAAGTGTCACTGTGGAAAGTTAGATACTTCTTCAAGAGTTGAATTTAGGTAGGTCGTGTGTTGATAAACAGCTTTGTTTTGTTTTGATGGGGTGTTCGAGGTTTCCAAGATGGGATTGTAGTATTAACTTTTCCATGTTGAGATTTATGAGAAAGTGAAAGGGCATTCATTTTTCTTCTGGACCTTGAATTACCTGTGCAGTGTGGTATTTGTGGCTCTTGAGACATTCAATGCTGAAGACTTTTTTTTTTATTATTTGGTGGAAACAGGGGAAACTTCTTGAAGCTTACAGTAAAAAGAAACAGGTACAGAATTTTTCTATGTGTTGAGGTTTCAAAGAAGCCTGTGACTTGGAAGCAGGGGAAACTTCTTGGAGTTCACAGTGAAAAGAGACAGGTACATAATTTTTCTGTGTGTTGTTGAATTTACAGGAAGTTTTGTTTTGACTGGTGTTGCCTATTTGGTATAAGTTTGATACATGTGCCTGTAACCTGATTAAAAAAAAGCTTGAGTTAATATACTTCTCTCTTTTTTTTTTTTTTCCCGTTATTATCCTTTTTATTATCAATTTAACCAACTTTTTATTCCCAGGTATTCAAGAATTTATCATTTATTAGTAGGTAGAATTAGGAGGGCTCAGTTTGTGAGATTCTGTTTATATACAGTTTGATGCCATTGGCTTGATTAATTCTGCATCCTGTAGACAACTGAGTGAATCACCCTACCAAAATGATGACTGAAGAAGATGATACAAATCCAGCTAGGCCCAAGATGAAACTTCCTTTTTTCATTTTCTTCAAGGATGCCAGGTATGTTTCCCAGATTTTGCTTTGCACACATTTAGTTTGCTGGTAAGACAGACAGTTCAACAGTTTGATTAGCTTTTCATCTTCATTATTGCATTCGAACTTGTTAACTCAATTTTCATTGGTTCATGAAAAAATCATTTATGAGACACGGCTTCATTCATTAGGTTTCTATATTCCATTTTTTTTTATTGATGAAACATATATAAGCAAGCACAAGAGCAATTTTCTTTTAACAAATAGTTAAAACAACATTTACTTGAAAACATTTAAAAATGAAAGAAACATTGATTTGAATGTCATATCTTAAAATTATATAAAAGTTGGCCCTTACTCTCAGTGAACAACATGGCTTTTGAAGACTTGAATTTTATTATTTTTGATAAAAATTTTCCTTAAGAGATATATCTAGGATTTAGTCTGATTTTGCAATTGTATGAGCAGACATGTTTTTAAACTGGATGAACTTGGATCAGAGATAGCACAAATTGCATTGCCTGCTGCACTGGCTTTGACAGCTGACCCTATTGCTTCTCTTGTTGACACAGCATTCATTGGCCAAATAGGTATTTTCTTTGCTCTTTATGTCTGAACGTGTTGGAATTGGAGGAGAGGCATATTTTGAAGAAAAATATTTACACCAGTTTGAAAGATTATTTTTCTTGTTAATTTCTTGAGAATGTAGAAAGGAATTGACAGATATTATGTTCCTTAACCATTCTAAAGTCTTTGAAACGCCTGTCCTCTCTTTACAGTCAGCATCTTGTCTTGAGGAGAAAGTTTTTTGATGGGAAGACTTACCTAGTTTTCCTTGATCCATATAGGTCCTGTCGAACTCGCTGCTGTAGGAGTTTCTATTGCCTTGTTCAATCAAGTCTCCAGAATTGCAATCTTCCCTCTGGTCAGTGTCACAACATCTTTTGTGGCTGAGGAAGATACAATTGGAGGAATGAGCTCTGAATCACAAGAAAGTGAATACTTGGAAACAGGTTCATGCGTAAATACTGAAAATAAAGAGTTAATACCACAAAAAGGTATGGCCACCTCTATCTCTCTCTTTTTTGAAATGAAAGATCAAGTTGATTGCAATTTTTGGTCTGATCAGTTTCAATTAAAATACTTTTACCTTAAATTGGTTCATGCACAAAAGTATCTACAGTTTGAATCTGATCTTCAGAATCTAATGAGGGTCCATACTGGCCAAAAACTCTAGGATGCAGTTTTGACACTGCTAAATTTGAGCCCAAAAGAAGGCATATCCCATCAGCTTCATCAGCACTGGTTATTGGTGGCATCCTCGGTCTCCTCCAAGCCATATTCCTGATTTCTGGAGCAAAACCTCTATTGAACTTCATGGGAGTCAATTCAGTAAGTACTCAGGTTGAGAGAACAAGAAGAGGCTCTTGAACAACTATTTCTTTCTTTTCTTTTTGTTGGTTTCATTAGTTTGGTTTGGTGTTCAATGCCTTAATCTACACTGCAACAGTAGTGACAGCAGATTTGCCCATTTGTGTAGGATTCACCCATGCTAAACCCTGCACAGCAGTACTTAACATTAAGGTCACTAGGTGCTCCTGCAGTTCTTCTTTCGTTAGCCATGCAAGGCGTTTTTCGAGGATTTAAAGACACAAAAACTCCTTTATATGCCACTGGTATGTCCTATTAACAGAGTTTGGCATATGGTTTTGATCTTCTTTAACACATCAAGAAACACAAAAACTTTTTTCTGCCCATTTCTCATCTACTGACCATTTAAAATTGTTCTCATCTATCTGATCTAAACTCAGTGGCAGGAGATGTAACAAACATCATATTGGACCCAGTATTTATTTATGTTTTCCGTTTGGGTGTCAGTGGTGCAGCCATAGCTCATGTGATATCTCAGTAAGTTATATACAATCAATGTTCACCAATAGGTTTATCATGCTATAAACATTCAAATGCATTGACTTGCTAATTTTGTATTTTAATTTCTATGGTGATTGCAGGTACCTCATTTCAGTTATACTTTTGTGGAAATTAATGAGTCAAGTTGATCTCTTATCTCCTAACTTAAAACATCTACAGTTTGGTAGATTTCTTAAGAATGGTAAATTCAAATTTGACTTCTAAAAATTCTCAAATATCAACAATATTTGCAATTTGGAAATTTTAGGGCTTATTCATTTCATTTTCTCTCTCCCTCTCTCTGTCCCTGTCTGTGTCTGTGTCTGTGTGTGTTAATCGTCAAAGTGTCAGACAGAATCAATGTTTATTTTAGCTGGTCTTGTAAATGCCATTTTTCCATTAGGATAATCATCAGGGAGTTTGGTAAAAAGAGTAATTTATGTTCATTAGTTATATCAGATATTCATAGGTAGTTGGTGCATCAAGTTTTCATACTTGTCTATGAGCATTTAATCTGTATCAGCCTATTTTAATTGATTACTTACTATCCCACTTGATTCTTGTGTTTGAATTCAGGTTCTCTATTGTTAATAAGAGTTATGGCTGTTACGTTCTGTATCACCCTTTCTGCATCAATGGCTGCCAGACAAGGATCAACATCCATGGCTGCATTTCAAGTATGCTTGCAAGTTTGGTTGGCGACTTCTCTTCTTGCTGATGGGTTGGCTGTCGCTGGACAGGTTAGAACAGCTTCTGTTTAGTTATTGCACCCCTGTGGTGATGATTTTATGTTCCTATCTTTCAAAACCTTAACCAAAGTAGTATCTTAATGTGCTGAAATTACTACTCTGACGTGTAATTAAATTCACTTTGCTCCAATAGTAAAAGCTATAAAAGTGAAAAGCAAAGATGTACCTTCAGTATTTAGCATATTTCGTATAAAGAACAAAAGCAAAAAAGAAAAACATTTTGGTGGTAGGTTGCTACCATAAGAAAATTCTTGTCATTACTAACAGTAACAGGCACTCCCATTGTTTTCTTGCTGCTTTTCTGCTGTTTCAGATTATACCTTTTTTTGGGATAGACTTGTTCTTATTGTAATTTAAATGCTTTTCATTCTTTCAGGCAATACTTGCAAGTGCATTTGCAAAAAAGGACTATGATAAGGCAACAGTCACTGCATCTCGAGTATTGCAGGTGCCGTATCATATGCCATAAACATCAAGTGACCTTTCAATAACATGATTTCCTCTAAAAGTCAATGTATATGCGCTGCAGTTAGGATTGGTTCTAGGATTGATACTTTCAGTCATACTTGGAGGAGGACTGAGTTTTGGAGCAAAATTATTTACAAAAGATGTCAATGTTCTTCACCTCATTGGCACAGGCATTCCAGTAAGTACTCTTGCCTACAAACAAAAAAAAAGACAGCTTTCAACCTATTCTAACCCCACAGATCACCAGAAGTCCGAAAGGACAGGAACTAATATCCATTTCCACTTTTTCAGTTTGTTGCAGCTACTCAGCCCATCAATTCTTTAGCATTTGTTTTTGATGGTGTCAACTTTGGAGCATCTGACTTTGCATATTCTGCCTTCTCCTTGGCAAGTCTATTATCTATTTTTGATGTCATGAAAACATGTTTTAATACTTTTGTTATCTTTGGAATTCGTTATCCACTCACTGTTTAGAATAGAAAGTAGGTATCTGTTTCTTTCGAGGCAAAAGATTTTCTGATTTTCATCACAAGGAAAATACTGTTGTGAAACTGTTATAGCATAACACCCTATTCATTCACCAAGAGGTTGGAGTAGTAGCAGAAAATTTCCCATCATTTAAGAGTTGTTCTTACCTCCTGATTCTATCCCCTTAATTCTTTTTGTTTACTAGGTGAAGGACTAGGGTGCAGAATCATTCCAATTGTGCTTTTAGAAAAGAAATTAATATTGCATTCTTCATTCTCACAGGTTCTTGTTGCCATTGTCAGCATTATGTGTTTGTCTGTTCTCTCCTCCAGTTATGGATTCATTGGACTGTGGATAGCTCTCACCATATATATGAGTCTTCGAGCATGTGCTGGATTTTGGAGGTAATTTTTCATTTTTAGTATGATTTTACTATATTATACTGTTTTCCTTTTGTTTTTTTCTTTCTTTCTTTCTTTTCTTGTGGCTGAATATAGGTTAAGAGTCTGAGGGACACAAATTTGTCCAAAATTGTTTGGATATATGGAGAATCCAAAATAAATAATGAACTATATTTGCAGGATAGGGACAGGAACAGGGCCTTGGAAGTTTCTCAGGAGCTGAATGTAGCTTTGCCTTTCTGGTTTTGACAAGTATTATAAGCTTTTCAAGTCTTCCTCCTAAGCACCTGCATTCATGACTCTTGTTTGCGTAATTTTCTTCTCATTAAAACAATTTTAGCAGCCAATGCAAAAGCATATTTCACTGCTAATTTTTAATTATCATCATGCATGCATGCTCTTAGCTTTGGTTCCTTGAAACTTTCTTCTAATATTTATCTGCACGGAAAATTGAAAAGAAAATTTAATATAAAAAGTTCACTGTTCAATTCAGATGCTGAGAAGCATTGATGCATTGCTTGGAATTGTTATGCCTAATTTTCTTTTTCAGAAGAAAGCAGCATGGATGCATGTTATATTTAATATTTCTATCCTCTTCATAACTTCTACAAACATCAAACTCATGTTTTAATCATTGTTTTAAAGAAATCAAGATTACGTTTACTGCAATATTTACTACTTCTTTTGATGAATTAATAATTCTAATAATCATATTCATAAAAAAAAAAAAAAAAATTCTGATGATCAATGCTCAAAGGGAAGTATATATATTTGAGTTAATTCTTTTTGTGGAGATTTAAATCTTGCGTTTCATTTTCATTTGATGACTGTAAACATCAATTGTATGTCATCTCACAATTTAACAAGGATTTAATAACGAACTTGTGGAGAGGGAGCCTCAAGTAGGGAACATGTCCTCCACGTGATATGGGCGACCTGGCGCACGTATATGAGTGGCAACCCAACTCTTTCTCGTTGATTTCATGCATGGCACGACCACTTTTTCCTTCCCAATTTTTCTAGTATTTCTTGGTATTTTCTCTTTTCTGATTGTCAGTAACAAGTGGAAGGAAGTATTAAGGAAAAATGGGAAAAAAATGTCCTCAGTTTCCACTGGATAAGGTATAACATGAATTTCAAGTATCAATAACTAATTGACTTAATTTATTGAAGTTTATCTTTTTCGATTAAAAAAATTTTGGATTCGAGTTTTGTTAATAATCGTTTGTTGAAATTATTTTAAATATACGATTTGTAATTATTTGTATTAAATATATGATTTGTAATTATTTTATTATGATATAGATGATTGAATAATTTATCTATTTTCAGATTTTTTTTTTATAAAAAAATAAATTTCAAACTTAATTTAATTGATTTGTACGGATGTAAAAGAAATAATTTTTAATAATTGAAATTTCATTTCTAAAATCTGCAATATATATATTTTTATTTTCAAAGAGCAATTTAAAAAAAAAAGGTCTTAAACACATTAATTTCCCTAATATAAAAAGTCAGAACTAGCTAGAATTTGAGCAAGTGAATCTTTTCTAATAGTCTAAACGAAAAATTTCTATGCTCAACTGACATCTTCCAGAAGTCATTCATGTGCTCCAACATTTTCATTATTATCAATTTGTCTTTTAAAACAATATTTTTATTGTTCTTTTTAGTTTTTCATGTTTAATCGGTTTAATAACAACCAAGGCATACATTAGTAATATTAAAAAAAAAAAATTTCACCTATGAATTTTTTAGATATCTTTATTTGAATTTCCTTAAAATTTCATCTTTGAAGCTTGTGTTTACATTTTCATAATCAAATTGCACACCACACTTGATGCAAGCAAAAATATAACATAATATTCATGCAAAATATTTACATTTTTATTTATCTTTTATTATCATCATCATCATTTATCACTTTTTTTTAAAGTTCATTTATTAATTTATTAATTTTTTTGCATTTTTTTTTAAAAAAAGTTTTATGAATTTTTTTTATAAATAGTATAATATGTTGATAGTATTTAAAAAAAATTTTCATTTAGAGATTTTATAGGAATTATTATGCGGATTTTCTTAAAATCTCATTATCAAAAATTTTTTTATTCATAATAAAATTTCACAAAAAAAAGTTATCCATGAATTAATTTATTCCTAAAAATTATCTCCATAAAATAAAAATTTTGAACATGCATGCATACAAAAAAGAGTAAATGAATATACATAATAAAATAGCCTAAAAAAATTAGTGATTATACCCTACTAAGTATTGATGTTGAGCCGAAAACCAAAGATTTAGAAAATGGCCTAAAGTCAAGTCTGCTACTAACGAGCTAGATTAGATCTACTGATCACAGGTCGGGTCAACAATGTTGGACGTGGGTCGATTTAGATTACGGGTCAGGTTAGTTTTATGGTTCGAGTCTAACCCAATTTTCTCACTTTTTTCTATTTTTTTTTACCTTATAATTATCAACATTTTTTTCACATCATTTCATTCTTTTTTGCTTAAAAAACCCCCAACTCTCTTTGAAGCAAAAAGGTTGGCCACTTTAAATCCAATTTTTTGCCGACGTCTTTTGGATCGTGAAATTTCACCTTAGCTTCATCTCGACTTTTTTTTTCCAGTTTTTCAAATGGATTTTCACGAAAGTCTATCGAACTTCCTAAATCTAGTCTTAGAGTCAGCAGCTTCAAATCCTTTTTTGTCATTTTCTACCATTTGATTTGGTTGAGCTTATAGTATGTTGCTCTCCTTTCTATACTTTACTTCCCCACCATTCTTGATCGCCCAAAAAATCATAGTCGTGAGTCAAGTCGAATCACCATCGTTATTTTTGTTTATGTTGTTGCTGCTATCGTGGTTTTGGTCTTATTTTCCTTTCCTTTTCCTTTACTTCTTTTCTTTTTTTTTTCTTTCTAGTCAAATATCTACTCATTTGAGCCTTCCCACACCGTCACTCACTCTGCTACCATTTGTGATTTTGTTGTTTTTTTTTTTTTTCTGGGCATTGGTGCTGTTGTTCCCTAATTAGGGATGTAATTTATTTTTTATAGTTTTTTTGTTTTGCTTTTTGGGTTGCAATGGGTGAATGTTTTTTTTTTTTCATTTTTTTGGTATTTTTTTCATGGTGGTTGTTTTAGTGAGGCGATCAGTTTGGCCTAACACAATGGTTTTGATAGGATCTATTTAGGTGGATGTTGGGCTAATGGTGGGTGGACTTAGGGGTGATTTAGCTGGAAGCATAGATTTTTCTTGTGGCAAAGTGTTTTTGATTTTAAAAAAAAATTTTTTGCTCCCCATTTTTGTGAAATTTCGGGTTCTTGTAGAACCCTTTCCTTATTGAAAAATATGAAGATTAATCTGGAGTCATGTTGCAGAGATAGTGATAACCATGCATTTTTGGGGCAATGAACTTGCTAGAAAACCTGTTTTTTCATGGTGGTTGTTTCAGTAAGGCGATCAGTTTGGCCTAACACAATGGTTATGATAGGATCGTTTAGGTGGATGTTGGGCTAATGGTGGGTGGACTTAGGGGTGATTTAGCTGGAAGCATAGATTTTTCTTGTGGCGAAGTGTTCTTGATTTAAAAAAAAATTTTTTTGCTCACCCTTTTTGTGAAATTTCGGGTTCTTCTAGAACCCTTTCCTTATTGAAAAATATGAAGATTAATTTGAAGTCATGTTGCAGAAGCAATGATGACCATGCATTTTTTGGGCAATGAACTTGCTAGAAAACCTGAATTATAGGGTCTTTAATCAGTTCATGTAAAGTTTCAATAAGTTAAAATGTGAAGGAAAAGAAAAATCAAAGTTGAAAGTGGTAACCATGGAGATAAGAGAAGAGAAAACACGTAAGGAGAAGAGAAAGTGACGGGAAGGTTGTTACCATGGCAGTCGACTCACTCATATTTGTCTTTTTTTTTTACCTTGTATTTTTAATTTTTTATTTTTGTTTGAATTATTCTTTTTCATTTTTTTATTTTTTAATCAATCAAACTTTAATTAATTAGGCTTAAAATTTTTATTTTGGGTTTGGAATTGGGCTTTAGACTTAAAGACATACCAAATAACTTAATATTGGATTAGATTTGATCATGCAAAATGACACGTACAAAATGTCATAACATTGAATTGGATTGGATGTGAAATGACTTTTAAGAAAAATTAATTTAAAACAAAATCAAATGAGCCCAACAAAATAATCTAATTAAAATGCTCAAATAAACCCAAATCAAAATGTTCAAGTTAGGCATGAAAATTTATCAAAATCAAAATATTTTGGATAAAATTAAGTGTCTACAGTTATCCTTTTTTACTACTATTGATAATCAGAAATAGGGTAAAGATACAGACAATAATTTTGTTTACAAATTCGAGAATTTTTGAAAAGCTTTTTTTAATTTTGTAAATTTTGATTTTTAAAAAATTTTTAAACTTTTGTTTTATTTTATTTTATTTTTTTTATTTTTTTATTTTCTTGAATTTTTTGATTTTTTTGTATTTTTTTTTTGAATTCTTGAAAAACTCCTCTCATTAAAGGCTTCACAACTTCGAAAATTCAAAAAAAAATTTACCAGAAGGTCTTATAAATTTTAATACTAAAATAAATTTAACTCGAAAGACTTACAAATCTTACCTGAAAGATTTAGAAATAATGTCCGAAGATCTTACAAATCTCAACATCTACAAATGCCCATTTGAAAAGAGACCTTAAAACTTTGAAAATATAAAATATTTTGCTTGAAAGACTTACAGATATTGCTTGGATGACATAGAAACTATGTTTAGAGGATTTAAAGAATATGTTCGAAGGTCTTATAAATCTCAACATTGAAACAGATTTACTTGGAAGACTTATGAATTTTATTCGAAAGATTTAAAGATAATGTTCGAAGGTCTTACAAATCTCGGCATTTACAAATACTCCTCTAAAAAAGGCTTTGAAACTTTAAAAATTTAAAATATTCTGCTCGAAATACTTACGAATCTTACTTAGAGGACTTAGGGACTATGCTCAGAGGTCTTATAAATCTTAATACTAAAACAAATTCAGTTTGAAAGACTTATGAATCTTGCTTGAAAGACTTATGATAATGCTCAGAGGTTTTACAAATCTTAACATCTACGAATGCTCCTCTAAAAAAAGGTTTTGAAACTTTGAAAATTTAAAATATTCTATTCGCAGGACTTATAAATCTTGCCTTGAAAAACTTAAAGACTATGCCTTGAAGTTTTATAAATCTTAACACTAAAACAGATTCAGCTTGAAAAATTTATGAATCTTGCCTGAAGGACTTAAAGATAATGCCCGAAAGTATTACACATCTTGACATCTACGAATGCCCCTCTAAAAAGAGCCCTTGAAACTTTAAAAATTTAAAACATTCTACCTAGAAGACTTACAAATCGTTCTAATCTTTACTTGAAAGTCTTGGAGACTAGGCTTAAAGGACTTATAGATCATTTTCTAAAATTTACTTTTTAAAAAATGAAATATTTAATTTTTTAGATTTTTTGAAACTTGGATATCACCAATGAAAAATAAGATGTCTTTGGATATCACTACTAAAGAGAACTTGGATATCACCGCCAAGTGAATGCAGATGACTTTGGATATCACCACCGAAGAGAAAATGCAAACGTCTTTGAATATCACCATAAAAAAGACTTGGATATCACCATTGAGTGAATAGAGATGACTTTAGATATCACTACCGAAAAAAATGCAAATGTCTTTCGATATCACTACCGAAGAAGATTCAGATATCACCATCTAGTGAATGTAGATTATTTTGGATATCACCACTAAAGAGAAAATGCAAATGTTTTTGCATATCACCATCGAGTGAATGTATATGACTTTAAATATCCTTACCGAGTGAATTTTAATAAAATTCAACATGATTACTCAAATATTTCTACCAAGTGATTTTGAAAAAAACTTAAATATCATCACAAAATGGATTTTAATGAAATTCAAACATGACTACTCGAATATATCCATCGAGTAATTTTGATAAAGTTTGGATATTACTACCAAGGAGTTTTAATGAAAAGGCTCGAATATTACCACCGAGAAAGTTTAAGCTAAAGTTTCCAATATCTTCACTAAAAACCTCATTTTCTTCCTGCCCATCCTCATTTTTCTTAATTCCTTTCTTATTGTTTCCTTTTCACAACTTAGAAATACTTGAATTTTCTTTTCTTCTTTTCTTAAGGTTTTCAAGATTGACAAATGTAGTAATGCTTAAAGGTGCAAATGCTAATGTTCATATGTGAATGCAAATGCCACAAACATGGATCCATTATTTCTGATGCAAATGCACCCCACAAAGATGCAAATACAAATATCCTTACTAATGATGAAAATGTTTTGCTTGTTTTCTTAATAATGCAAATGCTTTTCGCAAATGTAAATGTAAAATTTGTTACCATAGATGCAGATGCTTAAAAAACCCCTTTTTTATTTGCTTTATTCAATTCTAAATCATTTGATTATTCATCTTTCCTCATCAAATCTTTCTCTCCGTTCTCCTTTCACTTTCACTTTTATTCACATTTTCAAACCCAATCATGTAACATACATATAACCACCATGTTATGTCTACTTTTGAGTGTATCTCGATGGAACATATCTTCTTATTTAAAAAAAAATGTTTTCTTTTTCACACTTCTTCTTACCCCAATATCATATGCACTTATTCAACATTTTCATTAGAAAACAAACTCATTTATTCTTACCAAAGTTGATTCTTTCCTCTTTTTTTTTAAGAAAAATTATATTTTTTCAAAAGATTGACTTTTCAACGAAAAAAATATTTTATTTCATAAATCAAAACTCATCTTGCATCGTCAAAATTCTCACCAAACGTAAATTTTCTTTTACACCAAAATTTATTTCTTCTCTTTAAAATAATGCCTAACAAATAACTCAAAATTGACCAATAAAATTTCATAACATAATTAAATTTCATGATCAAAGAAAAATAAAATATTTCAAAAACGTGACTTCTAAGTCTTTTAAGAATTGGTGTTCATTATTACAGATGAAAGAGGTGACAATTTTTCATTTTCAAATAGATTGAATGGTTTATTACATCCAAGTTTTGGTTCATCAAGGAATGCCTCACAACTTGATAGGAAGAATGAATAATCTTTCATCTTGGCTCACAAATGAAACATAAATTTTCTAAATCCATAAATTCATCAAAAATCAAAATTTTTGAAATCATTTTAAATTACAATCAAACCTTAACATTCGTTTAGTTTCCAAGTTTGGCATTTTGATAAATGTTAAGACTAGCCTGATTGCAGTAAAATTTTAGTATTTTCTTACTCATTTTTATTGTAATTTCTTTTAAAATTTGGCTTGATCTATAAGAATTTTGGCAAAAATACTCCTAAATGCATAAATGTTAATGTGTAGTTAAAAATATAAAAAATGAGGAATTTTGGAGATTTTGGATTCATTTTGGAGGATTTCTAGTGCTAAAAAAAAAAAAGGTCAAAACTAGTGTGCTTGTGCTACTTTGTCATCTATAGGAATTCTTTTCAACCCTTTCTTCTATGATTTTCTTAGCATAATTTAGCTTAATGGAACCTTATTTCATGTCTTAACTCTCATACCTCTCATTTGAAAATGTTATTTTTAGCTTATTAGTGTATTACTATCTTTGTAGTATAGAAAGGTGATATGTGCATTACTATAGTTGAAAGCTAATTTTGAATTTATATTTTTTCAAAATTTTTTGAAGGTTTATAATGCATAATTTTTACACTTAATGGCCTTAATTTTGGCAGCAAAATGAAAGAACCAAATGTTATAATTGGCTAAAAAAAAAAAGAATGCAAAATTTCAATCTTGGTCGTTAGAAGCATTGCCATATGATCAAGGCATTGTGGCACCAATTATAGAGATTTAAAGAGGATCAGAAGGAGCTGCTGGGTTGGCCATTTGAAAGGATCTAATTGATCACAATGTTAACTTTTTGGAACTGATTGGTGAAGAAAATTATGTATCATTATGCAGAGTTAAAGCAGCAGAATTTTAAAAAATTTTAATTTTCTAAAGCCAAGATCAATCAATAAGATTATACAAACAACATATATATATGCAAGCATGCATAGTTTCGACTAAAGGTGTTACCTTAAATGATGAAAATTTCTTAGTTTAATTTTGTGACCTTCCAAATAGATTCTAAGCCAAGAAGTTGTCCAAGTGTTCAGCCTCTAATGATAATCCACATGAACTCTTGTGAAAAAACTTTCTCTAAGGTTTGGTAAAACTGAAAATCACACTCTAGCTACTAAGTGTTTGAAAAACCTCTTATATTTTCTTGAGTGAAACTTTTTTCTCTTAGTTTTTTCTTATTTCTTCCCTAGATACTTAGTTGGTTACAATAGGGGGTGGCTTGATGTTCCTTTTATAGGGAAAACATTCTGCCATATTAGGCTTAATGCTTTGAAGGTAAATTTTCACAATTAACCCTATGCTAGCCAAATGTACCAAAAAAAGAAAACTTTTTCTCTTGTTTTATTTTCTCTATTTTTGGTCAACCAAAATTAAATTAAGTTCAACTTGATTTGCCTCAATATTAATATTTCACAATTATCCTTTTGTGTGTGATCTATTAGGTTATTTATCATGTTGGCAATAAACACAAGAATTATAAGCATTAGTATTCGATTATGGATGAAACAATTTTTTTTTACTTCATCACTAATTTTCCAATTAGCCAATCATATGTTTGTAGATAATGACTAATGTTAGCTTTATTGCCATGACCACTAATTGTTAAGGAAAAGTCAATATGGCTTAACAACCTATCTATGAATGGTTTTAGTGTATAATTAATATCCTTTCATCACATAGTATCTATGTTTGAACATTAAGTATAATTTAGTGTCTACTCAATCTTATTTAACCATGTTTAGTCTTGTCCTTGACGTTAACTCACAAATAAGATTTAAAACATTTCTAAACTCTTATTTTACTTTGACAAAAGATTTCTCAAGTTAATTCAATCAAGACTAGTTGAGATACTCTTTTAATCACATTAGGTGATGAATCCCATCTTGATTACTTCATGCAACTTCATATGCTTCATGTTATACCCAACAATACTCAATTAGAGCATTTTTGGTTATAATCATAAGTAAAATAAAGTCAAAGTATAATATTTATCATATAAGATCATAAGTAATCTTAAGTCAAATGATCACTTATATAACCATCACATGAGAATGTAACTATAGATATTATGTGAACTACCATATAGTATTCTTATATCGGATCATGTTTAGTGAACTTGCTCTTGTAATAAGCAGCTATATATTAGCTCAAGTTTATCCAAAACTTTACTAAACTTTAACCTATGAGATCAGTTGCTTATTTTATAAGCAAGAGTATAACTATATGCAAGTCTCAACAGCTTTTGTTAATATCCTCTTATTAATAAACTATCGACTAAGAACAATTTTAGAACATATAGCTTCTATGCAATAAGGATCTCATAATTACAATCTCATTTAATTCATTTACAAAACTTTATTTATATTTCAAGAACTTTTATCATATTAGCATCAACATTAAAATATATGTACACAAGCCCAATGATAAAGAAATAAGACCTTTATAAGATATAAATATAAAAGTACTACAAATATGATAATATTTTAACAAAAATATGATTTGGCTTGAAAGGCAAATACTGAGAATTGGATCATAAGAATAAGGCTTGAAGTAAAAAGGAACCTAAATGAAGAAATCAAGCACGCAAATAAGTAAAATAAAAGAAAAAGAAAGATTTAGAAGGATGGTAAGTTTTTGGAGCTTTTCTCTGCATTTTTAGTGGCTAAAGTATCTCTCATTTGCCTATAAATAGGGAAGAGTGGCCAGACATAAGGAGCTTTTAGATAGATTTTTAATTTTTAGTTTTGGCAATTTATTTTTTATGCAATTTTATTTTCTTGCTTTCCAAAGAAGGTTGTTTGGTAGCCAATTTGCTTTACTTTCCCTGAAAATTTTTCTTGCTTTAATTTTCAATATGCTTTCAAATTTTCTCAATGAAATTTAGAGAATCTTATGTTTTTGCCTTCTATTTTCATTGATTTCACGTGATCATTAATGTTGTTTAATAGTTTTAGTTTTTGACTTTCTTGTAATGTTTTGATTAGATTAATGACTTTTAGCTTGTTTTGAGCCAATATTTTTTTTTTTAGATTCTTAACTCATAGATATTTAAATTTGAAAAAAATATTGTTCAAATTCTATCCAAAAAATTCCAAAAAAAATTTCAAAGTTTCACTGAAACCAGTTGGCAGAGTTGAGCTTTGGAAAAGTGATAGCATATTAAGGATCTTCTCTCTATCTTGGGGTTTGGTTTGTAATTTTTGCACTTCACACTTTTAGATCTATGTGTTTACTAGTTAATTCTCATTTGATTACGTTTAATTTCATGATTTTGCTTGTTGGTTGGATAAATTTATTTAAGAATACTATATTTTTCCATATTTACACATGATTTGGAATTAAAGTTCATTGAGCTAGAATTTTAGTTGTTTGATGCAATTTTTTTGTTGAATCATATAGAAACATGTTGATATATGTTGCTTTAGTTCAATTTGAGTTCATTCCATCTAGTAAATTATAGATCTAAGTTTTCATTCATGAATTGTTAGTTTACAAATTTAAGTTCTTACTTTTGGTTTGTGTTTCTAGTTGATTTTCACTTTTTTGTTGTTGTTTTAATTGTTCTTCAATTTTGTTTTAATCTTCAATTATCTTTTTTTTTGCAATTTATAGTTTAGGTTTATTCAATGTTCTGTAGCTTATATCTAAATTTTTTGTTTCACATTTAGTTGTTCTAGAATTGTACTCGAGTTTTGATTTTGATTGTTTCACTTAGATTTACAATTTTGCTTCTTAATTCCATTTTAAATTTGTTTTGATCTTCATTTACATTCTATTTTGTAAAATTCTAGTTTGTTTATGTCAAATCCTAAGAATTTTCTAGACGTTTCTTTTATTGGAAGTTGAAAGTTAGTTATAGTTAGTTACATTTGGTTAAAGTTGGTTGTTGTGGTTCACTCTTTTAGCTATTGTTTTTTATTAGTCATTGCACTTATTCTTTTCAATTCTTAGATTAGATATGCATTTTTTAATGTGATTGAACCAATTTTAGATAAGGCGTGGGATAAAACGTACTTTGGCTATGAATCTTTTTAGCTAATCTTCGTGGGATCGACATTTAAACTTTTACAATCTTTATTATTACTTGTACGACTTGTGCACTTGCAAACTATCTGAATTAAGTTTTTGATGCCATTACCAGTGATTAGGTGTAAAGAATTTTAGACTAATATCATGATTCACCGTGCTCATCTATAGATTGGTTCATCTTTTAGTTACATGGCTTTAGTGTAAATAGTTTAGACATAGTTATTATATTTTTGTTTAAGTTTTATTTTATTTGTTATATGGGATTCTAAGCTTTATGAGGTAATTTAGCATCATGTAATCTATGCTAGATCTTGTTATTTTGATGACTACTTAGGATCATGCCCTAGTGTGGAAGACATAAATAAAAGTGAGTCGACCTTTAAAGATTTATCCAAAAAATTAGATTATTTAAAAAATCAACTAGAGGCTATGTATGATCCTCAGCCTACTCTTATCCATAACTTTTCAAGGCACTATGACAATGGTAAAGTGCATGGTAAAATCTATTATAGTGATAGGTGTACATTTGATCATGAATTCTAATTTTACGCAAACATCTACAGTAATCAAATTTGGGAGGGTCATTCTAAAAATATGTGAGACATTGTTCAGGCTATTCATTTAGTTCACCACCTCAGTACAACCTGACTTATCCTATCAAGTATTTAGTTTCACAAGACCCTTCATCACCTTCATATTCTCCATCACCTTCATATTCTCCATCATCACTATAGTTTTCTCAAATGCCACACTATGTTCCATCACAACAAATTTTTTCTTCATCACAATATCATTCATCTTTACATCACTTTCTATCCACACCTTAATCACCATTACCTTCTCCATAAGAAAATGAACCATTCTT
The DNA here is from genome assembly GCF_002303985.1 of Durio zibethinus. The sequence continues at coordinate 456,849 of NW_019167882.1, read as the reverse complement.
TGAAGAGATGATCAATGAATTACTTTAAACTCAAGCAAAACTCCATCAAGAACAATAAGAGATATTTAATAGGAATTTTAGGCTATTAGATCAAAATGAACATACTTTAAATATTTGCCTTCAAGATCCTATGCTTAGTAGTTTAAAGCCAAAACCTTGTTGGAAGGATAAGAATAAGTGTATATTAAGGGATCATTTGAGGAAAAGAGGTCCAATATAGATTGATGATGATAAAGACCCTATTATGGTGAATTTTCAAAATTTGTAAAAGTTATGGAAGAAAAAATAGTAGAGGTTGAGGACAAGTTATGGTTAGGGAAGTTGACGATGATGGACCATTTAGAGAAGTTCAAAAAAATGATAATATTCAAGAAAAAATTAAGCCTAATATTCCACTCATGCCATTTCCCAAGTTTCTTGAAAATCACTTACCTGATTATATGAAAATGGTTGAGGTGGATAAATTTATTGATAAGGCAAGTTTATTTGATAGATCACTTAATCTTATAAATATATTCTTCCTAAATATAGTATCAAGCTTAATGATAAGGATGAAATCATTAGCAAAGAACTTATCTAGTAGCTTATACATTTCATGATTTGTCCAAACTTTAGACACCTCATTCTTTGAACTTCCTTTAGAAATATCATCCGTAGAGAAGAAGATGAATGAAATGATTTTGGAAAGGATGACTTAATTCCCTACATTAAATTGCAAGAAGATCTTATCAATGATCTTAATAAAAAAGAATTTGAATCTTATAGTTCACACATGCCATTTTTATGGTTCTTTGAAAATTTTTTGTATGATGAGTTGGAATTGCATGTGTTTGAAAACCCATTATTTAATAATTGTGATAAGGGTTGTTTGACTTTGCAATTAGACATAACCTTTGTTGAGCTTACACCTATACTATATATAGAGGATTTTTTCATTGTAGACCTTAAATTCATATTCTCTATGATGGTACCCATATCATTGTTACTGAAGTCAATGACCATCTCTGTTACATCATATTGCAATATTCTTGATTAGTCATAGAGGTGAAACATAAATCTACCTTTAAGCACCACATTCATTTAAAACTTATCGTTACATATTTGGTGTTAAGGAAAAGAATAAAGTGGGTAAATGGTATAACTAAATGTAGAGTTATTCTCTAACACTAATGAAAGTTAACCTGTTGACTTTAAACAAACGTTTCTTGGGAGACAACTCAAAATTTACATTTCATGCTATTTTCATTTGTTCATTGTGTACCTTTTATGTCATTGTAAATATTAATGTTTCTTCTTATTGTAGGTTTTTTTTTTTTTTGTTTTGTAGGTGGAATAAAAGCTTGAAGAAATGATGCACTAATTTTGACTAGAGCATTCATAAAAGATTTGACCACCATGCTTTCATGTTGATAGGGGAGTTTCCTTATTCCTCTCTTTTATACTTTATTTCTTGATGCTTATACATTAAGGACAATATGTTGTTTAAGTTTAAGGATATGGGGAAATTGTTCAAAATTTTCATAAAATTTTTTGAATTTTCTTTAAATTTTGCCTTGAAATTGAGCTTGACTTGTTGTAGCTTCATTGATTAGTATATTTTCTTTGAATAGTTCTTCATAAAGCTAATGATAAATAAAGATTGAGAATGAATAAAGCTTTAAGAAGAGATTGAATATGTGTAAAATATGAGATGAGGCTTAGGTTTAGTGACTTTTTTGAGTATGAATTTTCATTTGTGAGTTAATATTTTGATAATTGAATTGTATTTTTTATCTAGTGATTGATTATGTGAGCATAAAAATTTTTTCATTGGTCTTTGAAGTTGCGTTTCATGTTCTAGAATTTGTTTTGACCATCTCTGGAGGTAAAATCTTAGAGAACACATGATTAAAGAAATGATATAGGTTATTTTTGGATCATTTAAGCCTTTTCAAGCCAACCTTGTATAGTTCTTCTATAATCACCCTATTTGAGCCTAATGATACATTTCTTTGTTTTGAAACTACATTATAAGCTTAAGCCTTTAATTTAATATTTTCTATCTTTTTGGCCCTTTACTTTTATGTGTATTAGGACATTTATTCATCATTTTTTAGCTATGCATTATTAAGAAGGAAGGGTGGAGCTTAGAAAAAGAAAGAAAAATCGAAAAGAAAAAGAAAACATCAATCTACCTTGCAAAAGAAAAAAAATGAAAAAAAAAAAAGAAAAACAAAAACAATAAAGTGGTGAAAAACAAAAAAAGGAAAAAAAAAAGACAAAGTGGGCAAAAACAAAGTTTGGAGGTAATTATTTAGATAAGTTTTACCTTCATTTACCTTGTGAGCTCAATTATAGATGATTCTAAATCAAGTGATGCATTGTTATGGTACTTAAGCCTAAAATGAACTTTATCATGCTTTGACCCTAGTTTTATATTACAAGCTTATAAAAGTCCTAAATGATCCTTGGTCATGTGTTTATCTACGTTAGTGAAGAGAGATGTGATAAGAAATATATGAAACTTAAGCACACCTTATTGATCTTTATTTTTGAATTTTTATATTTTACATAACATTGTTCAATTACATGTAAGAATTTGATAGAGGTATTGCTTGCTTTTGAGAACCATAGGTAAGAATCAGCTTAACCTAGGTTGATTCTTTTATATTAGCATATATTCATGATTTTACTTTACTTATATTCATTAATCAATCCATGAGGCATTCATGTTGAATGAAGCACTAAAAGTATATAATGATTCTTGCTCAATCTTGTTTTGCTTAAAGATAAACAAAAGCTTAAGTTTGAGGTTTTGATTGCACTAAAATTTTAGGTTTTTTTTACTCATTTTTAGTGTAATTTCTCTTGAATTTTATCTTTATCCTTAAGAATTTTGGCAAAAATACTCCTAAATGCATAAATATTTAATGTGTAGGTAAAAATATGAAAAATAAGAAATTTTGGAGATTTTAGATTCATTTTAAAGGATTTTTTGTGCTAAAAAAAAAAGAAAAAGCCAAAACTAGTGTGCTTGCACTACATTGTCATCTATGAGAGTTCTTCTTAACCCTTTCTTTTATGATTTTCTTAGCATAATTTAGCTTAGTAAAACATTATTTCAAGTTTTAATTCTCATATCTCTCATTTGAAAGAATTATTTTTAACTCATTAGCGCATTATTACCTTTGTAGTATTTTCACAAGTGCTAGAAATGTGATATATGCATTAGTGTAGTTGGAAGCTAATTTCAAATTTGTAATTTTTTAAAATTTCTTGAAGGTTTATAATGAATAAATTGCACACTTAATGGCCTAAATTTTGATAGCAAAATGAAAGAACTAATTGTTATAATTGGTACAAAAAGGAGAATGCAAAATTTCAATCTTAGCTATTGGAAGCATTACCATATGATTAAGGCATTATGACATCAATTGTGGAGATTCGAAAAGGATCAATTGGAGCTGCTAAGCTAGAAATTTAAAGGGATCTAATTGGTCATAATGTTGACTTCTTGGCATTGATTAGATCATAGGAGTAAGGCTTGAAGCTTGAAGTAAAAGGGAAGAAAGAAATCAAGCAAACAAATGAGTCAAAGGGAGAAAAATGATTTAGATGGATGGTCGTTTCTTGGACTTTTCCTTTCCCTATAAATGGGGGAGAGTGGTCAGCCATAAGGATCTTTTTGATATATTTTTAGATTTTTAGTTTTAAGTTTCTGTACTTTATTGTTTCTATATTTTTATTTTTTTTTTGCCTTTTAAATAAGATTGTTTGGCAGCCAATTTGCTTTTCTTTCAATGAAAATTTGAGTTTCTTACTTTAATTTTCAATTTTCTTTCAAATTTTCTCAATGAAGTTTTAAGAATCTTATGTTTTTGCCTTCAATTTGCATTGATTTTATGTGATCATCAATGCTGTTTGGCAATTTCAATTTTTGACTTTCTTGCAATGTTTTGATTAGATCTTAATGAATTATAGCTTGTTTTAAGCCAAAATTATTTTCTTAGATTCCTAACTTATAGATATTTAAATTTGGCAAAAAATCTCATTCAAATTCCATCCAAAAAATTCCAAAAAAATCTTCAAAATTTTGGCTGAAACCAGTTGGCAAAGTTGAGCTTTGTATGAGTGGCAACATATCAAAGATCTTCTTTTCATCTTGACATTTGGTTTGTAATTTTTGCACTTAACACTCTTAGATCTATGTGTCACTAGTTAATTCTCATTTGATTGCAGTTAATTTCATGATTTTACCTGCTGTTTGGATAAATTTCTTCGAGAATGCTTTGTTTTTTTTTCATATTTGCACTTGGTTTGGAATCAAAGTTCATTGAGCTAGAATTTTAGTTGTTTGATGCAATTTCTTTGTTGAATCATGTAGTAAACTTGTTGATATATTTTTTTTTAGTTCAATTTGAGTTCATTCCATCTAGAAAGTTCTAGATCTAAGTTTTCATCCATGAATTGTTAGTTTCCAAATTTAAGTTCTTACTTTAGGTTTTATGTTTCTAGTTGATTTTCACATTTTTGTTGCTTTAATTGTTCTTCAACTTTGTTTAAATCTTCAATTACCTTCTATTTTTGCAATTTATAATCTAGGTTCATTCAATTTTCAAGAGCTTAGATCTAAATTTTTTGTTACACATTCGGTTGTTCTAGAATTGCATTTGAGTTTTGGTTTTGATTATTTCACTTAGATTTGCAATTTTGCTTCTTTAATTCCATTTTAAATCTATTTTGATCTGAATTTACATTATGTTTTTGTAAAATTCTAGTTTATTTAGATCAAATCCTAAGAATTTTCTAGATATTTCTTTTATTAGAAGTTGAAAGTTAGTTATAGTTAGTTACATTCGGTTAAAGTTAGTTGTTGTGGTTCACTCTTTTTAGCTACTATTTTTTGTTAATCATTGCATTTGTTATTTTCAATTCTTAGATTAGATATGCATTTTAATTAATGTTAATGCGATTGGACTAACTTTAGATAAAGTGTGGAGATAAAAGGTACTTATGTTAGGAATCTCTTTAGCTAATTCTTGTGGAATCGACATATAGAATTTTATAGTCTCTATTATTACTTGTACGGTCTGTGCACTTGAGAATATCTGAATCACAACCATGGTAGGTTCAAAATTTTATAAGGTCATTTAGGAATGTAAAAAAAAGGCTTAAATTTCCAAACTGAATTTTAAACTTATAAGACAAACATTTTTGGATCTTTTAAAAGCATGAGTTGCTTTATATTGCTTCTTCATTAGGCATCAAAATTGGCCTCAAAATTTACTAATTTGCTATAGATTGTCCCTTTTGGAGTTTTCACCATAAAGCCACATTTTTCCTTTATTTTTCTTGCATTTTTTGACTCTTCTCGATTGTTTCATCATGCATTTAAGTATTCAATGTAATTTAAAATGGACTTTTAGCTCAAAAAAGATAATTTTCACAAAGAAGAAAGGGAAAAAGCTTTATCGATTATGATAACTTTTCAAGGAAAATGCTTTTCAATTTCAGTATCTATGCCTAATCAAAATAGACTTTTCACATCTTGTAACATAGGCCAAGGTTAAGGATTCTGAAAATAGAAAAAAAAAAGATAGATAGGCCTAACGTATATATTTAAGGGTGATCAAACCAAAAATTATTTCCTATGAAAGGTTTCTTTTAAAGGCATTTGTCATTTTTCTTTTCAAATATTGCCATTCCATTACATTATTATCTCTTTTTGCTTTTTTTCTCATTTTATTTTTTCTTTTATTTTTTCATTTTTTGCTTTTTTCTTTTCTAGTTGTGATGAAATGAGTTCAAAACCTTTGAAACTCAATTTTCTTAACATTTAGTCCTCAACATAAGATATTCTTTTTTTGTTTATGATTAGGCTTCACCTCATAGTATTTTTAAATAAATCCTTCCTTCTTTTTGCCCCTAATGTGAGAGTGATCTTTGGTGACGGTTAATTTAAAAAGAATTCATTTGGCTTAAAGGGGTAGCAAATAGAGAATTTTTATATTTGAGAAGGGATGATGAAAGATAATTATTTGTCATCTCGAACACGATCATTAAATTGAAGAACAATTGCCTTTTTAAGAAAATGAATTTAAGGAATGGGTTTTTTTTTTTCAAAATTTTCTTTTTTCCTTTTTGTATGATTTTTCTAGTTTTCTTATTTTCTTTCAAAAACTTCATTTTGTTTGTAGATTTTTCAAGTTTTTGTTTGGATTTGTTTAAATTTCTTAAGTGTATGATGTCACAATCTTTTTTTTTCTTAATTTTTGCCCCATAACTCATATATTGATCCACTTCATCAAAATATGATTCTTGAAAGATGTCTCTGTTTTAACATGCTACCCTTAATGAACTCATTTAGGTGTTAAATGGTTCTTATCATTCCACAGGTTATGGTACAAATCAAGTTGTCATAAGAACAATGAATGATTTTGCTCTTCTAATTGATTTGCCTTAAAAAATGAAATAAGGAAGGGTGAAAATTAGACATTTGTATGTTTAAGGTCATTTGATGAAATTTGGGTGCTTTGGTTTGAACATTTAAGATTATGGCATAGTCTTGACACATCAAATTACCCACATTTAGAGTCTTTAAAAAATGTCACGCTTGCTTGGTTTTCTAGAAATCCAAAAATAAGTCTTTTTATTTTTTTTCAAATTGATTGTCTCATTTTTCATTACCTAGAAAAGAGATTATCACTCTATTATACCATAGTATAATCAAGTAAAAACAAGGTTCACAAATTGAAATTCATGCCCTTTAAAGAATTATAGTTGGTGGGTGAAATTATTTAAATAGTTTGGGATAAAAAAATATTTGAAAAAGGTTGAGGTATTGAATGAGTTTATTTTTAATAATAATCACTAATTCTTTCAAGGCTCTTGTCTCTTTTTATATAAAAACATATATTTCTCCTTTCTTTTCAAAAAGGTTGATTTTTTCCCAATGTTTTGCTTCATTTTTTATTCAAATTTTCCTTTATGATCTTGAAAATTGCTCATATGGGGCTTTATTCTCAAAAAATTACAAATCAATTTTTTTAAATCTTTCTCAAACAAAAGTTAGAAAATATACAAAAAAATATTTACAAATCCAATCTAATCAATTAATATTATATCATTACAAAGTTCAAAAATAAAAAACCATTCCTTTTTGAAGAAACATTAACCCATTTTTAAGAATTTCAAAAATAAATACAATACTAAAGAGATCAAAAGTCATCTATGATCAACCATTACACTTTTCACGTTCACAATGTCAATTTTCATTTTAGACTCATTCATTTTGAGGTGCTCTACCCTCTCCCTGTTCAACTTTTTAAAGATTTCACCAAACTTATACGAAAAGAAAGTAAATTGGATAATGACTTTGGTTTCATCAAAATTTTCATGATCATGATGTTTTCTCGCAAGAAATTTAAGATTTTTTTTTTTTTTTGGCTTACACCAATTAGGAGAACTCTAAATGATGGGATGTCATGAGAGAAACAATTAAATAAATGTGTGAATGTCACGATATTTCCATGGTGAATTTGTTGACATACGTGCAATAAAGATGATGTATGCTTACTTGAAATGCAATGATGCACCATTTAATTTTGATTGGAATAATATTATTTATCCACATATACATGAAATAACAAGACATATTTATACGAAATGAAGTGTATCTATAATACAAATATGATAAAAATCACATCATTTTTGAATACATGCGCATGAAATTTAATGTCCCAATGTACATGTGATAAGACAAATTTATATGAAATGTAGTATGTATACAATAAAAATCACGTGAATGTTTATGCATGAAATGCAATGTCCTATTTCATGAAAGATGATGTGTTTACATGAAATGCAATATGTGTATAATGTAAGTTTAGAATCATATCATTTGTGAATATATATACATGAAACACAATCACTTACTACATGAGTAATTGTATGTATATGAATGATGAAACATGCTTATACAAAATGCACTAACATACCATATGCATGATAAGATATGCTTACATGAAGTGTAATGCATGTATTATGTAAATTGAATGAAAATGACACTACCATTCAGATATTGTGCATGAAATGAAGTGTATGTACAGCCTTATTATTTCTAAATACAAAAAATGATGAAAATGAATGTAAAAAGAATCAAATGAAATACAAAAACTACAGTAACATTCAATATAAAAAATTTTCTCTTTTTTTTTTTCCTTTTTTATGCAAAAAGAAAAAAAAATTCAAGAAAACATTTCTTATGAAAAAAACAAGCATATAAAATGGCCAAAATTCAACATTTTTATTTATTTTTGCTTTTATTATTTGGCCAATAAATAAAGAAATTAAGAAAAACTTCTTTTTTCGAAAATTTTTGTTGTTTTTTGTTTTGAAATTTTTCTTATTTTGATTGTTGGAAAATACAAGAAAATCTTTTTTTGTAAAAAATATTTCTCAAAGATATAAATCTTGGACAAACAATGGCTATCAAATAGTATATTAAAAGAAAATTTATTGAAAGGATTTTTTTATTATTTTTTTCAAAGCTTTGGTTTTCTTTGCATTATTATTACCTTTAAATACAAATTGTACGATAATGTTCCTCAAATGTCCTCATTTGGGTAATTTTTATAAAAAAATTGACATAGTTTTACCTAAGGTTGATCATCTAAGATTCACTATATACTGGGTTAGGGTTTATACGTTTAAAGATTTCTAAATTATTTGTCACATTATTGTTCATTATAGACTAGTAAGCACCCCGATTTTACCCATAATAGGTTACAAACGAAAATGATTCATTTAAGTGAGAGTATTTTGCTTACCATTGTGGGGATTATTACCTTACGAGAGTATATGTACTCTATTCCCTCCTAAAAAGAATATGACTTAGATATAAAGCTCATGCATGATATGAATGTGCCATGTGTGAATGACGAAACATAACATTGGAACCCTAATCTTAAATGCCTTACAATTTATCAAGAATAATATATACAAAACATAAAATAATAAATGAATAAAATACATAATTAAAATGAAATGCATGTGATTTTTTTTTATTATTATTTCCTAAAAAACAAAATCAAAATCAATGAAATTAAAGTTAAATACCAATTAAGACCATGTAATCAAAATTAAGGATAACAAATAATTTATTTTGGCCTTACTTTCAAAAACATTGCATCCCTAGTGGAGTCGTTAAGTTATTATAACGATTTTGAGGATCGTTAAATGATTTTAAAAACATAAGGAGTTGCCATTAATTTTTTTGGGTTAGGTACAATTGGTCACCTATTAAAACTTACATTTTTAATAAAATCTTAGGGGTTTACGAAAATAATTTAGGTTCATGAATACTGTTATTATGGGAAAAAATTATCACCCCACAATTGCTATTTTAAAAATGGTACCAATTAATTATAGTTATCCTTTAATTTTGATAAAAATGATCTTAATTTTGGTATTTAAAATTAACATTCTTGACTCTTTTTATTTTCCTTATTTTATTTTATTTTTTTCACAAAATTTCATTTTTTTAGAAAAAATTATTATTTTTTTTATTTGAAAAAAATTGGAACCTTAATATCGAAGAATTATCAAAATATTCCAGTACGTTAATAACATTATAAGAAATTTTCTCACCTAAGAATTTCTTAAGAATCTTTACTCAAATTTCTTTAGAATCTCATCTTTGGAGGCTCGTATTTACTTTTTCATAATCAAAATGCACATGTGATGTAAGTAATAATATAACATGATATTCATGCAAAAATATGTGTCATTTATTTCTTATTGTTATTTTTTTATCATTTATCTCCCTTTGTTATTTTTAAGGTTAATTTTTTTTACATTTTTAAAAAAAAAATTTTTTGAAAATTTTTTATAAATACTCCGATATGTTGGTTGCTTTAAAAAAAAAAACTTCTCATCTAAAGATTTCATGGGAATCATTTGCATGAATTTCCTTAGAATCTCATCATAAAAAATTCATATTTTTTATTTATAATAAAATTTCGCAAACAAAAAATTATCCTTGAATTAATTTATTTCTAAAAATTATCTTTACAAAATAAATTTTTTCAACATGCATGCATACAAAAGTTAGTAAATGAACGCACATAATAAAATGACCTAAAAGAATTAGTGATTATACCCTACTAAGCCTTGATTTGAGCCCAAAACTAAAGATCTAAAAAATAGCCTAAAGTCAAGTTTGTTACTAACGACCTAGATAAGATTTGCTGGTCACGGGCCAAGTCAGCAATGTTAGCCACAGGTTAGTCTAAATTACGAAAGGGTTGGTTTTCCAGTTCAAGTTTAACCTATTTTCTTCACTTCTTTCTTTTTTTTACCTTAAAAATATCAAAGTTTTTTTCTCATCATTTCATTCCCTTTTCCTTAAAAAAAACCCTCACTCTCTTTGAAGTAAAAAGGCCAACCACCTTAAATCCAATTTTTGACCTGCATCACCGCTGTCATGTGTTGCTAATGATTGCTATCGACTGAGGTCTTATGCATCTTGAAATTTGACCACAACTTTTTCTCAACTCCCTTTTTCTAGTTTTTCAAACAGATTTTCATAAAAGTCCACCGAACTCCCTAGATCTAGTCTTAGAGCTGACTGATTCAAATGCTTTTTTTGTCATTTTTTGTTGTCTAATTCGACTGAGCTCCTAGTGTATTGCTCTTCTTTTTATGCTCTACTTCTCTACCATTCCCGATCCCACCCGAATCGCCTCCATCATCCCTCTTTATGTCACTACTATCATTATGGTTTCTAGCCCTTTCTTTCTTTCCTCTTTCCTTACTTCTTTACTTTCTCTCTCTCTAGCTAAATATCTGTCGATTTAAGCCTTCCCAAGTCATCGCTCACTTTATTGCCATTTGTGATTTTGTTGTTTTTTTTTTTTTTTGGGCATGGGCACTGCTGTTCCCCAGCTGAGGATGAGGCTTTTTTTTTTTTTATTGTTTTGCCTTTTGGGTTGTTGTGGGTGAATGTGTTTTGTTTTGTTTTTTTTTTTTTTTTGGTGTGTTTTTTCATGCAGGTTGTCTCAATGATGGGGTCGACGATTTAGTCGATAGTTGGGCTGACAGTGGGTGGACTTTGTGGTGATTTGGCTGGAAGTAGAGATATTTATTATGGTAAAGTGTTCTCGATTCAAAAAAAAATCTTTTGCTCCCTTTTTTGTGAACTTTTGAATTCTTGTAAAACCATTCCCTCATCAAAAGGCATGAAGATTAATTTGGAGTCATGTTGTAAAGGCAACAATGATTGTGAATTTTTAGGTAATGAACTTGCTATAAACCTAGGTTATAGGGTCTTTGATCAATTCATGTTATAATGTCAATAGGGTAAAATGTGAAGGAAAAAAACCAAAGCTGAAAATGGTAACCATGGAGATGGGAGAAGAGAAAGTGGGAGGAAGGTTGCTGCCATGGTAGCCGACCCATTAACATGTGTCTTGATCTTTTTTTTGTTTTGCCTTGCATTTTTTTTGTGTGTATTTAAGTTTTGTTTGAATTTTGTTATATTTTTTATTTTTTAATCAATCAAACTTTAATTAATTAGATCTTTAATTTTAATTTGGGCTCAGAATTGGGCTTTAAACTTAAAGACGCATACCAAATGGCTTAATATTGGATTACATTTGATCATACAAAATGACACATACAAAATGTCATGACATTGAATTGGATCGAATGTGAAATGACTTTAAGAAAAATTAATTTAAAACAAAATCAAATGAATCCAACAAAATAAATCCAATTAAAATGTTCAAATAAACTTGAATCAAAATGTTCAAGTAACATGAAAATTTATCAAAATTGAAATGTTCAGAAAAAAAATTAGATGTCTAAGCTAAGGCTAGGAATCTTTTTGAGAGCTGTCCCGGTACAGATTTGATCTCATGGAATGGTTTGATTGCCACCTATTGCCACCTATGTCAAAAACAACCAAGCTCATGGTGCTTTTTTTAATTTTTAGCAGCATGATTGCAGAAGTGAAGCCGAACTAAGTTACAATAATAAATAATCTCTCATCATGCACGGCCCATCGAAACAGATGCTTCAGTCTGGAGAGTTCTGCTTAGTGCTTATAGGGGTCATTGTTATAATAAAGAAGCTAAGGCCATTTTTGAAAAATTTGTGAATTGAAGCCAATGAACCCAGCAGGTCTATGGTCAGCAGTCAGACAAATGAGAACATGTCTAAGAGAGAAGGGCTTAAGAAAGCCTCCTGGAATCAGTTGGATTGTTGTTAGAAGCCAGATTCATTCTTTTGCTGCTGGAGATAGATCACACCCAATGACTGACATAATCTAAGCAAATTTGAATTCCTTGTTGCTCTCAATGAAAGAAATAGGATATGTTCCCGATATTGGTTGGATATTGCACGTTGATGAGGATTACATTCAAAGTCCAGGGAAGTTTATGACTAGAGAAACAAAATGACTTACTAAGGGGTGCACCCAATCATCATCTGATGGATGAAGCATGGTGTTGCTCATGAACTAAAAACCTTTTGGTTGCAGAATTTTTGGGGATGATGACCTGGCACCCTTCTTATGTGTTCATATCATTGAAACGTTGGTAGCAGTGAGCAAAAGTGTTTTGACCTGGTACTTCTAATTATATCAGCTATGCGTCTACCAAATGAAGAAAAGTTCTTGCAAGATTATGAAGTCTATGAATCTTGGGTGGACATTGGAAAGAAGAGGTCATATACAAAAGCTCAGCATTGTATTGAATGTCATTTATGCTTCAATCTAATGAAGGAAAAATTACAGGATTATGGAGCCAAAAATTTTGGGAAGATTGTACACATCAACCATGGACATTTGCAAAAAAAGGTCATTCATTAATCCAAGATGTTACAATGATTATTATTTAATGGTAAGTACATCAAACTGTTTATGTGATACTTTATCTCCAGTCTCCACGTTCTGGAAGCATTCACTGGCTAATGCAAGACCTTAATCCTTTATGTCAGTCTTATGTAACTTCCTATTTTTTATTACTTCAATTGTTGATTAGGAGCATCATAAATACTGTGAACTTGCTTCTTCATTTAACACATTAATAGAAGTATATATATATATATATATATATATAATATTTTTAAATGTCTTGAGTTCTTCCTTTCTGTTGGTTATGTTTCTGAAACTCTTTTCTATCCAGCTGCCGTTTCTTTATCAATATTATTGCTCCGAACATTCCTTTAAATTGCAAATAATTCTTGGTGCTGAACAATTTTCAGAATTCATTCTATTTTCTGTAGTTTTATATATCTACATATATATTTATTTATTTATTTTCCCCATTTTGTTTTCCATTTTCAATGGTCAACCTCAAGAAAAGAAACAAAACTTTGGGTTGGAACTTGGAAGTTGGAATCATGCTTGCTTGCAAACATTTCATTTGTCCATGTCTTTATTTATAGCCTTGTGGGGCAAATTGAACATAGATTTATCAAATTTTTTCTCTGCCTAAAACTTACTAGATTCAAAATAAAGGATAAAAAATACATCAGTGCACATAATCTGATATAATATATATCAAATCTTTTGGTTCAAAATATGTATATGAACTCCATTGCAAATTCATATGCAAAAACAATTCACAAGCGAACAGAAAAGGTTTATACGTGAGATATCTTATATCAATAAAAAAAAAAAAGAGATGTAAATGAGGCATAGAGAATACTAGAACACAATAGCGTAAACTTTTTGAATTCAAAATAGCTCCTTTTATATGCTTTCATGTGCTTAAGGTTTGGCTTTATCTTCCCATTAAACAGGAGTCAAACTTCAATTCGCGTCAGTTTCCTTGTCGATTCTCTCAAGGGTCTAAACTACTAATTTGCTTGTCTGATTGAATAGCTGTTATTAGTACAAACTTTATATTTCATGTCAGTTTCCTTTGTAAGTCAATCACCAAATAATCCTAAGTTGGACATTTTTTTAGGTAAAAGTGAAGTTAGATCACTTAATTGAAGCGAAAAAAAAAAAAAAAGTTATAAATTAGGTTAATTTTGCCAAGAATATTATATTGTGAAAGTTCATTGGTATCATCGAATTATAACAGGTCGATTAAAGCAATGAAAGGATATACGTGGGTTCGATTGTACACATGTAATTTTACTTGCGTTTATTCATATAATGAATAAATAATTTGCTATAGATCAAATTTTTTTAATTAACTTTTGAAGCAACTAACATAAATTAAAATAGATGTTTAATGATTATAGATCCGTTTATACACATAATATATTCTTAAATTAGTTAAGTATAAAAGAAAGAATAGTTTAAGAATAGATTAAAATTTTCAAATTCAATTCATAAAAAAAAGTTCTTAAATTCAAAAAGCTATAAATCACATTAAAAATTTTAATTAGGAAAAATTTTTTAAAATTCAAATTTAATACAAATTGACATGAAAATATGAGTTTAATACAAAGAAGAAGCGAACTAGTATGATGTCACGAGTTCAATTTTTTATTGATTAAAATAAATATTTTATACTATTTAAAATAATTTAGTTTATTTAATTTTTTATTATTTTGATATACATTTTAATAAAATTAAATTAAAAAAGTTTTTTACATTCTTGATTTTTTACTACAAACTTTATCTAATTCAAAAAGGACAAAAGGTATAAAAGAAATCAAGTTCGATTGTTACCTAAATATCTCAATTCGCCTTATTCTCTCACATAATTTCTCAAATAAAAATTAAAATAAAAAAATAAAAAAAAAACAAAAAATTAAAAACAAAAACAAAAAGTAAAAAAAAGAATAGCTCATTGAGGGTGCCATATGGAGATCTACAGTGAGTTTAAAATATTAAATAATAATTTTATTAATAAAATATATAAATATAAAATTAAATTAATAATAAAATATATGCTTTTATACATACCACAAGGTGGCAAAACACCCAAAATCAACTTCTGACCCATTCATACTTAAAAAAATCAACTCGACTTGATTTAATATTGATTTTTACAAAAATAGTCATATCAAATCATGACGAATTGAAACTAAACGAATATTAATTGTGTTTTTCATCCTCATCAATATACTCATTTCATTATAAAATTTATCTATTAAAAAAAGTGAAAGAAAAAAATAAAACGAGAATGCTACGTGAACACTTTGATTGACATTATTTTCTCACAAAATTTATCTAATTAACAAAACAAAGAAAGAAAAAAGTTAAAAAAAAACAAAAAAAAATTTTAATCAATAATATGAAATGAATTCAATCATAAATCTTCAAAAAAATATTATTTATTAAATATAAAGAGTATAAAAAGGAAAAAGGAAGAAAAGGAAAAAAAAAAGAAAAAAAGAGTAAAAAAGGGCATTTGAGGCTAAAATGTGTAAAATTATACTATGAATAATAAATTATATACTTCTATATATATCTCAAGATGGATCAAGACAAAACACCATTAACTAGTCATCAACTTGACTTCGGTTTTCTTTAAATAACTTTATTTGCTACAACTCAATCTTGAAAAAAAAAACACTCCTATCGAATTGGTCAAATTAAAACCTATTATATACGAATTGCTTTTCTATCCCTCTCAATCTGTTATTTTTATTACAAAATTTATCTAATTAAAAAGCAAAAAAAGGTATAAGGAAAAAACCAAATTAGGGTGCAATGTTAATACCTTAATTGGTTTTTTTTCCACAAAACTTTTCTAAATTAAAAACAAAGAAAGAAAAAAAGGTGGCACATCTATAACTTTAAAAAGAGACAAACAAAAATCAAAATAAATAAAATTTATATAATGGATTGATGGAGGGAATACACCTTAATTATGTATAAATATAATATTTTTATTAAATTGAGGTATTAAATAATAATTTCATTAATATAATACATATATAAATATAATTTTAAATAAAAAATTAAAAATATAATTATATATATATACTTAGGACAAGACAAAACATGATAAATCCACACATAATGGATTAGGACAAATAAAAACTCATGAGATATAAGTCGCTTTGTCATCCATACATTCATTGACTTTTTTGTTATAAAATTTATCTAATTAAAAAATTAATTTTTTTTTAAATAACAAAAAGGTCAAATGAGGATGGCATATGAATTTATTAAATTAAGGTATTAAATAATAACTTTATTAATATAATACATATATATAAATAATTAAGTAATAAAATATATTTATATATATTCAAATAAGACGAAACATTCTAAACTTATTCGAACTAACCTCGATTTTTGAAAAAAACTTGATCTGATCTCAAATTTAAAAAGAACACACATATTGGATCGAATGAATCGAAACCCATCGAATATGGATATTTTGTCATTCGTACCTCTATTGACTTTTTTTCTTAAAAAATTTCTTAAGAAAATTGTTGTTACTTTCGCATATCAACTATGATTTCCTAAATAAGTATGCGAATTGATTGATTGGTATTCTAATATTTACACATAGATCATTCAAATATTATGCTTACAAAAAGTTGAGTTGCCACTAGGGATGGCAAATCAACCTAAAATCGATGGATTTTGACCCGACCTAACCTGATAGGGTTGGGTTTTTATTTTGAAAAATGGATTTCAGGTTGGAGAATTTTTTTTTTTGTTAACGTCAAAGTCGGGTCAGAAGCAAGTTTATATGAAACCCACCCAACCCATTTGAGATATTTACCAAAATGCCCTTGTATATATATATATATGCATTTTTTTTTAGGGTTTCTCATTTCCCTATTTTTTCCTAATAAACCTACTTCTAAGTCTAATCCCAACCTTCACCTGTCTCAAGTCTCTACAAATTATTTTCCCATCCATCCACCTAACCCACAAACTTCTCTCCCAAATGCTTTATTTATCCACCCAACAACTTCATCTAAGTTAGGAACATTCTTATCACATGATCTCTTACCATGTTTCTATCGTATGTTACTACATGTGTATCTTCACCACTCTACTAGCACTATTCCTATTGCTAGCCCTATCACTTTAGTAGCTATAATTCATCAAGGAACATGAACTATAGTTTTGATTATACTGGCTAAGTTACTTTTTGAGCCTTTGTACTTCCTTCACCACTCACCATTTACAATTAGTCCCTATCCCTTTATTTCTCATAGATTTGTTCTTTTTTTAATGTTCTTTGTTAAGCATTTAAAGTGTTTAATTTTTGTCTCAATGAATTGTAACATTTTGTTTCTCATAAAATTCAAATGCCAATTGTAACATTTTTTTATTTTTCTAGCATAAGTAATTTTTCTATCATCTGATGGACTGAAATTCAATACGAAATATTTAAGGAGAATCAATCACTCAAAATTACCAATTAATCTATGAATTATTTTTAACAAAGAATTAAAATTATTTAATGAAATGGCCCAATGGGGCTATACAATAATGCTAATTCAGGTAATGTTTTTGTTGCTTTTGATTCGTTAAGTGCCTATTGTTTGAGACTTGTTGTTTTTAGTTCATTTCTTTTTTTTTGCTTTTAGTTGTGAGGTATTGTTGAGTTGGGTCGAAGAAACACCTTTTCTTAATGAGTCAAGGTCGGGTTTTACAAATAAAACCTTCGAGTGGGGGTGGGTTGGGGAATGGAGATGACTGCTAAAATTTTGGGTCAGATGTAGGGAAAGCGAAAATTCGACTTGCCTTGACCCATTGCCATCTCTAGTTACCACATAATATTAGTAATGATGAATTGTTCTTTCAATATTTATATCATGAATTTTTTTAAAATTAAAAACAAAAAAAGGTGAAAAAATTTAAATCTAGATGCTACATAAAAACCTCTATTAATATCATTTTCTTACAAAATTATCTTATTAAAAAAAGATAAAAAAGAAAAGTATGAAAAATATATATTTTTAATCAATAATATTGAATGAGTCCTACAAAGAAAAAATTTTAAAGATATTTATTTAATATAAAAAGAACAGAAAGAAAAAATAAATAGAAAAAAGAAAAAAGAAAAGAGAAAAGAAAATGAAAAAAACAAAGGGATTGACATATACTATCAAATGAGCCCTAAAAACTAAAAAATAAAGAAAATTTTTAATATAAAAGAGCTAAAAAAAGGCAAAAAAAATAAAAAAAAGTTTGAGATGTGACATTGAAAAAAGACCCACACAAAAAATTAAAATATTTAAAAATAACTATTAAATATAAAAAATAATAAAAATAAAAGTAAATAGAAATAAAAAGATAAAAGAAAAGAAAAAACAAACAAAACTATGAATTAAGACTTGTAAAATAAAATATGCAAGATTTATATATAGGATTGCCATGAAATATGAATTTAAGACAATGCAAATTTAATACCCAATTTAACAAAAGAGTCAATAACTTAAAACCAATCCAAACCTAAATCAAATTGAATCAAATTTGACATGAGTGTAAAATCATTTAAACTCAAATTAATCCAAACTCAAAAAGATTCAAATTAAAATAATCTAAAACACTCGCATGAAATGATCCAAAATTAAATTGAATATAGTTTTATTTTCTAAAGTACTATTGTAATTAAAAATAATAAATATAGCATAATTTTATTAAAATTTTAAAAATTCAAACTATATCTTTAATATCTTTCCTTTACTATTATTTTTCTTAATAATGTTTAAAAAATTAAAAGTCTATTTCTTTTTTTAGTTTAACAATATAATAAAAATAATTAAATAGATAAATAATAATTTTAAAAAACAAAAAAAAAACTTAAAGAAATTAAAAATAAGTCAATGAAACTAATTACAAAACACAAAATCAAATCTACATATATAAGCATAACTCATAACCAAAATTAATTTTTTTTATCATGAACAAAATTAATTTTATATTTAATACATAATTTCATATTATTAGCAAATTCTTTTAATTCATTTTGTATTTTAATTTTTATATAATTTAATTATCTGTATTTAATTTAAAAGTTCACAAATTGCACATGAATGACTTGTAGGTCAAACTTCAATAATCCAAAACTGAAATGACTCAAAATTGAAATATTCTAAATCTAAATTAGTCAAAATCCTAAATAATATGAATCCAAATTGACCTGAACTTAAATTGACCTAATTTGAAATAACATGAATCCAAAATGATCTTTCTTTTCTCTTAACCTGAACTTGAAATGTTTCGATTTTTTTTATGCCAAATGATGTGATCCCAAATGATCTAAGCTAATCCAAATCTAGCCCGATCTATCTATTTGCCACCTCTAATTGAAATAAAAATACATGAAAATTAAATTTTAAAAATAAATTATCCTTCGTAAAAAAGAATTAATTGTCTTTAAATGATACAACAATAACAACAAACTAAGTTTTATATCTCATAACTCTGGTATCGTTGAATGAAAGCCAAAAAAAAAAATCATATTAGGCTGTAGTTTTGAATTTTTTGTGTCAATCATTTTTAACAAAAATAACTTTTTCATTTACTTTTTTAATCATCATATCATTTCTTATTACTTACATCAATTCTTATTTACATATAAAAATTGCTTTAAAAATTTTGGTCTCTCCTAAATCTAAAAGCTTATTTTTTCTAATTAATGCACGGATAGATCTACGTTTCACATGTTCAAACCATTTCAAACGATTTTCTATCATCTTGTCTTCAATTTGGATTACCCCTAATTTTTTTTGAATCTCTTAACTTTTGATTTTATCTCTTCAAGTCTTACCACACATGCATCTAAATATTGTCATCTCTAACTGTGCTTATTTTCTTTTCATATTATTTTTTAACAGCCCAACATTTAGTTTCATATAACATAAGCCTTACAATTGTTTTATACAACTTTGCTTTGAACTTTAAAGGTATGTTCTGATCACACAACACACTTAAAACACTTTGTCATCTCGCCCATCCTTTTAAAATCACATAATTTACATCCCTTTTTATCTCCACATTGCTTTGAATAATTGATCCCAAATATAAAAAATGACTACTCTTTGGTAGTACCTCACATTCCAACTTAATCACACTATCATTTGTTTCCCTGTGATTGCTAAACTTACATTTTATTTATTCAATTTTATATTTATTTAATTTAAACTCTCGAGACTTCAGTGTATGTCTCCATAATTCTAATGTCTCCATAATTCTAATTTTGCATTAAGATTATTACTAGTTTTAGCAATTAAAGCTATATCATCGACAAATAGCATGCACCATAATATTTTATCTTAGATATGTTTTGTGAACTCATCCATAACTAATGCAAAAAGAAATGAGCTTAGTGTTAAGCCTTAATGCAATCTTGAGGTAATAGAAAAGTTATTAGTCATACCCCCAAACATGATCACATTCATTACAACTTCTTTATACATATCTTTAACTATGTTAATGTATTTTAAAGAATTTTTTTTTTACCCACCAAAACATCTTTCAATAAACTATATTGTAGACTTTTTCTAAGTCAATAAATACCTATCATATACTTTCTCTGAGTCAACAAATATCATTTGTGAATTTTTTTTCTTGATCGAAAACCCTTAATTGGTGAATTACTTTTGTTGTTGAGTGTTTTAGTATAAACCCAAATTGATTTTCAAAAATTATAATCTCATGTCGCAACTTATATTCAATTATTTTTTTTTAATTTTATTGATAATTACAACCTATATTTAATTATTCTCTCTAAAAGTTTCATCAATAATTCGAGCATTAGAGTCTTCTTCCTCCAAATGCAAATTTAAACTAATTAAGTGTTTGTTGGAAGACAAACCCTAGAAGGTAATTATCCTAACCTTTGCACTACAAACGCAAGTTTATCCTTAAATGATAATAACTTTATATACTAGTAAAAATAAGATATTGTAAGTATATATTTAAATGAGTTAATAAGGTGTTAGCTTTATGAAAAAAAAAAGAAGCCTTAAAATTTTAAAGTCAAAGTTCAAGTTTTATTATATATGACTTTAGTTTTCTAATTATGCTATAGTTTGATTATTATTAAAACTTCTAAAAAATATATATTTAGATGAAATTAATAAGTAAATAATTATTCAAGCTTATCCATTGATCCGTATTCGTGTAAATAGATGGAAAATACGAAAAATTTTTGTTCCGAACTCATGTGTTTCTAAAAATTAAAATAAAAAACGGAAATTTTGGTTGAAATTAAGTTGACCGAGTTTAAGCTAAACATTAACCAAAAAAAAAAAAGAAGCAGCAAAAGACCATTCAAAATCCTCCAAACATTTCGTTTCTCCTAAAATAGATTTTACAGCTCCGTGGGGCTCGCCACCGCCATCGCCACCTCCACCGTCATGCCTAGCGCCACTGTCAACAACCACAGACCGAGAGAGCTCCTCTCGCTGTTGGCCTCCGCCGATCCAGAGATCAAGGTCAGGGCCCTTCGCGAGGTTAAAAACCAAATAATCGGGAATCGTACCAAGAAGCTTTCCTTCCTCAAGATCGGCGCCGTCCCCGCCGTCTCAGGCATTCTAGCCGATTCAGTCGATAACGTCATTGACAGCAACTGCAACAACGATAATATTAATAACATTCTGGTCCAGTCAGCCGCGGCTCTCGGTAGCTTCGCTTGTGGCTTCGACGCCGGAGTCCATGCCGTGGTCGATGCGGGCGCCTTCCCTAATCTCTTTCGGCTTCTCGGAAGTTCTAATGAGAAGGTGATTATTATCTATCCTTTTTAATCTTAAATAGTAAAATTTTGCATCGGACAGGGAAATTGGTAGAAAAGTGAGCATAAGAGATTTCGAAATTTGGAAATTGTATCTAATTTCATCTTGTATCTCTTTATTTGATCCATTTATGTTTTGTTAACTTATTTGAGTTATTAAAAAAAAGATTTGATTTTTTTGTAATTTGGTATTGTGGTCTATTTCGTATTGAGAAATTTTGAAGACAGAAAAAAGGGAAGAGAAATTGGAATTTAGATTTAATGTTTTTGTTTTAAATTGTATAAGCATATTTAGGTCATGTTTGGTGTATAGGATGATAATAGGATAGAATGATAATCATCCTATATTATGTTTAGTTTGTATCTAAATGAAAGGATATGATTACAAGGAGGATTACTCATCCTCTTAGTATAGGATAATTCAATCATCCCAAAGTGAAGAGGATTATTTTTAATCCATAGGATTAAACTTACATGTCCTATTATACCTTTAAAATTACATCGATAATTTAAATTGTATAACTTTAAGGAAGAATAATTTTGACCAATAAATAAATTATCCTATTTTAATCCTCGCACATATCAAACACAAGATAGGATGACATTATTTAATCTAATCTTATTCATAATATCATCTTATCTTATCATATCTTGTGTACCAAACACATCCTTAGTTTATTAAACTAAATGAGGATAATTGTACTGTTTGCTCAATTAAGATGCTAAGGTCGCTGCCAAATTTCTTTATACCTTTTCAATTTGCTGTTTCTTTTAAGATATCAGAAATGGTGGTAAAAGTAGTGCTGTAACGCCAATGAATATTTTTGTGTCAAAAATGTCATACAATAACCTACCATATGGAGATATGGGAGTAATTTAGTGTTTTGGAAAAAGTTTCTAGCATTCTTTATCAATTTGCTTAAAAAAAATTTTAAGTCCTAAGATTTTTGATAGATAAGATTAAGATTAATTGCATACCGGATTGTCAAAAAGGAGGCTACATTGTTTATTACTGTAACTATAACTAGTAACTGTCTACTTAGCTAAGCCATCTCAATTTTGAATTTCATGAGACTGCATATGGCAATCGTTTTTTTTTTTTTTTTCGTTCAATTCCAATTCATATAGAACTGTAGCTGTTTTTATTGTCTCCATAGACAACCTTTCGGGAGTTCTGGTATTCTTTCATACAGTCTACACTAGTTTCATTCATCTTAAACCATATGAAACAAGTTTCATTAACTTAACAATGGTTGGTAACACTTTGGAGTACTTGCTGTCCTTTGATGTTTTTTCTCACTGCAAAGATCAACGCTTGTTTTGTTCAAAGAATCTTCCAGATCTCTAAGATGCTTTCCATAGAGTTTCTATTTGTGAATCTGCTGCAGCATCACTGCTCCTGAGGTTGTGGGTGATCTGTTGTCTCTCTTTCTATGGCAGATTTGAGACTTTCAGAAAGATTCTTTATCCCTGTTGACCTTTTCAAATAATATCATCATGTAATGCATTTAGAAAGTGAGAACTCTAGTTTTAAGCTTGTCTTGAGCTTTCTATTCCTTTTTTGCGTATCTCTTCTTTTTGATAACTTCTATGGCTTTTCTTTCTTCAGGTAGTAGATGCTGGTGCTCGTGCCCTTAGAATGATTTATCAATCAAAATTGGCCCCAAAGTATGATTTTCTTCAACAGAAAAACATGGAGTTCCTTATCTCACTACTGAATAGCAATAATGAAAATGTTAATGGACTTGGTGCAAGTATAATTACTCACTCTTGTGAGACAAGTTTAGAGCAGAAAGCGTTGTTTGATGCTGGTATTTTAAGGAAGCTGAATGGCCTTCTTGAAGGTGGTTCTTTAAGTCAGAGAGATGCTAGTTTAGAGTCTTTAGCTACAATATTTAAGAATAATCCTGAAATTATTTCGAAATTTTCTGGACCTGAAATTGGAAGACCTTTGAGTTCTGTTATTGATTTAGCAAAGGACAGGTACCCCCGAACAAGGTTGCTAGCGTGCATGTGCTTGATTGTCATAAGGAACACTTCTCCCCTCTTCTTGCAAGATATAGGGATCAAAACTAAATTAATACATATTTTGCTTGAGCTTCTTGATGATTCTGGTCAAGTTGGAGATGAGGCTCCTTTTGCTTTTTCCAGTTTAATTGCACAAAAGGAGGATCTTCAAGAACTAGCTCTTGAGGCAAATGCTATTGATAAACTACTTCACCACTTACAAAAAGGCTCATTGCATCCCAGACGTTATGAGGGAATATTGCTTGCATTAGCTGATATGTGCTCAAAGATGGAGAGTTGCAGGTCTAAGTTCCTCTCATTGCAGGTTTGTTTTTCATAGAGTACATTAACATGCACAGTTAATTGTTTTTAGTTTCATCTTTACCTTTTGATTGTCGCATATCCAGAAAAGAACTAAACACACTGAATCTGTTTTAATTAGTGACAAAATAGTAAAATATACAGCGTAGGAGTTGCAGAGAAAAATGGGATAGAGATCTGATATCTATTGGAAGAATTACATGGGCCTTCTTTTGGTCATACTATTTTACTCCTTTAGGCATAAACTGCTAGTTTTGTCTCTATTAATAGTATAATAGTCAGTATTAAACATAACAAAGTTAACCGCCTCACCCTCAACAGACACGCGCAAAAATGAATTCTGTATAATATCTTGTTTTCTGCAAGTTACTACTTGAAATATATTATTAAGGTCAGAGATAATGTCCTCTTCCTTTTTACTTTGGTGGATTTTCCCATATCGCGAATGTTCCCAGACGCTATTCTCTTGCATGTAGCTAGGTAAAGGTGTAAAGCAGGATAAATAGAAAGCCTGCTTGAAAAGCTATCCTTGCCGCAAGAAGGCATAGTTGCAGGCATCATCTCTACAGACTTATGCTCAGTGGAAAGTTTCAGGGGTAGGCGTCATGCCTTGGCTACTTTTTCAGCCACCAGTTGCTTCATCACCATTAAGGTGATGGTGCTGGTAATGACCTGCTCTTAGTATTGAAATAGATTTTCACCACTTGCATTGTGCCTAAACTGAAGCAAAAATTCACAAATGCCTGCTGTTGCTTCTTGAAGGGCTAAAGGTTCTTTATCCTCATGCTGTTTAACTGAACTTTCCAATCTTGGAGAGTGGATCACAGGGCACTAATTGACTAGTAAAGGCCTATTGGTCCTGCCTTTGCTGGGACAACAAAGAAACGCCTAAGTGCCAAAACAGCATTTACTGCAATTTTACAAAAAATATTTATCCCTAGAAATCTTCCATGTCTATCTGATGTATTTAAGGAGACCCTTAAGTAGATCTCACCTGACAATCAGTCAATTCGAGATTTCATTTTCTATGCTGTGGTTATTCTATATTTTTCAGCGTAAAGTTATAAATTAGATTACAAAGCTTCTTAGTATGTCTGTTGTGTTCCCTTGAACGCTTGAAGCAAATGTTATGATAATTTTCTTTAAAGGAATTATTGCTCAAGCATTTTTTCTGTAATTTTCTTTAAAGACACTTTCTCAAGCAAATCTTATTGGAGATTCTTATTTGTGTGAATCTTCAACTACATTGAAGTTTCTAATATTTTCTCATAATTATAGGTGTTGAATTTGGTAACTGATGCACTAACTGACGATAGTGCTGATGTACGCACTGCAGCTTGTATATGTTTGAAAAGTGTCACTCGATCAATCAAGGTTTGTAATGCGATAACAATTTTTTGCAGTATTTTGTTTTGATTTTTATGTGCTAATATAGCTGATGAAATACCAATTCAGAATTTGAGTGCAGGTTACTTTATGGATGAAGTTATTGTGATTCCTTTGGTTCGGCTTTTTCTTGACCCTTCAACTTCTGTCCAGGTAATCATGCTGTTAAATTTCAAATTTGCATAATTGGTAGGTAATATCTACTTTGTATGGTCAAAACGCAAAACAGAAAGAATTGCAGGAGTTTCATTTCAATGTTTCAGTTGTCATTTGATTTCAAGCAAATTTTGCTTTCCTAATTTCTTCCTTAATATTTGTGGCTCTGACATCTCTGAGCAGACAAAGACAGTTAAATCTAAAACATATTATTGAGTTCAACTGTGTTAGGTCAGCCTAATTTAAATATATATATATATATATTTTGGATTTTAACCAAATTTCATGAAATTATAATGGAATTTACTTAAATTTATTTCCTTGATTCATTCTTTTTTTTTTTACTTTGATTTTGTCTGGTTTTGTGACCAGTTTTGGCTTACCATATTAATGAGCAGGCGATTTAGGTGGCGGCAGAAGCCAGAAAGACCTCATGCTTTCCCCTTGCTAGATGCTGTATGGGTTGTGAATATGCTGGTTCCTGTTTTCTTTTTCGCATTTTAGTTTTATTAAAACTTATCAAGGTGCATTTTGGTATCAACAGAAGTCAATATTTTGGAAATATTGTAAAGTTTGGAAGCTGTTAACTTTTGACCTGAAAGGCTGCTTTAACCTTTGCTATATGCTTGTATTCTGTTTTTTTATCAACTTAAGATTAATCATTAAGAAAACAAATTATACGAGATTTACTTTATATTAATTGTCCAGCAATTATGTTGTCTATAGGTTACATGTCAATCCACCTAGTTCCAACCGATATCATAGCTTATGGGGTGGATGTTAAAACTGTCTATTAAATCCCTTTGTTTCCAGGTCGCTGCACTCGGTGCTGTCAGCAACATAGTGGTTGATTTTACAACACGTAAATCTATTTTTGTACAATGTGGAGGGATGAAGCAGCTGGTTCAGTTGGCAAAGTCGATGGAATCGGCTGTCAGGTCAAATGCTTTGTGGGCTTTGAAGAACTTTGTATTCCTATCAGACAACAGGTTGAAAGAAAGTGTTTTCTCAGAACTCACTGCATGCTTATTAGCAAGCCTTATCTGTGGTAATAAGATTTATCTACTTACAATCCCTCACATTGTTTTTTAGATTAGGTGCTGATGTGAGTTCAAATCAAGGTGCTGCTTAATATGCATTTACATTGCAGATCCAGAGCCTTCTGTGCAAGAGCAAGCTTTGGCCCTTGTTCGTAATCTAATTGATGGATGTATAAACTCAATTGAGTTTGCATTTGCTGAAGATGGTCTTATATTAGCGGCCATTGGAAGACAATTACAGAGTGCTTCAAAAGCTGAGATAGGGATACAGGTTTGGATTCAAGGAAAATAATGAGTTAGAGAGCAGTTATTGTTTGAATAGCAACAAAATGCAACAACAACATATATAGCATTCAATTGTTTAAAATTTAAATTTTGAAATTGCTTTTAAAGTTGGATTGAAGATCTCACAACTTGCATCCGTGTTTGGAATGAAGATGTCATATTTAATTGTTCTGCATCCTTAACCGGGAGAAAGTTCTTTTACTGGCATTCAAGATCTACATCCTTCAGTGATGCCCTTTTCATGAGTCAAATCATTTATGCTATTCTGATTTTGGGAAATACATTGAAAAGTTGCCATTAGGAGAGAAATTTTGCAAACTTGATAGTTGGCTAGTTGGATGTGACAAGTTGCCTGAACTTGTACCTGATATTATTTTATTTGCTTAATGATTGGAAAGGTCATTCTGTTATAGTATATATTTTTTTAATTTGTGTAAGTTCTTTCTAATAAATTTTGAATCAGCATATAAGCCAATGTATATCATCAAGGAATTCATTATATATGTTAGGTTTCAAGGACTTGTTTTTTATCTATTGAAGTATGGTTTGTATTCACCTAAATAAGCTAATTATAATTGTGGTTATTTGTCTTCTTGACTTCTTTTTGTTCAAGGCAGCAACTGTAAAAAATTCTAGCAAGTATCTTTCAAGGATTTGATATGGTTTCTATATGTACTTCTGTCACAGTGTGTCAAAATCAAAAGTTTAAGGATTTTAGAGGTCATAGATACATATTTTCACAATTGAAATAAAAAGAACAAAAATAAATAATAAAACCATGATTTTATAGTGCATTAATTGTATTTTTCCCTTTTTAGCGTATGATGAATTCTTTGCCATGTAGGGAATGTATGCACTGTGCAATGTGGCGAGTGGGAATGAGTTTCATAAGGAAGCCGTAATGCACCAACTCTTTCCACTAATGGATGACAAGAATCAATCTTTTATGATGAAGTTTTTGCAGAGTAATGATAGCCAGCTACGCGCAGCAACTGTCTGGGCAATATTAAATCTTACTTGTCCATTAAGTCCTGGCGCATCTGGCCGTCTTGAAAAACTGCGCAATGCTGGGATATTTTCTCAAATGAAGAATATGGTTAATGATCCATGTGTTGATGTTAAGGTCATTATCATTTTATTTTTAGAATTTGTTTTTCATTCACTTCACTTTCCTGGTTGACCTAACATGAATATTTGTGGTACAGCTACGTGTGAGAACAGTGCTAGGGCAATCTATGGCTTTTGGGAACAATTAAAGATGTCCCTGTTCATTCATTACCTGAACAGAAAAAGCAAAGGGATTTTGAGGCAGTTTTGTTTTTCAGTCTTCACCCCATCTTTTTGTAAGATATTCTCAAGGCTTTCTCCTCTGGCTTGCAACAAAATGGTGAGTTTTTAGTTTATGTTTGATTGGTTTAGTTGGTTATGGTCATATTACTGGACTTTGCCAAGTGCTTCATCATAAAAGCCCGTTGATAATTAACGAAATTATGGCGTCTAAATTCCTGAGCTCCAGTTCCAAATATCAAAGGTCAAATTGGATAAAGTTCCCGTTTGGAGGAACATTTCAACTTGGAAAAATTTTCAGATTGTTTTGAAGTCAAATATATCTCTGATTACCAATGGTTGTATCGGATATACAAATTATTCAATTCATGGCTAAAACTTTCTCTTTTATATGCTTTTTGCTTTCAGTTCTTATTATTATCCTCTTTTTTTTTTTTTTTTTTTTGCAGTTGGAGCAGTGTGGGAGCCTTATTGTTTTCGGGATCAACTCCCACTTCACCTCAAATTATTGCATTATAGTGATACATACATTTTGGGTTGATATTTTGTGTATGTATCAATTGAGCATTGTACATGTAACAGTGTAACCATGAGAAGTTGTAGATATTTCATGTCAAATTAGTGTATCACTCTAATGAAAAAGCTTTGTTGTTTTCTGCTGCAAAAAAATTGCTCCAACCTATACTTAAGAAGGCTGCTATTTGACCAAAGTGTTACACTCTTTTTAAGTTTTTTTGAAAGCTTAATATATTACTGGATAGTGAATCAAAATTTTGAGCCTGTTACTAGATATTTAAATAAGGGGTGGTATTTTTTCTTTACTTTTTTTGAGTAAAAAAAATATATTTGGTAGTTGTTATTTTGCAGTTAAGACAGGATTCAATCCCTAAGTCTTAAGTACCAATAAAAAAAAGAACAAAATAACAATGTTGTATCTAATTACCTCAGTTAAGAAGAAAAGGTGTTTTAGGGGTGGGAAGGTACCCAGACACTTGGTTTCATCAAAGGCGTCGAACTTTTGAGATTCATCATAACCTGATCTTGCAAATGAAAAATGACTAATTGTCTTTTAGATTTCATTAGAATCATTGACCTCCTAACTCGAACAACCCTTTGGACAAAAATTTGGCTAAATCATGAATGAGGTCATGCATGACAAAGTGCTTTCTATTGCTACTTGATTGCTGGAAAAATGCATGATAAAGTGCTTCAGTTACTTCCTTTAGAACCATCTGAAATGATTGGTAGTACTTAATTATATAAGATTTATAATAAACAGTGTTCAGCAATGCCTATTAGCTGGGTGAAAAAAATATAAAGTAACAACATTCATTGGGACCAAACTTGTTGATTCTACGGAAAGGATACCTAAGGCTAATAACAAGAAGAGAAGAAAGAAAAGGTGAAAAAGCAAAAAAATCAGATAGAGTTGCATCCCCTCAGCCAATCTTCTCTGCGTTCGTATCATCAGAGGGCCAAACCACAGTCTCCATGAGCCTTTCGCGCATCAATTCCAAGTTCTCATCAGAAATCTCTTTGTATATTTGAGCATGGTCACATTTCTGTACCAACAAAACAGACAGGGTCAACAGATATGTATTTCCGTACTTTTCCTGCATCAAATGTTAAAGAAACAATCAAGTAAACCTTTATGCTGAGAGATTTTTCATTACCTTAACCCATTTCCCATACAAATGAAGCCTTGTTATCATCACTCTTTCAGCAAGCTCTTGCTTCTCCTGCCATTGCCAAAGATGAATGAATAAACGCAATGTCTTTTTCTAACATTTTACATCAAATACACAGTTCTACATAATGTTAGTTGATATCTAGTTATAGGTTGCACTTGTAGTTCTGTCATTAGAAGGGCCAAGAAAGAGAAAAAAAAAAATCTCAATTTTCAGGTTCTGCACCATTTAGATTTCCCAGACCGGAGAAGCTTGCTGTCTTAAGCTAGTTAAGTTTGAATTTGTTCTTATTGTCCAAAAGAGAAAAGATTCTTGAAATACGTTCTCTAGGAGAAAGAATAAAGAAGAAAAGACTCTTTAACTACCTTCCCAAGGACGCGTATGAAACGCTTGCCATCACTGGGCTTATTTGTTGCAACAAACCTGCCAAAATGAAGAGTGAAGCAGGACTTAATAGAAGAAACATCGCAACAATTTGATTAGACATGCAGCTTTCGTTATGTCCACATTCTGTTAAAACTGTACCCAAGCTCAGATATGTTTTCAGAATAAGATTCATTAATAAATAAATCTTTAGACTTAGTTACTTCTATAGCACCAGAGAGATGCCACTTACTGATAGAACCATGTATATTGTGGTGGATTCATCTCATAGAGCTGATGAAGAACAGTCCTCACTGCTTTATATGTGAAATAGTTGAGTAATTGCTGCAGGAAGCAAATCATAGTCAATAAAGTAGTCAATAGTTGAGCAATTGCTTTGTATCCTAACATAAGAGATATGCAATCTGGACTGAAAATTATTTAAAAAAAAAAAAATCTTGAGTAACTTAATCCAAAATTTTCCAATGAGGTCTTGCCTCAATAATAAGACATAGGCCTAGAATCAATAAGTCTCAGGTTCAAGTTCCACATTATGTTAATTAGTTTTTACAAGCCATTGCTGGTCTGTGTTTATTGTTGTTTATTGGTTTTTTTTTTCCTCAAGAAGTACCAATATCTAATTACACTATATATACATGTTAAAAATAGTTTAATCATGATTATAATTTCTACTTGTAAAAAGGAAAACATATAGAAATTAATGCAAAAGTCTAACTTTGAAGAGGTTACTACATCTCACCGTTTTAACATCCTCAAAACTGTCTTCATACTGCCCTCCTAAATTGTTGAAAACTACAAGCCTCCGGTCCTTACGCTGCATCTTCTTTGAACTCTTATTCACAATACCTGGAATCATTTTGGATGACAACCTACTATGACGCCATGAATCTACAAAAGAGCTGCCTAACTCCAATATGGACCCTGGCCTTGCCGCCGTATGTTTTCTTTTTATTGAATTCCTCCGCAAGACCAATAAGCCACCACTTTTGAGGTTCATGTTGGTCGATGGCAATGCATCCAAGCACAAACATGGACCAGTGTGAGAGTCCATAACCGATGAACCCACCACAGATAAAGCCCCCACCATATTTCTTGGTGAAGTTGAGCTTAAAACAACAACAGTTAAAAACTTCAAAAAAAAAAAAAACCAATAAACTGATCAGGGTTTTGCTTTTGTTATTTTTATAATAATTGGAAGGTGTAATTCAAGAAAATAAAAAGATACCAACTAAAGAAAATGATGACTATGGTAGTTGGTATCAAAGGAAATGAGAGTTTGAAGAGTTCAGTCAAAGATTCATGAACAAGGAAATAGGAGAATGGGAAAAAAAAGGAAATGAAAAGTCCTGTTGGTGCAAAGGAAAGGTGAGAAGAATGTGGTGTTTTTGAAAGGGTAGGTGAAGCTTGAACCAGAAAGTTTTTGAGGTCCAAAATTGCCTAAGCCAAAGGGTTAATTAAAAACAAAAAGGCTTTAAGACACAAAATCAAAGGTAGCTTATGTTGACCTTTGAAATCCAAGCATCTAGCAACCGCCAGGACGGTAGACTCAATTTGGTGGGTCTCTTTGGTCTTTGCCACTTGTGTGAATCTCGTTGGGGTTCAATGAATCTTGCTTTCTAAACGTGTTATATTCACCAAAGCTCAATCAATTAAAAACACTTGTTCCAACTCTCATGTTTCTGCTTTGAACGCAAAGGAGGTACTCAGGCTGCATTTACGTTATGTATTATTAAAAAGGTCGAGCTAAAATCCTGTGAAAAAATTTATCAATGTAGGCAAACCTAATATATATATATTTTTACCAAAAAGCTAATAAGCGTAAGTATTCATTTAGATAAATGATGACATTAATTTCAATAAAATTAAAAATAATAATAAAATAAAATTTATTATTATAAAATTAAAATTAAAATTAAAATTAATGATACGTATGTACTTAGATAAAAAAATTATTGATGATATGATTAATTACAATGAAAAAACAAAATAATAATTAAAATATTAAAATAAAAATTAATAATAAAAATTAAAATTTATTTATATATTATATAATAATAAAATTTTTATATTATGTAATAATAAAAAATCAAAATAAAAAAAAAGGTCAAAGCATTTTTTGATAAACATTTAAACTTTGAGGATAAAAGCGAAAAAAAAATTTGTTTGCTCGATGATTAGGCCCATTTGGGTCGATGATCAATCGCCCTCGATCTCATCGCATCGGAGAGTCTTCGCTGGCTGGTGGACACAGATTTAAACGGCAATAGGATTGTCACCAAAAAGCCAGTTATATCTTAACATACCCTAAAATTGAAGTTTAAATAGTTCAAAACAGTCTGATTTGAATTTGAATTCGAATTTCTTTTGCTTGAGAAAAAAAAATAAAGAACAAAACAATTTGTCTTCCAACATGACACAAAAGTCTAGGATGATAGGTTGGAATTCGGAGGTTTAACTACAAGAAAAGTATTTATATAGCAGCAAAATGTTAATTTTAGTCTCTCTATTTTTTTATTAATTTGATCCCATTACTTTTAAATATGTGTTAAATTAAAAAAAAAAACTAATAATTCCTTTAAAAGAATTTGATAACTTTATTTTATATGATAACGACAGAGGGCTGAAATGTAAAATTTAACTTATATATTTCAACTATATATGTAGCTTTTTAAAATAATTGTTTGTAGGATTTTTATATTTTTAAAATTTATTATTATTAGTTAAATCTAATTGATATTCATTTGTATTCAAATAATAATAAAAGTCAAACAAAATTAAACATGCAGCAAAGCACAAGGCTGGTACTAGTTATAATTATAATAATTTATCATTAAAATAGAAAATTTTATAAAATAATATGTAACTAATTAATTAATTAATATTTATAATTAAAATAATCCTTAAGTAAGTTTTTTTTTTTTAAAAAGATCAAATTATGCAATTAATCCATGTACTTATATGATATTTGAACTTTAAACCGTAAATAATAATTTGTAGAAATTAGATTCTCATATTAATTTAATTTAATAATGTTGGGCTAATTGATAACAATGTTACTTGTTTTTCGTTAAATTAGCTAATTTGGTTGTTGGCAATGTTGATATGACATTGAATTTAATAACATGACATTAACTTTAATGACATAGCATTAACTTGCTAATGTGATAATTGAGAATGATGAAATCAATTATTAAATTATACAAATGATTTTTATACTCATACGAAATTTAAAATTTAGTTCTTGTATTCGGATAAAATTTGAAATTTAATCCTTATACTCATACTAAATTCAAAATTTAGCCTCTCTAATACAAAAAATTATTTTGAATTTTTATAAATTTTCAAATTTTTATAAATTTTTAATTTTTTAAAAATATTAAAATTTAAAAATTGCTACAATATTCTTTTATAATATTCTATCACAATATTAAAAAATCTATCACAATATTTACTCACAATTTTCATATATTGTTATTAAATCTGTCACAATTTTTTGTCACCCATGTGAAACCCTATCACTAGTTCTATCATTATTTCTTGTTACATTCTGTCATAAAATATAAATCTGTTACTAATTTTGTCATTCTTTTTTGTTATAATTGTAGTATATTGTGGCCATATGAAAAAAAAACTTAAACCAATTTATTAAAAATCTATCACAAATTTATCAATATATGATACAAATATGTCACTATCTAATTTTAATAAAACTATTTTTTTATTAATTTATCTAATGAATTAAAATTATAATTACATCATAGGGTAAAATTATTTATAAAATAATGTTTATATTCTTTTAAATTAAATCTTATTTAAATAACTTTTTATAATAAAATATAGGTTCAAGATTCTAAATACATTAAAATAATTTACAAAACTTAATGTGTTAAAATTAATCTTATTATTTAATTTAACATAATTATTTAAATAATTTTTTTTGTGAAGACCCAAAAAATTAAAAGTTTTCATTATGATACATGATTTGGTGTTTCGATTTATCAAATAAATTATTTTCTCTTTTCATTTTATTAGAATTTAAAGTTTGTCCTTTAAATAGATAAGAGCTCATCCATAGTATAAATTTAGGTTTGAATCTTTTATTTTATTTGGTTGGATGAAATGATTACTTCATTCATAGTTTATTTCAGATTAATTACAAATGCAACCCTATTCAAAAGTTTGGTTCGTTATAAATTTTATTATATGATATATTTATGCTAATTAAAATAATATTAATTTTGATATATTAATTTAACTTATTAATATTATAATTGATTAATCTAAATGATAATATTATTATTAATATGATATTATTAATAATTAATCATATATATTAAAAACTAATATATTAAAGGAATTAAAATATTTTTAAAATTTATTAGTTTTAAAAAACTAAAAAAATTCAAAATATTTTTTATATTGGAAGGATTAAAGTTAAAATTTTGTGTGAGTATAAGGATTGAATTTCAAATTTTATGCGAATATATGAACTAAATTTTAAATTTTATATAAATATAATGATCATTTACATAATTTAATAACTGATTTTATCAATTTTAATTTTCACATTAATAAGTCATATTACGTCATTACAGTCAACATCACGTTAGTATAGTCAACACCACATAAATTAATTTAATAGATATCAAGTAACATTGTTATCAATTAGATTAATATTATTAAATTAAACTAATATGAAAATCTAATTTCAACAAATTATATATAAAAATTTAAATTTAAATTTTATATAACTACAGAGATTAATTGCATAATTTAACTTTATGAAACATGACATATTTTGGGAGGCATAATTGACTAAAAGTTCTTTTGGATGCAAACTTACTCTCATAGAGTTACTGTTTGCATAAAAAAATTTGTAAAATATGCCAAAATCCCATTTGGACTTCATCGCAGTTCCAAAATTTAGCTATTTTCACTGCAAGTTATAGGTGCAGTAAACAAAAGCACCATTGTCTTCTTTTGTTTTTACTTTTCATCCTTTCAATCATAATATAAAGAAAATTATATCCTTACATTTTAACTTTTCCTTTTTTTAAATTTTCATTTTACTTTTTTATTTAAAAAATTTGTCAATATTTTTTTCAAAATATAATTTTGTTAATTTAATAAAAGAAAAAATATTATTTAATAATATTATTCATTATTAATTATTTATTAATAAATTATTATTTGACATAAAAATAATTTAATATTTTTTAATTATTTATTAATTTTATAAATATCAAATAATTTAATTTTTTTATTGTGTATAGTTTTTAATTTAATGCTTTTAAAAGTCATTTCTCTTCTTATTACAAGTTATCTTATTATCATCATTGGATTTGCATTAAAACATATATTTTTATTTTTAATCTCATTGCTATCATAACTAAACTTATCATTGTGTTTTTTCTCACATATGAGTAATTTAAAATTTTTATTCTTTAATAGGGATAGGTTTAAATTTATTTCCCTTAATAGGGAACTCTAAATCAAATAAATGTCATGTCAACACTTCATTTATTTTTTCATTCTCCCTTTATTTCAACACTACAGAAAATCAAATATTTGGCTCAAGAAACTACTTTTTAATATTCTTCAAGCACTCAAATGGATAAAAACAGATATCATGTCAGGATAAAAATGAATTTATGCAAGGAACATAGAAGTAATTACTCAGGACTCTAATTTGGCAAAAGAGTCCAATGTGGTTTGGCTTTTTGTGTTTTCAGGTTCATCTGGGAACTCATCCATGACTGTCTTGGAGAACTCTAGATGATCTAACCTTTCATCTTTTAAATATTTCCTCACATATTCTGAAATTTTCATTATAATCGAGCACTTTGTTATCAGCTCCAATTAATAGTATTTTTAACTTTCATTAAGCTATGACTGATTCAAGTCTTTCCTTACGTAAGCTGGAGTTTGAGTATGTATGTTAAATAAAGGGACATGAGAGTTTTCAAATTGCTAATTACCTTCAAAAGTGTCAACCATAGATTCAAATACTAGTGCAATAGCAGTATAACGGTTGCTATTTAGCAAAATTGGCACCCACCGTCACCGTTATTCAACTGATATTTGGTGTAAACAAAATTCACATATTTAGCGGTTCATTGAGACCGCAAAAAAAGACCATAATAGCCATAAAAAAAAGGCCATAGTAACAACAACAGCAGGACGCAATTAGCGTTATTTTCATTTTTTTTTTCATGAAGAATTTTTTTTCATCATCAAACATTAAAATTTCAAAATTTAACAAAGTAAAGCCCCAAACACTAAAAAGAAATCCTAGATTTATAATGACTTAGTAAAAAAAAGGCTCAATCAAAAATCAAGAAAATTTTATTGAAATCAAGTAATAATAAAACACTTAAAATTATTTTTTTTTCCTATTTAAGTGTCTGCAAATTTATGTTGTATATGACTTAAAAAAACTTAGACTTTAGAAAGATTTTATTTAAAATTTTAAAATTTCAAAAACCTATCTATGAGAACTCTGTGGGCGTGGGTTTGGGACTGTGTTGGTTGGATATAAATCATTGGGTGAAAAGTTGGATGAAGATGGAAGTTTGGAGGCTAGTTGGCTACCATGGTTGGTGGATGATTTGAGAGAAGGGTAGAAAGCAAGGGTTGAGAAACAAATGAAAAAAGTTTGAGTGGAAAGATTTGGAGGATGCAAGGGAATTTTGAAAGAAATATTTGAGTGTAGTGGAAAGTTTGGTGGGCATTAAGTTCGATGAATGCTTAACCAAATAAAATTTATTTTTTTTATAAATTTAGAGGCAAAATTTTGGGAAGAAATAATTGGTTAAAATTGAAAAGTTTTGAGAATTAATTTTGATTGAGAAATTTGCAATGAAAGAGTTTAATGTAAATATGAAAGGTATATTATATTATAATTTAGATGACAAAAATATTAAATAATTAATATATTAATTTGATTTTTGATTTCTATTTTTATTAGGATTTTATTAATGATTTTATTGTTTTAATATTTGTATGTTGTTAATTTTCTAAATGTGAATATTTTACTATAGTATTAAAAAATTGTAAATAATTTTTTTATATAAATAAAATAAGATAAGGTGTCATTAATTACTTTAAAAATCATGAAAAAAATTTTAAGATTATAATTATAATTACTATGTTTTATAACAAGTTGTGCAAATTTAAAAAAAATTCACAACCGTGATAATTGTAATAACCACGATAATATTCGTTATATTTGCAATCGCGATAAACATAACACAATCGAAAATATGTTCGTAATTTAAATCTTGGTGTCAACCAGTGAGTTAAAGCTGTTGACCAGTCACTTACACTTTGTGTAATTGCTTCCCAGCCCATATAGGGAAATAAGCACGTGCACAAAGATTACCACAAAACCTCCAATGGCAATAGAGTACAACCTAGCCATGGCAGTTTTAATTGGGTTCCTCATTCAATATCCAGAGACTATTAACAGGCAATAGGTGAAGTATGACCAGGAAACCATATTCTGATATTCATAAGGAACAAATGATGGCCATAGTTTCATGAATGATGTAATCTTTGTTCAACACATTCTGTAACTAGTATCTGGATTTCTATTTTTAGTTTTTTTCCTTAAAGAATTTCATATAATTATTTTGAACTCATGAAGATATATCGATAAAAAAGATGCTAATTCTAATTTTTATAGGTGGCTTAGCAATCTATTCAGTATGTAGAGCTAATTGAGCAACTAGGATTCTTGAGGCTAGCTTCCAAGTACGGACAACTTACAGACAGTTTTGTAGCTAAAAATAAACTTTTCTTTTTTCTTCTTTTTGTGTTCCTGACAATGAAAAACTCAATTTCCTTCTATCTTCCTAATGCTAATGTCTCCTTAGAGCGATTGGGGAATTACAAAGCTTGAATGAAGTGATTGGCGGATTCCTTCTTTCGTCAGCTTTACGCCCCTTCAACAGAATCTGCCGTTAAGTCTTTCTTTGGCGGGCACGCTGTCCTTGATTCAAGAGGTTGCGGGCAGGGGAAGGTAATGTTTTTGTTTTAGTTAGCCAGAAGTCCATAAGGACTAGTCATTACTATAGCCCGGAGAAGTCTTCCGAGAGTTTCAAACGGAAGGATAGGTCTTTCAATAGGCCATACCATTTCCAGCGATTGGCGCTTTTTCTTCGATGGGATTCGGAAAGCCTTGTATGCTGACTTGCTTCCCGTGATGTGACTTTCGATTTCGATGTCTAAGATGATCATACGATAATGACGTTGATTGAATAAGGTTGCTTTTATCCATAAGAAAAAAAAGAAAGGAAAGAAAATGATGAATTTTCAAGTTCTAAACTTCAAATTTTGGCTCACATTTAAATGAAACATTTTTTGCCAAAAAATCTAGTTAGTGCTTTTTCTTTTTAGGTTCTACATTGGATTGATATGATGATTTTCTTTGAGTTTTAATTCTAATCCATGAAGAAATTTTATTGGTTTAAGCAGATTTAGGGAGAGAAAGCTTTTTTGAAGAATACAAAAAAGCAATTTCTTGGTCAAAATATTTGGTTTTCTGAAGTATTGAAATAAAGAAAGAAGCAGAAGATGAATGAAATGCTGAGATGGTTTTTATTCAATTTAGAATATCTTATTAAGGGAAATAAGTTTAAAACTGCTCCTATTAAAAAATAAAGATTTTAAATAACTTTTGTGTAGGAAAATACTCATTTATCTCTACTATTATTTTCAATTTATTCTAAGTGAGATTGGTTCCTACGAGATTAAAACGAACAATTGAATTGAAATTAATTACTATAATAATGAAATTAAAATTATCAATAAAGTGTTTGGATAGAATTATAGTAGTGATGTGCAATGAGATAAAATATAATAAAGGAAAAATAAACATTAAATATATTAAATTTAAAAATTATTTATAATAAAAAATTTAATTTATCTGCTATTTATGAAATTAATAAATAATTACAAATATTAAATTGTTTTTATGTCATTAATAGTTTTATTAATAAATAATTTTAAAGTAAATAAAAATGATATGAATATATCAAATATTTTTTATTATTTATGTAATTATCTATTTTTAAATAAACTTGTAGTAGTTATATAATAACAAATTTTATTTATTAGTTTATTATATAATAAAATTTATTTATTTATTATGATTTAGAGTTAGAATCATGATTGTTTAGGGTTTAGAATTAGAGTGCAAGGATAGTTTCATCCTATCACTATAATTCAAGGGAAAAAAAAATTAGGGACATAAATCAAAGGATGGGTACGGTGGGAGGAAGGAATTTCAAACAATAGTAATGTGATCGATGAGACAAGCCCCACAGCCCTAATCGCACCGTCGCGTCAACACCATTAGCTAGCTTAACATCCATCAAACACCCATACCAGGCCACACCACAACCCATAAAACAAGAAAAAAAGCAAAAACCATGTTTTAAAAAGAATTATTATTATTATAATCTAAACATGAAATAAGAAATGTACTCGATAATCACAAAAAAATCAAACCACTTCACATAGATGTGACAATTCATATTTTTTGTGTCGTATTTCATATCGTATTTAATACATGTAATAATATAAATTATTAAAATATGAACACGATATAAATTATAAAATATATTTAAATTTTAAATACAAACATGATACAT
Source organism: Durio zibethinus (assembly GCF_002303985.1). The sequence goes on along the minus strand of NW_019167882.1, from coordinate 416,992 downwards.
TTATTATACATATTATATATAATACAATACGATTAACACGTGTATAATTAATCCATTTAAAAATAATAAAAATAAACATAAATAATACGGATATATATGAATAGATACGACTAACACAGATCTATACAAATAAACATAAATAACATGAATATATACAAAATATGACTAAAATAATAAATGACTATAAACTACTCATCATTTACAATTTAATAAACTTGGCATATTACTTGCATATTAAAAAGAATAAAAAAAATTTGATACCCGATTAATATGTATTTAATATATATTTAAATTTTAATATATATATTACATTTCTATATTAGTTTTTAGTATTAAATTCAAAATGATGAATTACTACAGATTAAAGAATAAAATAATGATATATAGGACTAGTATTAATATTTATATTATATTTATATTATTAATATAAAAATAATTTTATAATAATTATTAAATGAATATCATAATTAAATGTTTAAAATAATCTTTATATGGTATTGAAAAGCTAATTAAATATCATAATTAAAATATTAAAAATTAAAATAATCTTTATATGTTTATATTAAATTAAAATAAATATAAAACGTGTTAAACATGTACTTATATGATAAGATTAAATTAAATGTGTTTTTTTGTGTTGTATCATGTGTTAAACATGTATCCGTGTAATATATTTTATCTAAACATGTTTTTCATGTTTTACATATGTTTAAATGTATTAACATGTGTAAAACATGAATTATGTTATGTCGAAATTCATGTTGACATGAATAAATACAAAATACCTTTTTCTTAAAACACATACATGATTTTTTTCATATCATTTTCATATTGTATCATTGTATCATTGTATCATATCACAAATTGCTAGATTTAATCTTATCTCATTCCATAACATTGCAACAAAATAGCCATTGTTAGGGACATGCTTTGGATTGGTGTGCAGTAGATCTAAGTTAAAGTAATTTCCTCCTACTGCTGTCTTACTGCAGTGCAACCTATCACAAAAGTTTATACTTGATATACTTTCAATGTATAGATTTTATACACTATCAGTAAATCAAATGGTGTTACCTCATTAAGATATATACATAAAACTTGAATTTAAAAAAATATATATTAATGATGTGGCACCATTTAATTCACTGATATATTTACTAACAATGCATCAAATATAAACTCATAAATTAAACTTTTTTTAAATATGTGAAGCATGCTGAGTTAGGTTCATGTTGGATTGTTTCAAATTTAAGGCATTCTAGGTTAATTCTAGGATTTTTAGGTTTGATGCAATGTATTTGTTATCTAATTTGATTGAATTTGGGTTGTTGATTTTTTAAATCAATTTAAATTATTAAATTAGGTGAGTTAAGTGAATTTTTGAAATTATGATAATTAATTTATGCTTCATTTTACTTCGCAAGCAAATGATAATCAATTTCAGGTTTAGACCAAATCATTTCATGTTCATGTGATGGATTTTTTTTTACTTAGGATTGAGTTGATTGATTAATATTTCAAACAAATCAACCAAGGCAAACCAAGTTTTATGTCATATAATTTTTATTTTTAACCCTAAAACTTTTGACATTTTTCTAATAACAATGAATTAAAAATGTACTATATAAAAAATAATAGATAAAAATTTTCAAATTCAAAACAGGTCTTTAAATAAAAGCATTTTTCAAAAGGTTTAAGTGTCAAAAATAAATCATAAAATGGTTTTCAACTAACACCAATTATACATGCTACAATGAAAATTCTATTGTAAAAATTTAACTTGTCCATACATAGAAAATATATTATATATAGCAACAAGTTTATTTTTATAATTCTATATATGGAAAACAAAATTGATTCCAACTGGTTGATAACATTTTTAAAATATAAATATATTAAAAATATATTAGTTCACATATAATTTAGAAGAAAGGCCAAAAAAATTTTAATTCACTTCTATACTAGTAAAAATTTTCAAAACTGTACTCTAAATTACAAGAAAATGTTAAATGTATACCTATTATAGCTAACATTTCTTATTTTGGTTTTTGTCTTAGTAGTTTATACTTATCTGTAAATGGCAATTTTTTTTATAAAACTGGTGAATCATTTTGAGAGAAACACTAAGAAAAAAGACTTTTGAAGTTTTCCGGTCATTTCACTAAGTGAAATACTTTGCAATATATAATTGCATGCAGTGTAATATTATTGCCTCATGTTGTCTTTCATTAATCGAGCAGCTACACAATTTTGGCTTACAAGTGATAATTTTTCTAAATCCTAAATTATTTTTTTTCATTAAGGTAAAACACTTTCGGAATATTTGAATGTATACAATTTTATCATTTTTGTCAAATTTAATTGACATTCATTTTGAATTATTTTTGTGTTTGATGAATTTTAATTGTATATCAAGGTGTTTGAATAAGTTGCAGATCATTTATCTTAATCAACAATCACCAACATTGAAAGAGAATCAAGTGCATAACAAAATCTAAATTGCATGGATTCATTTCAAAAATAAAAAAGGTATACTTAGCCTTTTTGCTTTTGCAATTAAAATAAAATTTATTATTACTTATGTTTAACTCACCATGTTGACGGGTTTATGGTCTTTATGAGTAAAGTTTTTAAATGTGCATTAGCAAAATGAATAGATCTAAGTAATGGTTGGTCTTCCAAGCCAAAAAAAAGAGAGGAAAAAAAGTGCTTATATTTATTTGATTATACTTTTAGGACAGTTATTAATTACTTAATACTTATTATGTTCCATATTCTTTTTGTTTTTTTTGTATGTTTTGCTATTTCTAATATTGAACTTCTTTACATTAATTTTGAGCATGGACTGTTTTTCATTGGTTCTCTCTCTAATAAAACTTCTCTCTCTCTCTCTCTCTCTCTCTCTCTCTCTCTCTCTCTCTCTCTCTCTCTCTCTTTATATATATATATATATATATATATATATGAGTAAGAATTTATTTGTGTTAGTGTAAGAGTTACACTTTTTTTTTTCCTTTTAGATCAAAATTATATATATATATATATATATATATACGAGTAAGAATTTATTTGAATTAGTGTAAGAGTTACATTTTTTTTTACTTTTTAAAATTAAATTCATAATACTTAATCATTTTAATCTAAAGATTAAAAAAATGTGTAACTTTTACATTAATGTAAGGATCCCTCCTCTTACATTAATGTAATTCATACACTTTTTTAGATTCTTGGATCAAAATTAAATCTATAACTCATTTGAATCAAAAATATATTTTTAAATTTAATAATTTTGATCCAAAATCTAGAAAAAGTATAAGAATTACACTAGTGCAAGTGAATCTCTACTTATATATATATATATATATATATATATATTTAGGGGAGGGATCATCTTACATAAAAAAGTTTCACTTTTTTCTAACCATTAATTTTAATAGATTTACAAGATAAGATTATTATTATTATTTTTACTTATCTCTTTCATCTAAAATCAATGATTAAAGAAATATAAATTTTTTAATTTTACACTAATATAAATTGATCATTCTCATATACACATATACATATATATATGTATTAATTCTAGCATCCTTGTAAAAAGTCCGAGTTTTATGGGTGTTTTGTCTTTAGCCTATCTGTATGGATTTAATACTACCAAGTCAAAAACTAATGTCATAATTGCACAAAAAAATATGATGACATGAAATAATATTCTTTTACATAAGTTTAATTAATTAAATGGATTTGGTAAGTTTCTTTTTGGAAATAAGACGTGAAAATTTATGTAAAAGAAAAACAAAACTTGGTTTTGTTGCCCTTTTCTTACTAAATATGATCAATGAAGATAACAAAATTCAAGTACTTATCCTTGTTTCAAAATCTATAAACATAGGATCAAAAAACATATATACACGACAAGAAAATGGAAGATTAGTGATAGTTTTGAAACGACGTTTCACTTACAAATGTCGTTAGCTTTTGTATTTTTATAAAACTTAAGGTGTTTATTATCAAAACGGCACTAAATATTCAAATAGTGACATTTTTACTTATAAACGTCACCTAAGACAAACAATTAACAACGTTTATCGACTAAAATGCCTTAAATAATCCTCTCTAAAAATTTGGTGTGATTACTGAAGGCGTTTTTGGTAAAAAAAATACCTTAAATAATTTCGTTATAAAAATGGATAGGGGATTACTGAAAGCGTTTTTGGTATACAATGCCTTGAATAATCTTGTTATAAAAATAGATAAGGGATTACTGAATGCGTTTTTAGCAAAAAACGCCTTGAATAATCTCTTTAGAAAAATATGTAGGCGATTATTGAATGTGTTTTCTGCAATAAACGCCTTTAATAATTCTACTAAAAAATTGGAAAGGATTATTGAAGGTGTTTTTGGTCAAAAATGCCTTCAATAAATATCTTATCAAATCTTAAAGATCATAAGATTGTTAACCATAAGGTCACAGGTTCGATCCTTCCTTTTAATGTTTTTTGGGTTTTTGAATGAATTATTTGTAAGGTATTGTTCAATGTATTTTCTAGGCAAAAACACCTTCACTAATCTATTTAAAAAATTTTGAAGAAAGAATATTGAAGGCATTTTAATCTTCAATAATTCATAGAAAAAATTTGGAATGGATTCTTGAAGACGTTGTTGGCCGAAAGTGCCTTCAATAATCCAATCAATAAATTTTTATGAGGTATTATTGAAGGCAATTTTGGTCAAAAATGCCTTCAATAATCCATACAAAAAAGTTAGAATGGATTCTTGAAGGCGTTTTTGGCCTAAAATGCCTTCAATAATTCACTCAATAAATTTTTATGAGAGATTATTGAAGGCGATTTTGGTAAAAAAAATGTCTTAAATAACATTTTGTTAAGGATTATTCAATGTGTTTTCTGGCTAAAAATGCCTTTAGTATTCCCATTAAAAAATTTCAAGTTTAATTACATATGTGAAGTCAGTTGTAGGTTTATGCCTAAAAAACATTTAGTTTATATATGTGATACTACGGTTTTAGAATTTACATTATAAACATTATTGCATTTCAATAAATTGACCACACATCCGAATTTAAAATTGATAACGTTGCCATATAAATATACTTTTATCAAATAATCATACTCAATATATGTGTATTCATATAAAATAAATATATACCAATAATATTAAACCAATACCCCAATCTATAAACTTAAATTATCCTTTCAACATGGCATGCTAAAAACATTATAACAAATGATCCTCATATATTTACATTTAACCAACAATGTTCAACCTCAAGGTTTATCAATAAATGATAACACATACTCACACCACTATTTACGGATTTCATCAAGTTCTTCTACCGTGAAGCTTTCTTTACTCTCCCATTAAAAAAATTTTTTGAAGTAAATGTTAATAAACAAGAACATAATTTAGATTTTTTTTTTTAAGATATAATAACTTTATGAAATTTATACTGACCTTGAATGGTGTGGTCATAAAATCATATAAAACTATCTCCTACATAAAATGAAGGACATAATATCCACATTTAGTATATCCGAGTTGACGAGGTACCTAAAAATTAAATTTAGTGGGTTTAGGAAACATTTATCTACACAAACTTAGTATAAAAGAATAAATTTTACATTTATCGGTAATGCACCAATTTTATCTTTGCCTTCTTATCAAATACAGATATTACCATTATTGAAAAGAAAAAAATCACTTAATACAAAAATAAATTACTTATGAAGAAACAGAAGATATATAATACAATAACATGTAATACCTCTTTATAAAAATTTTAATTTTAGGGTTAGGCATTGCTATTGGTTGAGTTGAATTAAATAAGTATGGTGTTAAGGAATTGGTATCAATCACAATAAGCTGCCAATAACAACTGTAAAATAATAAGAATGATATATTCAGATTAGGCATCATATCAGATTCAGGTAAGGTTAGAAAATTATTTGTATGAATATAACTTATTGCACATTATACGGAAGTAAACAATAATTAGCCCATTTTTTCATGCATTCAATCACATGATTAGTATAAAAAGTGACTGTGCCACTCTGCTCACTAATGAAGTTAGGGTCAACGAATCTAAATCTGTGGGTCGTTTGTCTCGCTTTAATCTCTCTTTATAGGAAACTGCACGATAACAATCAACAATACTAGTTAATAATACACCATAATATAGATTAATACATATTGAGTTTGCATATTTGTTTTTATAAGCTAACCTCATATAAGCAACAATATCAACAGCTGATATTTCATCCAGTTCACAAAATTCTTTAATCTTATCTCCACCAATGTAAGAAAATGATGGTTTATCAAATAACCCTTCTTCAGACTCAATGGTTAAGTAGTTTTCTTTAGATAAATAATCGAGTAAATAATTAGATAACTAATCCATGGCAGTCTGAGCAAGGTCATACTCTAAGTCCCAAAATCTTGCTATAATATATAATGAAATATAAATATTAAAACCAAATCAATAAATATAATAAACAAATTAATATTAAACTTATAAATAAAATCATACTTCATGGCTAGTAGAGGAAGATGGGTTCCCTGCCTGACTTGCAACAAAAGCTTAACCTAGGTGCATGATGCTATTCGACTGGCCTACAAGCATGCTATGCCGCATTATTGGCAGCATGGCCTCCAAAGCAGTGAGTCTTTACTATTGCTTATTGAGGCATTACTTTTAGTCATCAAGTCATTGCTGTTATTGCTAAATGATTACTTCATATTGTGTATTTGTCATTTGAGAAGTTTAGGTTGATTACTAAAAAGCTTTGATAGCAACACAAATTTATCAATCCCACAAACTCGACCAGGCCTCTCTTTAGCTTTTAATGCTAAAGACAATGAATCTTCACCATACTGGATTGTCAGTTTATCAAATTTAACTTTGGCAACATAATTATCCTAAAAGACAATAATAAGATAGGTTATAACAACAAATCTATACAAGTTAGTATATAGTCATACATATAACCACAATGCCAATCATACGTGATTTAATGATCAGTTATACATACAATCTTTTTAGTCAATTCTTCGGTTGCTTCATTTACAAATGATCCATCCTTTCGTAAATATCATTGTTTCTAGACTTCCATCTGAAAACTTCAATGCCAAAGCTCGTTGATTCTTAGTAAATTATTGTAATATAAGAATCAAAATCTATGAAATGAATGTTCATAAATATTCATCTATGAGTATAAAATAAGTGTATGAATACTTACAAGGTCATACTTGACATTTGCATATCTCTTTCTCGCTGTTCGATGGTGATATATTTGTTTGGCCTGAATGTTTTTTTGGTTTTCTTTGATTTTTTACAAGTGAAAAAAATTACGTAAATCACATATAAAATTTTATAAACAATTTTTTTGGCAATGGATTTGCATACTGAGAAATCTTCTGATAATCGATCTCGAACAAAATTTCTCCAATCTTTAACACTTATAACATCTACATATGACGTAAGTGGAACAGCCAATACATCACCTTGATTAGCGAGTAATAAAATATATTAGGTTGTCAATCTGCTTTTAAAGTCTTTGAATGCTTTCTCAGCTAATTGCAACACAAGCTTTTTACAATCAATTAGGATATCAAACCATTCTTAAATAATTTAACACAATTAGTATGAACATATTGAATTTTAATTAAATGATCATTTAATAAATTTTATGAAATAGTTGAATAAATATACCACAACCGACTGCCATATACCATTCTTTAGATCATCAGGAACTTGTCACCAATTGGTGTACGTAATTAAAATGCTACTATGGATGACAACACCAATAAGAGTAGCCAACTTCGCAACTCCATTAGACACAGGCTTTCTACTTTGATTGAAGTGTACGTGAATTTTTGTATCATTTACTTTTATTTATTTATTTTATCCCATTCATTTTCTTTTTTGGCTTACAGGTGTGTTTTGTGTATGTTCAGTAAAAGGAGAAGTATGTTGTTCGGAGTCTATAATACCTATAATTTTGATCATAATTATACCAAATACACCAAACTGACTGTCTAAATTTAACACTATGCGTAATAAAATACAACCAGTATCATACTATGTACAGAAACACCATTCAGCAAACCATTTAGAAAACCATTCAGAAACACCATTCAACATACCAATATCATATAATACCATTTAGTAAACCACAATATTTAAACCAAACTACACAGAAACACCATACATGCAATAAAAGATGCTTGGACGACTAAGGTTATAGTGAAATGAATAAAAATATATATGCAAATGTAAATAGTAAGAAATCGAAAAAAATACCTTTTTTGAAGAATATAAATAATATAATAAACAAAAAAATAATAACATACCAGTAAACAGAGAGGTGAGAGAAATTGAGTTGTTAAAAGTCGGTGGTGACAATATAAATAAAGAAACCAAAATTCAAACTAAAAGTGTTTATGGGATTTGGTTTGGCTGATTAATACAGCTTTTAATCAATCTTTATACTAGCAGTTTGTGATTCTAAAGTTCAGGACAGGGGAATGAATATAAAAATTGTAAATGAAGGCATTTTTCTGACAAAAACACATTTAATAATTTTCTTAAAATTTGACTACGAGCTTATTGAAGGCATTTTTAATAAAAGACTTCTTTAATAATCCCAAAAATTTTTAAAAGAAAATTATGAAGGCGTCTTTTTTAGAAAACTTCTTCAATAATTCTACACAAAAATATCAGGAGGATTATTGAATGCATTTTATAAAAAAATTACCTCCAATAATTTCTTTTAATAATTTTGAAGAAGAGATTATTAAAGACATTGTTAGTCAAAAATACATTCAAAAATCTCCTCGTTAAAATTTAAAGGGATTATTGAAGGCGTATTATGCAAAAAACACCTTCAATAAATTTTTTAAAAAATTGGAGTGAATTATTGAAGGCGTTTTAATAGAAAATCACCTTCACTGATATTCCCTTGATAAAAATGAAAAGGATTATTGAATGTGTATTATGCAAAAAATACCTTCAATAATTTTTTTTCAAAAAATTTAAGAGAATTAGTAAAGGTGTTTGTGGTCAAAAACACCTTCAATAATCCCCTTAAAATTTTACTACGAGATTATTGAAGGTGTTTTTTTACTAAAAGACACCTTTAATAATCCCAAAAAATTTTTAAAAGAAATTTATTAAAGGCGTTTTTTTTTTTAGAAAACGCTTTCAATAATCCGGCTCATTTTTTCAATATCTTGTTTATTAGAGGCATTTTATGCCAAAAATATATTAAATAATCTTGCCCAAAAACAGTACGAGGATTATTAAAGGTGTTTATAAAAAAATACCTCCAATAATTTTTTTTAAAATTTTGAAGATAAAATTATTAAAGGTGTTTTAAAAAAATCTCATCGTTAAAATTTAAAGGGATTATTGAAGGCATATTATGGAAAAGATACCTTCAACAAATTTCTTTAAAAAAGTTGAGTTGATTATTAAAGACATTTTTTGTAGAAAATCACTTTCATTGATATTCTCCTAATAAAAATAAGAGGGGATTGTTGAAGGCATATTATGCAAAAAATGCCTACAATAAATTTCTTCAAAATTTTGAGAGAATTAGTGAAGGTGTTTGTAGTAAAAAACACCTTCAATAATTCTCTTAAAATTTTACTACGGATTATTGAAAGTATTTTTTGCTAAAAGACGCCTTTAATAATCTCAAAAAATTTTTAAAATGAATTTATTGATGGCATTTTTTTTAGAAAATACCTTCAATAATTCGGTCTATTTTTTCAATACCTTATTTATTAGAAGCGTTTTATGCCAAAAACGTCTTCAATAATTTTGAAGATGAGATTATTGAAGGTGTTCTATAAAAAAATACCTCTAACAATTTTGAAGATGGGATTATTGAAGGCGTTTTTACTAAAAAACGCCTTTAATAATCTAAAAAAATTACGAGAATTATTGAAGGTATTTGTCTGTTAAAAACACCTCTATTTGTTAGATGTATGCGCTTATGTCTTACAAACTCCAATAAAATTATCCATAAACTTAGCGCATATAATCTCCAACTTTAAGCTTCATCTTTATTAATCTATTATTTCTCTTTTCAGACTAATTATAATTTACTTTCCTTTTTCTTTAGCTTTTAGTATTCAAGCTTTGTCTTTTAAAACCCTATTTTAACTATTCCTTAGTTATTTACTTTAGTTTTTACTTCAACTTTTGTAATTTACGATATTCTTTTTGGTTTAAAATTTTTCTCCAAAACCCACCTTCCTCAGATACCCATTTGAAACCCATCATCCACTTTCCTTTCCCTTTCATTTTCTTTTTTTTTTTTTTTGGATTTCCTCTGAACTAGTTTTACTTTATTTCAACCCTAACTACAAATACTCTAGGGTAATGTTTGGGTTAGCATTAGAGTTTTAAATGATTTATATTAGGTAGCTGAGACAATACTTCACAACAAGGAGTTCTGGTCTTCTGTAAGTACTAGTTTTTTTTATTATTTTTTGTTTAAAACATAGTAAACTTAAGTATTTTACATGTTTATTTTCATATAAATTATTTATATAAATTTGGTATGATAATGTAGCAAGTACTAAATAAAAAAGAGTTGGATGAAAAAGTCAAAATTAAGTCAAGAGTATAGAGTTGGAGTGAAATTTTTTTTTTAATTTTGCATTTAAGAATACAAGTGAAGATAATATGATATTATGCCTATATGTGAAGTGTGCTAATATTGATTGGTAAATGCATGAACTTATTTTTGAACATTTAATTTATATTGGATTTGTCTCAGGATATGTTAATTGGTATTTTCATTGAAAGTTTGTATCGTCAAAGTCTTTCACTAGAGTTCTTTTAACTTCAAGGGCTTTTCAACACTAACATGATCCTTTTATAGCAAATGACATTGAAGGCATGTTACGAGATGCTTTTAACATTCATAACTAATATTTTCGTAATCCGTCTCCCCAAAATGATGGATTTAATCAATGTAATATTGAAATGAATGAATTTTGTGAACATGAGAAAGTTTAGGTGACCAATAACCTAGAGAAGAAGCATCAAAGTTTTATAGGTTGCTTGAGGATATGAATGAAGAACTTTATGAATGATCGAAGCATTCAAAGTTATCTGTTTGTGTTCATCTTTTGCACTTGAAATGCTTATGTGAATGGACGAAAAACTCTCTGACTTTATTATAAGAGTTTATGAAAGAAATATTTCATTTTACAAAAATCCTTGAATCTTGTAAAGAATTAAAGAAGATGATCAAAGATTTGGGTCTCGGATATAAGAAAATTCATAGTTGTCCCAATGATTGCATGTTGTATTGAGATGATAGAAAAAATCAAAAACTTATCATTTGTGTGGTATTTCTCGTTGGGTGGACAAAAACCTTGATGAAAGGTTGAATGAGGATGGTGATGAGGTTTATACAAAAAAGAAGCCTATTAGGGTTTTATGCTATTTTTCATTAATACCAAGACTTTAACAACTTTTCATGTCTTTCAAAATTGTAGATTCAATGAGGTGGCATCATGAGAAGTGGATGGATAATGGATCATTGAGGCATCCTGTAATTTTTTAGTATGAAAATCATTTTATTCTAAGTTTTTAGACTTTGCATCCGATCATTGAAATATTATGCTTGGACTAGCATTTGATGGATTTCACCCATTCAAAATGATGTGTAATTCTTATAGTACTTGGCCAATTGTATTGATTTCGTACAATTTAGTACCATGGATTGTCTTGAAACAATAGTCATTTATCTTGTCTATGATAATTCATAAGGAAAAAAGGTTCAGGTAATGATATAGACATCACTTACAATCTCTTATTAAAGAGTTAAAATAATTATGGGAAAGAGTTGAGACTTATGATGCATCAAAAAAAGAGAACTTCAATATGTGTGCTACTTTATTATGAACTATCAATAATTTTCTTGCTTATGTGAATTTATTTTGTTAGAGTACAATAGGTCATTATGCTTATCCATATTGTGTCACACAAACATGTTCGAAGTGGTTACCTAATGGCACATCATCAATAGTTAGGTGATAATCATCGATTTAGATTTTAAAAACATCTCTTTGATGAAACTGAAGAGTTAAGAAAATCACATTTACCAATTAGTGGGTTTAATATTTTGTCAAAGTTAAAAGATATCAATTTCACTTATGAAAAAATGACTCAATCAAAAAAAGAGTGAGGGACATCTTTGAAAGTGTTTGGCCTCATATTACGTAAGTTGGTGATACTGATACTCAAGTTAGTGATCTTGATGTTCAAAGTAATGAGGAGGGTGATGAAAAAAATGAGCCCAATAAGTCTGAGTTGTGAAAAAAAAAGTATTTTTTTGAGTTACCTTGTTGGAAATATAATTTATTACGTCATAACCTTAATTTGTGCACATAGAGAAGAATCTTTGTGAAAATTTTATTGAGACAATTCTCAATATGAATAGAAGATCAAATGATGACTTAAAGAGTTAGGTTGACCTTCTTGATATGGGAATTTACCCTGACCTTTATCCGAAGTTACTTTCTAATGGTAAATATCGATTGGCTCCTACCTGTTTTTGGATTTCTAAAGCTGAGAAAAATGTGTTTTGCAAGGTTTTAAAAAATATCAAAGTTTCAGATAGTTATGCGTCAAATATATTGAGATGTGTAAATCTAAAAGGGCAAAAATTTTCTTCATTGAAGTCACATGATTATCACATTTTGATGCAAGACTTACTTCTTATTATTTACATTCAGCAATTTCAAAGCAAGTCACTTCTATGGTAATTGAATTGAGTAACATATTTAAAGCTCTATGTGGGAAATGTTTGAATGTGGAAGAGCTTATCAAACTTGAAAATTGAGCCACGAATACTTTATGCCATTTAGACAAGATTTTCCTTCCAAACTTTTTCACTATTATGACGCCTTTGGTTATCCACTTTTTATATGAAGCAAAAGTCAGTGGATCGATTTATTATCGATGGATATATCTTATCGAAAGGTATTATTTGTTAATAGCTTGATTAGGTTGTTATTGTTGATCATGCCACTCTAGTTAAAAAGATATATGACAAATGTTTTATGCCATAGGTTTTTGGGGAGGTTAAAGTCTTATTATTGCAACAAACGTTATCTGAAAGGTTCTATTACTGAAGGATATTTAGCAGAAGAGTGTATGACATTTTATTTTCATTATTTGGAAGATGTTGAAATGAAATTTAATAGACCATCGAGAAATGTTGGTATGCAACATATTGACTTTGCCTACAATTATTTTTTTGAAAGTTTTGGACAACCAATAGGCAAAGCTGAAATGGTGGAGTTAGAAAATAAATCTTAGGCACAAGTACATCAATATGTTCTTTTTCATCATGACTCAATTGAATCGTTTCACGCGTAAATTTTTTTGCAAGGAAATAATTCATTCCATTAAGCATAATTTATTGTATTTTTTGTTATTGTTAATACTTTATCAGGATGCTTTGTAGTGAGTATAGAAATAATTGGAGAGTTCATGCACATTATCGACAATCAAACCCTCGAGACCTTGATAAGTTATTTGTCGAAAACTTTCATGAATATTTAAGAGCAATTGTAAGTAATGCCATACTTTCTATTATGAGAAATCTACATAGAATGCTTACGGTATAACTAACATTAATAACATATATATTTATTCCACCTTTATAGGTTTGGAGTAGAAAGTTTGTTAGTGAAAAGGTAAAGTGTCTTTCACAAGGTCCAAACAAGATTGTGAAACGATATAAAGGTTTCATCATCAATGGATTTAGATTTCACACATATCCCTTGAAAGATTTAGAAGTACAAAAAATTCAATGATTGTTGTTGTTTCATCAACTATTAGCTATGCTAGTGTTAGAGACACAAACCCTTTAGAGGGAAATGATAACTATTATGGCATGATTAATGACATCAATGAGTTGAAATATTATGACAAGTGAAAAGTTATATTATTTCAGTATGATTAGGCTAATGTGAATAATACGAAGAGTATTAAAAAAGATCAGTTTGGATTTACTCTTGTGAATTTTTCTCGATTAATTCACATTAGACAACAGCTCATCGATGAACTTTATATTTTTTCATCTCAAGTCAAATAAATTTTTTATTCTAAAGATTCCAAAGAATTGGATTGGTTTGTTGTTCTTTGAAACACACCTAGAGACTTATTTGATATGGGGTTAGATACCAAAGATGATGTTGAATATGGAACTGAATGTTATCGTTTTACTGAACAAAACTTGGATGAAAATATCTTCAATACCTTTGCTCAATAGGTTCGCGAATATGTTAATGAAGACATTTATAAACCATGATGGATAATCTATATTTTGTAATTTGAGTGTTTAAGACATAATGTAATAAATGCTTATATGTAATTAATGTCGCATTCATTATTGTATATTTATTATATTGTAAATCATACATTATCTTTTGATTTAATTAAATCGATGTGTTCTTTATATATCGTTGGTTATGATTTCTTAACTTCTCAATGTCTTTATATATGTTATAAACTAATATATTTTATACATTCACTTTTATGATGTAGGTAAGCTACAATGTGGAGGAGTAGATTGAAAGGAATACATATCAGAGATATTAGTTCAGAACCATCTGTGACATCTGTTTATATTGGCTATGGATTGAATCTTTTGGAGGGAAATGAACATACTGTCAGTTTTAACTCAATCACTTCTAACCCTTCAACTGCTAATGGATCTGGCAATACAATAGGTCTAGATTTAGATAGTATCCCCTCAAATGATTCTACTTTAAATTTGAATACAGGTATTATATACCTCATATTTAGAATTTGATTATAATGATTAAAGTATTGATATTTTACAAATTGATTTTTTATTTTTTTACAATTGATAACAATGGTCAACGAAGGACCAGAGGTTGGATAATTTTGAAGGAATTGTTTGCACTACCTTCTAACGAGCATATTGTAGTATCTACAAACTTTAATAGGCAACCAATTGGTGAAGAGGCTCAACTGTTGGCTAGATTTCTAGTCATGCTTACCTGTAATGGAATGAAACTGCCTATTCATTATGAAACATGACATAAAGTTTCAGTAAAAGTTAAGGCCGATGCTTTAAACTTTATTAAAGTATTAGAATAATTAATTACATATAAAAATATAATTATTTTACATTTGATTTATTGATTCAAACTTTTCTTATTATATTATTACAGTTAAGATTTGTACTTGAAATACTAACTTCATTTGTGCTTAAGCCATTGGAAAAGAAATGGAAAGACTATAAGCATAATTTGAAGAATAAGTATTTCGATCGAAATACTACTATAAAGGCCATAACGAAAAATCTATCCTGTAATGTGATTAGGTAGCAATATGAATAATTAGTTAGATTTTAGTTCTCAAGAAAAGGAGAGGTACTAATTTATAACTTTGTATATTAGTTTTAAATAATAAAAGTGTTTTATGCTTTAAGTTAGTAATATTTGTATTTCTACCATGTACGTAATTATTTTTTATGACAAGAAAGAAAACAAATTGGAATTGGTAGCAAAAACAGAAATATAGCCACACAAGTGGATCACAAGTTTTACAAGAAAGCAAAAAGAAATAGTAAGTTTATAATTTTAAACTTATTCGAATGAATGAACTTTTTGTGCCGTTAAAAGGTAAAAATATAAATTAACAGTTATTGTTTTGTTTTAATAGTTTTGATAGTTTCAATATATGATATCAAACTTATCCAAAGTATTGAACTTAATTTTCACGGTTGATATGTATGAAAAAGTTATTGTTTACGTCTATTTAAGACTTTTTGTGTCGTTAATAGATAAAAATACAAAATTATTATTATTATTATTCTATTTTAATAGTTTGGATAGCTTTAATACATGATATTAAATTTGTTCAAATAATTGAACTTGATTTCTACAGTTAATATGTATGAAAAAGTTGTCGATTATGTTTGTAGACACCCAATTTGATCTAGGCCCGGATCAATTGGGCCTGGTCCAAATGGGTTGGTCCATTTTTTTTTATTATTTTTGCATTTTATATTTTATATATTTTTTTTTCTTTATCTTTTATGTATTTATTAATTACTTATTTATTATTACTATTTATTAATATATATCCTTATTTTTTTTCTTTCTTCTTTTCTTTTTCTTTCTTTTCTGTTAATATTCATATATATATATTTTTATTTATCTAGTTATATATTTATTATTATTTATCTATTATTATTGTTAATTTATCTGTTAATTTTTTTGTTTATCTGATTATCTTCATTTAATTATATATTAATATTTTTTATTTAATTTTTAATTTTTTAATTTTTTTCGGTTGAAGATTGGATTGGTTTTAGAGGAATCCCACTATGAATTAGGATTTAATCAGAGTCCATATTGGATTCAATGATTGAATCCTAATCCAAAGAAGAGTTGGGATTGATCAGAAACTCTTCTGATCAATCCCTATAAAAAGATCCACAGATTAAAGGAAAAGAGGACAAAAAAAAAAGAAAAAGAGTTACTGGCAGAGAGAAAAGGCAGATATAGAGAAGATTTAAAAGCTAAAAAGGTTTTGGTACGTTTAGAACAGCTCTAGGAATTGGTAGGAATTTTTGGAGAATTTTTTTGAATTTTTTTTTGTAAATTTTTGGAAAATTTTTAGATTTCGATTGAATTTTTCGGTGAAAGTTAAATTTTTCGGTGATTATTCCGACCAAGTTTAAAGTTTTCGGCCAACTTTTCAGTTTTCGGCAACCATTTTCAAAAATCGATCATTTTTTCGATGAACTTCCGACGAAAAACCTAGATTCTGACAAAATTTTTAGAATCTGGTGAATATTCAATCGGAGTTCTTCGGGTATTTTAGAGAGAAGAGAGAAGAAAGAAAGAGAGAGAGAGAGGGAAGGCTCAGTCTGCTGAAAAAATGAATGAATTAGCCTTTTATATCCACTGAAAACGACGTTGTTTTGGCGTTACTATGCCAATAAAATGGGCGCGTTTTGAAATCGAGTGACCCGACCTGAGCGTCGACCCGCTTTCAATCCGCTTTTTCGAGCCGTTAGTCGAGCCGACACCTCTGAGCCGCTTCTCCGAGTTGTTTTTCTTTCTTAAACCGAGCCGAGCCGTTAGCCGAACCATTCCAGGTTTTTTTTTCATTTTATTATTATTATTTATATATTTATATATTTATTTATTTGTTTATTTATTATTATTATTAGTAGATTAGATTTGTTTAATATTCTTTTGTTTTTATCTTTATTTTATTTTTTATTTTTATTTTACTTTTTTTTATTTTTATTTTCATTTTCATTTTGTTTTATTATTTTATTTTCTTTAAATAAAATCCAAAAAAAATATTTTTGGGGAAAAGTTGAAAGTATCAATTTTCCTTGAAAACAAACTTTCTAAAAAATATTTTTAGGGAAAAGTTGAAAGTATGAATTTTCCTTGAAAATAAATTTTCAAAAAAAGGTTTTAAGGAAAAGTTGAAAGTATCAATTTTCGTTAAAGATAAATTTTCAAAAAAGGTTTTTTTTTTTGAGAAAAAGTTAAAAGTATCAATTTTCTTCAAAATTAAAGTTTCAAAAAGATATTTTGAGGAAAAATTGAAAGTATCAATTTTCCTCACAAATAAATTTTCAAAAAAGGTTTTTTTGAGAAAAAGTTGAAAGTATCAATTTTTCTCGAAATTAAAGTTTTCAAAAATATTTTGAGAAAAAATTGAAAGTATCAATTTTTCCTGCACAAAAGTAATCATTTTTTCCTTTTTATTTTCTTGAAATTTTTTTATTTGTTAAATAATCTGACGATGGAGCCTCGTAAGTGAAACAGTAGTTTCCTTGCATACTCTTGAGGTGAGGAAATTTTCTCAATTTTCTGCTAAAAGTATTAGAGTCAATTGAGAATAATTTCTAATAACTAATTACTTGATAAATTTTTAAGGCTTACTAGATAACAATAAAATTAAACTGGTAGCATTTTTTGATGGGCATTGTGAGGGTGCTATAACCTTCCTCACACATAATCGAACTTTCGAATCCTGTTCTGCTTAGTAAACCCAAACTTATTCTTTTAGGGACCCTTAAACTCAGGTATTCCCTGAAATGATAGATTTCTTAGGTGACCAATCGCACCTAGATAAAAAAGATTGGTGGGGACTCCTTAAGTCAATGTCTAGCGATAGGTCCCCGGATCTAGACGTTATGACAATGTCTATTTGGGACTATTTTTGCCTTTTGAAGGAAAAAATACAAATTAAACTTTTGGATAGCTTTTAACAGTTTGGATGGCTTTAATCCATGATATTAAACTTGTCCAAATAATTGAATTTGGTTTCCATGATCGATATGTGTGAAAAGCCAAAATATTTTTATTGTTTAAGTCTATTTAAAACTATTGTGTTATTAAAGGACCAAAATATAATTTTACGGTTATATTTCTATTTTAACAATTTAGATAGATTAAATACATGATATTAAACTTATTCAAAATTTTGAACTTGATTGATAGGCTTGATATGCATGAATAAGTTTCGGTTGATATGTATTTAACAATAAAATATATTTTTATATAGGAGATTGAGATGGGTGGTAAAATTGGACGTATGAAACCTTTTTCGCTTAACACACACACAAAAAGACGAATCTTACCTGAATGTCAAAACATAAAAAATTATGGTAATTTGTAACATCTATTTTAATAGAAAGTAAATATTTACTCTTTTTGACATATTATGAATTAATCGTTAAACTTGATAGTTTTGTCTGATTAATTTACAAGAGAAAGCAAAAGAGAAAATGGTTGCTAAGATTGAAGTAGCATCCGATGGCTCTGTCAACATGCAAGAATTAGAAAATTAGATTTTCACAAAAGTTGCTGGAAAAGAAAGGCATGAACAGGTTTGAAGCCTTGGATTACGTCCAACACCGTCTACCTACTATGGACGTAGCTCTCACCAATTTACATTCTTAGCAAGTTAGTTTTCGCAAGACATTTCCATATTGAGAGAAGAGTTAAAAACTATCCAACAACGTTTCCAGCAAATGGAAGCAAAAAGAGAATAGGAAAGTGCCAAAATTGAAGAAGAACATGCTAGAATGGACCAAAAGTGTGCAAAATTTCAGCAGTTACATGATCGATTGATCATTTTATGAATTTTGTGCAACAATAATTTTCAGAAACTAATCTTGGTGGTCCACCAACTCATGTATTACATTTAGTAAATATTTATTTTTTTAATATAAAAAATAGCTTATTATTAAGTGTTAAAACTTGTATGATATTATTCAGTAGGTTCTTGAACACGCTAGTGACTAAGGTGAAAAAATTCTTTCATCAAATGGCAGTCTTTCAAATCTATGCAGTAATCAATTTCATACATTTTAAATTTTTTGGTTAATGTAATAAAATAATTTGAATATTATTATACTAATTATTAAACTTTGTGTTAATTATATGCATATTTGAATGTGAATTAAGAATTTATTAATTTCAATTTTTGAATTTTAGTTCATTTTTATTTCTTTTAACATTTTTTGTTAATGAAAATAATAAATATTAAAAGAAATTAAAAAAAAATAAATTTCTTAATTTCATGACGTTTGCGTTCAAGAATGCCGCTAAATTCTAAATTTAGTAGCATTTATACCATAAAATACCACTAAAAATAGTGACGTTCTTATCAAAAAAATGTCACTAAATTAGAGGCGTTCCTATCATAAAAATACCACTAATTAGCGACATTTTTATGATACAAACATCATTAATTTAGTAGTATTTATCAAGTTAAATGCCGCTAATTTAACAACGTCTTATGATATAAACGTCACCATATTAGCGGTATTTTTTGATATAAACGTCACTAAATTAACAACATAGTCCAGATACAAACAGCATTAAAATAGCAACGTTTTATAAAAACTGTCGCTATTTTCCCTGACACATATATAACCAACACTCTTGATGACATTTTTTGCAAACACCATAAATTTTTTAGTGACACTTATAAATGCCATTAAATATTGAAAAAAAAATGCCACTAAAAACTTAAATCCCTGCAGTGATATATATTTTTGGAATTGGAGCTGCAGGCCATTTCTCAAGGTGATTGGCTGTGTCCATATTGTGTCCGCAAATACTGTGCCAGTGGGGATGGCCTTCTAAAGAATTGTGCTCGATGTGAAGAACAGTGCATGCATTACTTAATATTGTTAAACGTTAAGTCATACAACTGATCTATAACTATTTCTGCTTCATAACTTGAAACCAATTTACAGATCATAGCAAGTGTGGAGGAGAAAAGTTGGACCTGATGAATTCTCCAGCCTCATTGTTCTGTGGAAGCAGTTGCAGAAAGGTATTTATCCTCAATTTAAAAGCTATCCATTTTCCACCATGATTTTTGGTGGAATTGTACCATCATTTTTTGAGGCGATGATATTGGAAAAAGAAACAACTGACTTGAAGTTTACAAAAGATATAGGAAGGGTTACAGGGTATGCTTGGAGGTGAAAATAATCTCCAAGATGACCTTTCATGGACTCTACTCCAACGAACGGAGCTGCCATTCAGTTCCTATGAATACAACAAAGTAGAAATCAACTCCAAGATTGCTCTGGCGTGGCTGGTAATGAACGAATGTTTCTTGTCAACCATAGATAGCCATACAAGAGCCAATATTACCCAAAGTATTATCTACAATCGAGGGTAATCAGTTCGAAACCTTTTCTGAAACTCCTTAAAAAAGTTCTTAAATCATGGCAATATAGTACTGCTGACTACCAAGTACCAACATAATTTCTGTCATTCTCAGGTCCAATTTGACCCGTACTAATTATAGTGGCTTTTACACTGCTGTCTTGGAAAAGAATGACGAAATCATCTGTGTTGCATCAATAAGGTGTTTTTCTCCATTCTCATTCAAAGAAATCTATATAGATATGTCTAATTCTAGTAGCATGTGCACGTGCTTTTAACACGCCATTCCATTTATCTGCTGGTTTCCAAGGTGCATGGAAAAAGGCTGGCTGAGATGCCCTTCATCGGAACCCATGGGGTATAAAGGCGTCAAAGGATGGCTCGCACCCTGTTAAATTGTGTTGAATCTGTAAGCATAGATATTTAATTAAATTGAACGATTTCATCACATCACTGCTCGAGTCTAATATGCTAATCAATCGAAATGCTGCTGATGATATACTTGATATTCAGGCTCTTCGTGATCTACAAGTTGAGAAGCTGGTGATTCCATCAGTCGATCAACTTGTTGATATGTGGAATGAGAAGCATTTCTTCACCCGCATCGAGGAGCTGCGGTTGAGGAAGGAGCTGTGCCAGCACAAGACGGTGATGTTCCCTAGTGCAGTAGTAAAACTACATAAAAACTTGGCGATGCTTCCTGACTTGAACATTGGTCCTTCAGCAACCAATGGGGTTTTCTAAATCAGAACCACAATGCTTGTTTCAACAAAGAATTTCTAGTAGGAAGAGGATTATCTTGCTCGTTGACAACTCTCTATTAAGGTTGAAAATCTTTCACAGTCATATTATACACAGGATTTTGTTGGCTTGAAATTGTAGACTTTTCCCCCTTTATTTCTTTATGGATTTCTGTCATGTTTTATGAATAGATCGGATTGTTTGATTTTTTTTTTCTCTTTCTTGAAATTTAATCATGTCTGGTTTTCTTTAGTCAAAATGTTTTATATAAAAAAGCTTATCAAAAAAATTCAAGTTAAATCAAGAGAATGTCAGAGAAAGAGACGGGCAGAAAAGACAAAATCTTGGAGGTTGGAAAATAATTCCAAGTTAATATATGGAAATAATTCAGTGTTTTAAAATAATAAAAAAATCAATTGAGGATTAATAGTTACTAATTTAATGGGCCCCAAAAAATCTGCCAAGAGAAGGAAAAGGGCTAATAGAAAAAATGAAAAAGCATGAGACGAGTAAACGTTGACGATGAAAAAGGAGCAAAGATATGGTTGGCAACATAATCAGAGCAAGAACAATGTAGTAAAGCTAAGATTAGTAGGAATAAGCAATATAATTAATGATCGAATAAATTAAAATTTGAGAGAACAATAAAAATTAAACTGAAATATGATTGAACAGTAACAATAACAATAAGAAATTAAAAAGAGATAATTATACAGGAAGTGAGACATGATTGTACTTAGTGCTTGTAACAGTGATTATTGCTTCTTAGATAATAAATACTTATTGATCCAAATATATAATAATAATGAGACCGAAATCAATTCACACTTCTTTATCTTACAAAAAGGAAACTAGGGCCACTATGAATAACGTATTTGCTGCTACAACAATGAGAAGCAAGCCTTTAGCTACCTTGAGAAAGAATATTTGAGAACCGGTTCCAGCTTAATAAAAGAATATTGTAATAGAAAAAATTGGAAAAGGAATGAATGCGACACAACATCGGATTCCCTTCTATGTTGCCATAAGTAACACCTTTCATCTACCTCCACTTAATTTTTTAACCTATCTTTTATTAGAAGCTATTTAATATAATCATCAATGCAATCATTGAATGTTTTAAGATGTGATACTAAAAATATATTAGTTTATACCACTTAACGTTCATTTGCTTAGATCCTATCTCATTCCAGACCATTGCAACAGAATAGTCATTGCTAGGGACATACCACACTTCAACACCATTTTTCAGTTTGATGAATTGATGTGAGTAGATCTAAGTTTAAGTAGTTTCCTCCAACTGTTTGCCCTATCGCGGTGCAACTTACCATAAAAGTTTATATTTAATATACTTTTAATAAATAAATTTTATACATTATTAGTAAATTAAATAATGTTATCTCATTAATAATCAAATATAAATTTTTACTAGTTTTTAAGATAAATATATAAATTTTTATTTTTTTAAAAATTAATGATGTGGCACCATTTGATTTATTGATAATATATATAATCTATACACTGATAATGCATCAAATATAAACTCATAAATTAAACTTTTTTAAAACAATTAAGTATGTTGACTCTTATTCATGTTGGATTGTTCAATTTTAAGGCATGCTAGGTTGACTAATTTTTATGTCAGCATAAGGTTAACTCAAGGCATTTTACTGATCTTAGGTTTGATGCAATAAATATGCTAAGTTGATTGAATTCAGGTTCTTGATTTTTTGAATCAATTTAAGATATTGGATTAGGTAAGTTAGGTGAATTTTCAAAATGTTAATAAATTAATTTGTGTTTCATTTTACTTTGTACAAGAATGATAATCAAATTCGGGTTTAGATCAAGTCATTTCATGTTCTTGTAATGGACTTTTTCACGACTTCAAATCAGGTTGATTGATTCATTTTTCAAGCATATCAACCAAGGCAACACAAATTTTGTGACATATGATTTTTATTTTCAACCCTAAAACTTTTGACATTTATTTAATAACAATGAATTAAAAATGTATTATATAAAAAATAATAGATAAAATTTTTCAAATTCAAAACATGTCTTTAAATAAATGAAATTTTCAAAGGTTTTAAGTGTTAAAAATAAATCATAAAATGATTTTCAATTATATATGCTACAATGAAAATTCTATTGTAAAAATTTAACTTTTCTATACATAACAAATATATTATATATAGCAACCAATCTATATATGGAAAATAAAATTAATTCCAACTGGTTGATAACATATTTAAAGTATAAATATATTAAAATATCAGTTCACATATAACTTAGAAGAAAGGCCAAAAAAATTTAATTCACTTCCATACTAGTAAAAGTTTCCATGGTTTCCCGTTTTTGCTTTGTTTCTTATCAATTGCAAAATTTGCATCATCAAACGGGAGAGAATGGTAAGATTCGTCGATGGAGTCTCTGACCCTTAGCCCGTCAGGCTCATAGTTGTCAATGAAACGATCATACGACAAAACGCACCGTTTCAATTTAATACATTGAATGAAACGCAATATCTAATATGTTAAATTATTTATTTGTGACGTGTTTCATTACGGATATTATTTTTTATTTTATCATATAAATTAAATGATAAAAATATATTTTATGAATAAATATATATTTACAATAAATGAGGATCGATCACAAACCTTTTATTTATACAAAAGCTTGTCTAAAGGAAAATTGTCAGAACATTTTTAATAATAATATATCATATGAATTATATATGATAGTAAAAAGTTATGTTTTTTCAAAAGATATGCTTAGTTGTTAAGAATTATGTTTAAAAATTATGTATATCTAAATAAATACATATTTGAATTGTTATATCTATACAAATAAACATCTAT
Organism: Durio zibethinus; assembly: GCF_002303985.1. The sequence goes on along the minus strand of NW_019167882.1, from coordinate 392,651 downwards.
TTAGATAGTCATGTTTGTATAAAAAAAATATATTTTATTATAAATAGATCTTTAATTTTGGAAAGAATAACAATTTTTAGATATAATAATTTATGTTAAATTATCATTCCATTGTTTAAATAAATTTTAGATTACTTTCATAAAGTTTTGTTGTAGAAATTCTTTGTAAAAGAATGATAGTCTTGTTATATGCCTGTAAATACTCAATTGATTGATTTCATTAATATAAAACATGGTTAATCATTGGGTTCATTCTATCTTCGAGATTTATTACCAATAACTCTTTTGTATACCAATTAATCAAGTGATGGAAGTAAATAAAACCTTTAATTAAGTGACATCGATACACACCTTGAAATCTCTCTTCTATATCTTATGATTTTCTAAACCTTAGGTTCTAACAAAAATAACGCATGATCTTATGGCATATATATACATTTTGGCAAATGACCCATACCAAAAAAAAAAAAAATCCACAGAAAATTTATAATAGAAAAATATAATAATCGAAACTTTTTCATAAGACATTTAAGCAAGCTTAGTCACGTTCATGTTGGATAAAAAATACAAAAAAATTAAAAATTAAGAGTTTGTATTTTTTTTTATAAGTTATATTTTGTTTAATAAAAAAAATAGTAAATTGTTACAGTACATTGGCACTATACAATCAATCTATTAATCAAGTTTTCTGCCTATTAACAATCAAATTATATTCTAACTATTATCCAGTATAGTTGTATTTATATTTCAAGCATCACACAAGTTCTTTTTGATTGAGTCAACAGCAACCGAATATAATTCATGTAATCGAGCCATAATAGCTTCTTTAACCCGATCATACACTTGTTCTTTTGTTTCTTTTTTTCTTTCCTAAATAATTTGTAACACCTTTTATTCACCTCCGCTCCCTGATTTCTCAGTCTATCTTTTGTTAGAAACTCGTTTAGTATAGTCATCCATGCAATCATTGAGTATTTTAAGATATAATACTAAAACCAAATTAATTTATGCCTCTCAACTTTCCTTTGCTTAGATCTTATCTAGACTCGATAATTCATATTTTTGTGTTGTGTCTCATGTTATGTTTGACACATATAATGACACGAATTATTAGAACATGATAAATATTATAAAATGTGTTTAAATCTTAAACATGAATGCAATACGATACGTTTAACATGTGCATAATTAATCTATTTAAACACGATACAAATAAACACAAATAACATGAATAAATATGACTAATAATAATATATATAAATAGACATGACTAATATGAATATACACAAAAATACGATTAAAATAATAAATAACTATAAACTATTTGTCATTTATAATTTAATAAACTAGGCATATTACTCGCATATTAAAAAGAATAAAAAAATTTTCGATACCCATTTAATATGTATTTAATATATATTTAAATTTTAATATATATTACATAATTATATTAGTTTTTAATACTAAATTCAAAATGCTATATAGGACTAGTATTAATATTTATATTGTATTTATATTATTAATATAAAAACTAAGTTTATAATAATTATTAAATGAGCATCATAATTAAATGTTTAAAATAATTTGTATATGATATTGAAAATTTAATTATCATAATTAAAAGATTAAAAATTAAAAATTAAAAATTAAAATAATCTTTGTATATTTATATTAAATTAAAATAAATATAAAAAATATATTAAACATGTTAAACATGTACTCGTATGATAAGATTAAATTATACCTATTTTTTGTGATGTATTACACATTAAACATGTGATACATTTTATCAAATATGTTTTCTGTGTCTTATATGTGTTTAGATGTGTTAATACATATATGATTATTTTTTTATATCTCATGTCATATCATCGTATCGTATTTAAAATTATCGGATCTAACTTTATAAAAAACCCGTTTGACATATATGCTTGCATAGCAACATTTTCATGTAATCAGAGTTTTGGAGATAAGAGAAAATGAGAGACAATTCTTAAGTGTGAGCAAAACGGATAGAAAATATGAAAGAATGGTTGTCACTTTATTATCTTAAAACCGTGTTTCTTTGGTTTGCAAATCAACAAGTTTTATGGAAAAGCCATTAACATTCCATTTTAACTGAATTTGATTTTTTACGTATTTGTACCATTTTAGCGATTTTAGTTTTTATTAGATTTGAATTCTTTAATTATTTTAATTTTTCCTTAGTTTACAATTGCAAGAGTACTTTATGAATTTTTCAATTATTTGAAGGATTATTTTCATATTTTTCATGTAAATATGGAATTTTACTTTGCTAGCAACAAGATCAAACACCAAAAAAAAAAAAAAAAAGAAAAATCCATGATACATGAAGCAGGTAAAAAGGCCCCCCAAAATGGAAATAGAGGATGAAGCAGATTGGGCTAGACCGACAATAGATGTTGACTTTGGTCCCACTTTCGCCCAAGGCCTATAAAATTAGTCTAACTTCACCTTGGCCCAATTCATAACAAAAAAAGTTTAAAATATAAAAAACGAAAAGTCCTTAAACTATTCAAAACAATCTAATTAAATTTTTATATTGTTTTATTTAAACAAGCCCCTTAATTCTTATCCTTAACTAAAATCTTTCTACTCATATAATAACTTGTTAACATATATTTAAGACATGTGAACAACAATATTTGTAAAAAATTATACACATGTAAAAGTAAAAAATTTTAAAAAAATTATCTAACAAAATTTTTATTAATTGATACCATAAATAATTATTATTATAAAGATAGAAATAGATAAAATTAAGAAAAAAAATGAAATGTATATATTTATATGAAAATTAATAAAAATGCTTAATTTTTGAATATCTTAATCGAAAATAATTAATAAAAAATGTATATAAGTAAAATCATTATTTATTAATAATAAAATGTTTATATGTAAAATTAATAAAAGACAAAATATCTATATTTATATAAAAATTAATAAAAATAATTAATTATTTGATACCATGATCCAAAGTAATTAATGAAAAGGCAATATATATGTATGTAAAATTAATAAAAAAAAAGAAATATTTTTATTTATATATGAATTGCAAAAATAATTTCAATTTCATTTTAATTAATTTCCATATAAATATAAATAGTTTATTTTTTATTATTTTATATAGAAATTTCTTTTAATTAATAAATACTATTATTATTTATTATATTTATTAAAACTATATGTATATTAAAAATATTTATTATTTGATATCATGATTAAAAATAATTAATAAAAAAGAAATATTCATATGTAAAATTAATTAAAAAATTAAAAAAATACTTTTATGACCTATAATATACATATTATTTGACCAAATATGCATATGTTTTGTTTATATATATATATATATATATATTTGATAGTCACTTGTAATTTAATACTCATTAAATATTAAGATCAAAAAAGCAATTTTTATTTTTTATATATTAGTATTATTTCTTTTTTTTATTCATTATTTCTGATCATGGTACTGATTACGAAATATTTTTGTTATGCTGCCTTTTTTAATAATTTATCATTTTTGCACATTTTATCATTGTTCATTTATCTTAAAATATGCCATTATTAATTTAATTTTTAGAAGAGCTTAAATAGTAAAAAATAAAAATTTAGAGGCTTATTTAGATACGTAAATAGTATAAGAGCCTAATTAGACTAGTTTGCAATTCGTACTATGCATGAGATTTTTACTTTTTTATAAAATTATTTTAATTAATTAAATTTAATATGATAATATTATATTTATTTTAACTAAATTTATATGCTATTATTATATTTATTTCAATCTAAAATCAATATATAAAAATCTTTCCATACAAAATTTCATTTAAAATTGGAAAGCATATTTTGTCTTTATTTTTTCAACAACCTATATATTAGATTTGCTAACTTAGAATTAAAAAAAAAAAAAAAAAAGAGATTTGGATTTTAGTGTAAAATATGTGATAAAGTACATAAAAATATAACATTAATTCATGATTGGATAATCACTCATTTTAAAATAAGTTATTTTAATTTATATGAATTCATCAATCAAATAAAAATATTAAGAGAATTTATAATCTAAAAAATATATGTTAAAATTAATTTTAAGTTTTTATTTTTATATGTTAAAAAATCTAATAATTTAATTACAGTCAATACATTTATATTTATTTTTGTCAATTAACCATTAAAAAATAAAATTAAAAGATTTTATTTCATACTTGTACATATCACTTTTTTTCTGCTAATATATACATATATTTTAAGATCATAATTGAGGCTAGATTATAAATATAAAATATTAAATAATATAAAAATCAAATCAAGAGTACATAATAATAATTTAATGTAGGATAAATTTTTTCTAAATAAGATAATGAAATTGATAAAATTTTTATAAAAATTATATAGTTATTAATTTAATGACTATATAGATTTCAATTTTTATAAAACTTTGGTTTGAATGTCAAATAGTTGATAGATAATAATTTTTTAAAATATGTTTTTTATACTAATTATTTAATTAGAAGAAACATAAATTCTTTTCTCATGAGATAAAAAAGAAGTCTTTTCATTTAATGTAGTATTATAATATTAGAAAAACAATATATAAAATTGAAATTAAAATTTTTTTAGTATTAATTATTAAATGGTAATACATCAAATCAAACTCCCATTCTTATGTAATGTCAATGTCGAATGTTAGAAGTTAAAAATAGAATTTAATTTTGGGCAATTTAAGGTAAACAATAATGAAAAATTAAATTTTAATTATAACTTGAATTGTAACTTATTCATAAAAAGAAAAAACATTGACTATTTATAAGAAAATTATTGTAATATTATATTTACTATACAAATTATCTAGATAAATTAATTTTTAACTCTTAATCTCTTGAAAAATTTAAATACTTGTTTAACTTTGCTTTGTCGATAACACTCAATTTGATTAATACTAACACTATCTAGAAACTTGATTTTTACTTTAATTTTTAAAAAACAAATTTGCTCTTAAAAACTTTGTGTCTATTAACACAATTTCTTATTATTGAATCTATTTTTCCAAATTGTCAAGGCCTATTGATGGGTAAATAACAAATCTCTAGTAATGTAATAATTTATTATCTCTATTTTTCAATTTACTCCAATGAATGCCAACACATTTTTAACACATTTCTTAAACTTTAAAGACACCAATTAATTTAGTTAGAAGTAATTTGTGGAGATTGTACGTTAAGTGATTAATGTAAAGTTTAATTTCATTTCAAATTTTCAAAAGAAATGACTAAGTAATCAATTAGCATAATTCTCATTAGATATAATAATATTTAATAAATTAATACATTTATAAGTTAAATAACGAATTAAATTTTATTTTCATTTATATGTGTAAGATAATTGAATTTCATTTTGTATTGAAATAATTGAAATTTAAAAATTGTTAATCCCATGCAAGACTAATTAGTGTAAGCCATCTATATTTGTCTGGGACATTCCCTTACGTACCGTACCATATCGTATTGTTTTCATGGCAATAATCCTTCATTATGGTATTTGAGATCAGACGTAACTTTAGTGACAACTTGTTACCAATTGGAAAAGCTTACAAAACTTTGTAGTCAATATCAATCACATAGCATATGTATATACATTTGTATATAAAAATTTTAAATTACTTCATTAAAAAATAAAGTAAAAATAAAATATAAAAATAAAATAAAGCAAGCCATTTTATATTGTGTATGAAATGTTTAGATTAATTTCTAAGATATATCAAAATATTGGTATATTATACTAATATTGTTCCGAAAACTAAAACTAAGTTTTCTTTTGTTAAAAAGTGAATTTTAATATTAAAAAACAATAAAAAAAATCACACTTTGAAATAAAGAGGAATAAAACGAATGAAAGAAAAAGAAAGTATCAATGGAACAAATAAAAAGAAAAGAAAAAAGAGAAACGGAATATAATAGAATTATAAAATAAACATCCAATGTTATTATCTCTAATGGACAAAAACATATTTTTGTTTATAATGTTGAAGTTGGTGTGAAAATTAAGAATAAAATTTAATTGAAAGTAATTTAAGGTAAAAAATAATTAACTTTGATTACAAATTGAATTGAAACTTATTTATATAAGGTAAGAGTAATGAGTATTTAAAAAAGAATAAATGTAATAATTTAAATTAAATAAAATTTCTTTTTTTTTTACATTATAAATGAATCAAATCAAATTAAGCATATTGATTTTTTAAAATTAAAAATATGTAAAATAAAATAAAATAAATTTATTAAATGAAACATGTCATTTATTTATAATTGTACACATATAAAAAATAGAATATCTACAATGAATATTTTCTTTTATGTTGAAGCCTTTAATTATTATATATTTATATAAGATACGATATAAAATTAATAAAGTATTCAAGGAATTGAATATTTATTATAATAACTTAACTAAAAACTAAAAATGAAAATAATGAGAGTAATTTATGGAACGTATAAAAACTATTATTTAATAAAATTTTAATTTTATTATCATTATTACATTAATTTCAATTTTTTTAATTTCTCTCAAATATATTGAATGTACATTATATTTGACTATTCTAATTATCAAGTATAATTTACTTTCAATTTAAGATGTTATTACTCTTGATTGGTTTTTAATTTATTTTTGTCAATTAATCATTTAAAAGTAAATGTTAATAAGAATAATTGAATGTATTTTTAATAATGAAAATAAGATATTTTAAATTAAATTTATTTTATTATTAAATTTTAAAATTTAAATATATAATTAATTTTAAACATATATCAATTTTTTAAATTATCCACATATTAAACGTATAAATTATTTATATCACATTATTTTTTTTATTATAGACTTTTACTTTTATATATTTATATAAGAGTACGTGAATTCTTAAGGGGCTTTTTCATATATTAGCCTAAAAATTTTTCAAAGAAAACGAAGAACACCTTCAAAGGAAAGAGAAAAAAAAAAAAGATAACGTCGTCGTTTACAATTACAAGCATGGTTTTAACTTTTTGAAGCATAAGACCCTTCCCTAAACACAGACACAAATTTCGCAAAAATCATCAAATCTGGAACTGGAATTGGAGCGCCTCTTCGTGATTTCCCTTCCACCATTCATATTTCTTATTATTGAGCTTCAACCGCTAAACCACTGACACAAGATTATCAGAGTATTCTTCCTACGTCTTTTCAATTAAAAAAATCAATATGTTCTACAGAGGGTAAATTTTTACTTCTTCTTCTTTACTTTTTTTTTTTCTTAATTTCTTCTTTTTGTTTATTTCTTTGATCCATATATATGCTTTTCTTTTCTGGGTTTTGTTTTTTAAGTCTGTTTTTGAAGAGTTTCAGAGTCGGGATTCATGAAATTTACAGTTTCATTTTATTTTTTATTTTTTGTTTTGCTCTGGCGTTATTATTTAGGACTTATGCTGTCTAAATTTCAATTTAGTTGTGATAAAAGAAGGAAAACGAAAAAGAAAAAAAGGGGCTTAGAGCTTAAATGGTTTTAGATAATTGGTTCTTGAACTGATTCTTTTATTTTCAATATTTGAAGCGTAAACACTTCTTTCAAAGACTTTAAAGAACAATTGTCTATGTCTCTTGATTATAAAGTTTGCCCACTTTTATGCACATTATACATAGCAGCATCAGCTTAAAATGAGTTAATCCTTTCTTTACCTGTTCTTGTTTACCAGTAAGAAAGTTATATATTTTGCACTTCCATTTGCTTCTGTTTGTAGGTTTTCCATAGTACTTTTGAGTATGATGAAATTTTTCTGGGATACTCTCAAATCTCAATGTTGGGAAGGTAAGCCAACCTCGAGCCTACGAGGAGCATACCAAAGGTTCCATACATACATGTTGGACACTACTTGTACCCATAAGCTTTTGTTAATGGATTCTTATGCCTTCCGTGCATATAAATGTATGCCACCATTACATCCTAGTTCAAACCAATATGGGATATTATGCTAACATGTGAACCTCAACAAATTTCCTAGGTTCACGCAACTCCACTGTGATAGTAAACCTTGTTAATTCTCAAAGCTACCAATGTACCTGTAAGCCAACACTTAACCACCTTGCCATGTTTAGGTTATCCCAGTGCACCACTGTTCCATTAATTCTTAGCTGACCATGCACGTTACACCAGCACTCAACCATGCATTTCTTAGAATCTAAGTTGCTCTAAGCTCCTAGCCCACCACATTTGCATTTGAGAAACACCACATTAACAAACTCGTCCAACCAAAGTCAAACCTAGGCAATGATACCACAGCAAAACCACAAAGAAGCCTGAGACCACCACTTGGCATTTCTCTTAATTCTCATTTTGATCTTTCAAATTTCTCCTCTAGCTAAAATATTATTGATAGTTCTCAACAGATGGTAAAAAGAGAAGGGGCTAAATTTTGAAACCATTGCAAAGTGGGGCACAACTAGAGAAATACTTATCAAGGGGTTCGTGTCTGGTAAGATGGGAGAATGTGCGTTAAAAGGCTGAATAGACACTTTATTTTGGGGCATACTAACTTGGCTCTAGATCTTCTTATATTGTGCATTATAATGATTTGATCCCAACTTCCCAAGTATAAATTCATGTAAAGAAAGCAAGCTTCTTCTAATAATAATCTTGCACCTAAACTTCCTTTGGTGCATCATATGTGGAGTGACTTTGTGTCAATGAAATTGACTCTAGTAGCGTTTAGGCTTTTCACACAAGTTTCTTTGAGATAGAAGTCTATGTTGTCTGTGATAGTGTTTTCTACATCATACAGGGAAGTGCACATTAATACAGCTTTAATGGAAAAAGGAGTGAAACTAATCACTAGTTTTAGGCAACTAGGCTGTAAGTACAGCTTGATGAGCAACTTCCTAAACAGTGACTGTTATCTAGTTATTTATTATACATCTAGCCTGATATATATCTGTTATCTCCATGACCCCATGACTACCATAGAATGCGTGGATATGTTTGAAATGAAAAATGATAAAAGCACCCATTCAGGTTAGACATTGCAAATAATAATTTGATGATTACTCAATAAAGTTTGGACACGTAAACAAAATCTAATGGCAAAGCTATTGCCGAAAATCAGTAGTTTGGCTTGGGAGTAGGTGTGTGAGTGAATTTGGCAAAGTTTAAGTTGGTTTTGATCCTGTAATACCTTTGTTTATTTGTAAAGTAGGGGAGCATTGGTTGGGTTGTGGGGTTGAAGTATTTCAAAATGGTGGGTTTTTGCAGTTGGTATTTGAAAATGGTGCAATTTATATTAAGAGTGATGAAAGATTCATCTTTTATAGGTATTCTTAGGAGATGAGTTGCATAGAGCAACAATGATGTGTTAGGAAAGTAGGGGAAAAAGTGGGTATAATGGAAAAAGAGCAAGAGTGAGACTAGGAGAGATATCTCATTTAAATGGGTGGAAGGTAAGGTAAGAATGAAGTTCATGAATGTGATAGTTACAGAGTGTGTAACGATGCATGTGGAATGTTGGCAGCTTAGAAAATGAAAAAGGTTCTAGTTTTAAGAGAGAAACAGAGCCAATGTGTTATAACACATGAGAGTTAGAAGCCCTTAAGGAACGGTGTGAGGGGTAATTTATGGCCTCAGAGTAGCTTTTCACCAATTGGAAGCTTCTGTAGTTTATTGTAATTTACTAGAGGAAAGCACATTCTCTGATTAAGGTAAAGCACAGTTTGAGCATTTCTTGGAAATATTACAGGAAGTTATGGAGCTCACTTTTCTTGAAAATCTTACAATTAGTGAGTGCTTTTATTTGTAAAAATTTTAAATATATAATAAGTAATCAAAGGGTTGTTTGGATCGCATATAACTAAAAAGAAAACACAATGAATCAAATAGATGAATCTTTTGCTTTCCACCAAATAAGATTTTAGACATGATTAGCTATTACTTTATATAAAATTAACATGTCATATAATATATTTTTCTTTTTTCTTTGCAATATGAAAACGCAAGTGGCCCTTCATCCTTGCATTTCTATATTTATGGAGTTTCATTTACCAATGTTAAAAAATAAATCAATATCTATTAAAGTATTGACCAGTCTCATCTGTTGCTTTCATGATTTTTGGAAACTGCAGTAAATATACTGATGGTGCTGATGGGCGTGAAATGGGTGCAAAACGTCAGCGGATAATTGATCAAGGCCCTTCATTCTATAGTAATTCTCCAGGTTCAAGCTTTATGTACACTGCTCCTCCTCCGTACTCATATGTTAGCCAACCTCCACCTTTCCCTGTTGTTCGACTTCGTGGTCTTCCCTTCGATTGCACGGAGGCTGATGTGGCTGAGTTCTTCCATGGTCTGGATATAGTTGATGTCCATTTTGTCCATAAGAACAACAAGTTCACTGGTGAAGCTTTTTGTGTTTTGGGTTATCCTCTTCAAGTTGATTTTGCCCTTCAGAAGAATAGGCAAAACATGGGCAGGAGATATGTAGAGGTTTTCAGAAGTAAGAGACAGGAATATTATAAGGCAATAGCTAATGAAGTGGCTGATGCTCGTGGTGGTTCACCTCGCAGAAATGTTCCTAGGGCCAAATCTAGCGATGAAACAAAGGATTCAGCTGAACATACAGGGATATTGAGATTGAGGGGATTGCCATTTTCTGCAGGAAAAGATGATATTATGGAGTTCTTTAAAGATTTTGTGTTATCAGAAGATGCAATTCATATAGTATTGAATTCAGAGGGAAGGCCAAGTGGGGAAGCATTTGTGGAGTTTGCCAATGCAGAAGATTCTAAAGCTGCAATGGTGAAGGATAGGATGACACTTGGGAGTCGTTATATTGAGTTGTTCCCGTCATCCCCTGAGGAGATGGATGATGCAATTTCAAGAGGACGGTGACTCTTCTGATAAATATCTTTGTTTTTATCTGCTTTAAACTTGTTATGATTTTGCACCTTGTTGTTTTTCTTTCCAGCTGGAATTTTCTTTACTAGTTTTCTCGAGTCAATAGTAAGATACCTTCTAAGCGTTTGAGAGCAGATTGTCTATGTATGGGTTAAATACAAGAGGCTACATTCTTAAGTAGGCTTTTATTTGATCTATAGTCTTTGATTGTGGCTTAGAAAAAGGGTACAAGTCTTATATCCTGTGGGCATTTTAGGCCAACTGGATGATAAGTTTGCTGTGCTATGTTAGTTGTAACTTTATCTTCAATCTGTTAGGTAAAACATGTAAAATTTTGTATCATTGTCAGGATTCTTTTAATATTTATAATAGGGTAAAACCAGTGTATGAACAAGTTTATATCTCATTGTTTGGAAGATTTGGCTCTTTTTATTTTGCTTTGACATTTTGTTAACCAAGAGACCTGATATTTATTTTCCTTCCAAAAAAGGGTTCCAAAATGTTAAAAGAAGCATGGTTGGAAGAGAAAGGGCATATGTATTCTGGGAATATTTGCATTATTCCTAGTATGTATAACACAAGGTATTTCGTTCATTTTTTTTTTTTTTAAATCTGATACTTGTGCTATTGTGATTGAGCTCTTATCATTTGAATTGTATCTAGAAATCACCACTGAGTTTCATGGCATTGCAAATTTTGTTTATAATATCTACAAATCTCATGATGCAAAATGTCATATTGGTATTTTTAATAGCAAAATGTCATCAAGGTACAAATCCCTTTGAGTTTATTTATAGCATTGTTTTCGAAATTTTAATTGAATTTCGTAAGTATATTGAGAAACTCAAGGTAACTTCCACCATCTTTAGTCAACTCTTAAAGCTTGCGCTGCTTGCCTTTAATGCATTCTCGCTGGAAACCGTAGTGAAAGAAAAAAAAAAGCATATTTACTAGGCTTTTCAAAGCGCCGAGATTTGTGCTCAATAACAGTTCAAGCCTTCTAGGTTAAATAATGCAGAATAAGAATTAAAAATTTTATTTAGATATAATAAATAAATAAGGACTTAATCAGATTTTTTTTAATACTTGAAATTTTTTTCATATTTGAAGAAATTTTAATAAACATATAAGCATCACACATGCAATTTAAGTATAAAAATATTTCAAAGTTGTATTTATTCACAAATCCTTTTATATATGTTGAATTTAAAATCAAGAAAAAAAACTTGAGACAAGGACTGAAAAATAAGAATCATGTATGTATCTTTTTTATTCAAATTATATCAAATAATCATATCTTACACAAATATATAAAAGTTAAAGCTTTTGATAAAAATGGAAATTGTCTAACGTGGATAACTTATATAATTAATATGTCGATAATTTTAAAAAATTATCATGTATCTTCTAATAAATTAATTATATTTATGTTTTATTATATAAATATTAAATCATTTCAATTAAATTCATATTAAAGGTAATAAAACTTTAATTGCCATCATCATAAAATAATTTTGTCACTTCTTTTTAATTGTAAATATTCAACTCTTAAATTATATTTGTGTAAAAAAAATTTAGTTGCCAATCTTTTAACCTATGACCTATTTATTTACTCAACCATTTAAGCTATGTTATAAATATAAGTTTAATATGTATATATATTATTTTAAAATAATTAATAAATGATTAAATAATTAAAAATAATTTTGGTAGATATAATATCAAATGAATTTCATTACCATTATTACTCTAATTTCAAAATCTTTTCTTTTCCATGTCTCCCTAACAAGTTAATACACATTATGTTTAATTATTATAATTGTCAAGTATAAATTACTTTTGATTTAAAATACTATTATTGATCTTCATTTGGTTTTTAAATTCATTTTGATCAATTAATCATTCAAAAATTACAAATAATTCCATAATTATTTCTAAGACCATAAAACTTATCCTATAAATAAGGTTGTTTTGGGATGCTTAAGAAATAGATTGTATCGTTTCAATATTTTTTTCTCAATATTTTGATATTCCTTTTGCCATGTAGTAAAAATAGTTAGTTTTTCTTTCTTTGTGATGTTAAATATGCAGGTGGATTAGATGCACAATTTTTTGTGATGTTATATATGCAGAGGATTAGACAAAATTTAATATAATCAATTACTTCTTAAAGTTTTTTTTTTTTATCAATTTATGTTTGGTTTTGCATTATTTTAGTTACTATTCTATTTTTTTTTCTTTGGAGTAAAGCTCTTCCAAATTCATGCTTTATCATAATCATATGATAAGTTATGTTTCATCGTAATCATATAATAAGTTATTTTTTTGAAAAAAAATCATTTGAAAATACATTCCCTTTAAAATAATTTGTTTGGATTCCAAGAAAATTAGGTAAAATTTTTTGAAAATTTAATGATTTGGATTTTTTTTTATGTTTTAGCTATTGCTATTAGTTATATTGCAATTTAAATTATAAATATATTTGTACATATTATTTATACTTTTTTGTAAGTTTTTGTTGTAATATTGACTTTTATATCAAATATCCATTATTCTTTTCTTTTTGGATCATAAAACAAGAGAGCAAGTTATGTGGTAGATGAAAAGAAAGTGATTGCATATCACCTATCCTATCATATGTAGTAAATATGTATTTTTTTTATTTTTTGCATAAAATGATTTTGTTTAAGATATGATTTTTTTTTATTTTGCTTTAGTCATTAGATATGTTTATTGTTTTGATATGATCATTTTCACAATTCATCGTAAAATGGAGCTAATTACTATCCAAGCGTAAATGAAAATTGTTAAAAGTAATTTTTGATTGATTCTATTTTCTATTTACTATAAAAAGGAGCTAATTATGTCCAAGCATTAATCAAAATTTTCATTGATTCTATTTTCATTACCTCTATAATTTTAGGAGTGTTTGTATATTAAATAAGCATTATTATTAATTGAATTATTTTTGGTGAAATTACTCTTAATGCTAATGTTATTATTCGTCAACCATTAGCATTTAATATTTACATTTTACATTATTTCAAAAAAAAGAAAAGAAATCTATATTTTACTTTGTCTTGATAAATAAGATTTTTAGGTTGTCCTACATCACCAATATAATACATTATTAATGTAAAAGGATGACCACTAGAAATAACCTGTTTTACAAAATCAATTAGAATTTTGTATCCATTTCTTACATATTTGACTATAACATGCTTAAGGCATTCTCTTGCAGTAGAAATCTTAACCAACATACCATTATGTTTGTCTTTCAATTATCCACCTTCACTTTAATGTCAAAGTCAAAAACTTTACATCAAGAGTAGACCTTTCCTACATAGGTATTGTTATTCCTATCACCCAAAATCTCTACCAACTATTTTTTAACTTAAAATTTCAAATTCCTATTAGTATTTTCTTAGTTGCCATTTCCCTTAATCCATTACTTTTATTCTTATTTGATTTATACAATGCATGTTTGTAAATACATTCATACAATATAACGATCTTCTTTTCTATCTTTAAATACATAGTTTACTTTCATTAAATTTTGTTGATCGATTGAAATGGTATTGTTCATTATATTACATAAATATTTATTTTAATTTATTAATTTCTTTATTTTAGAATCAATTGACAAATTCAATTTTTAATGTATTAACAATTTCTCTATCTTATTTTTTTAATAATTTTGTTTCAAGTCTTTTGTGGTATTGATAAATTTAGTTATTCCCCAACATATTTCTTTTTTTTTTTAATGATGATTATTTTATGTTGGATGCAATTAGTTTTCATGCATTTTTTAATCAACTTTTAATTTAAAAAATTTAATAAAAATTAAACTAATAAAACAAAGATTGGATTGTAAATTTTAAATTTTTAACTGCAATTGCAAGGTTATAAAAGATACCTTTTAGAAGACATGAGGTTTTGCATTTATTAACATAAGTGAGGTTTTTCTTTTATTGAATGAAAAAAATATTTACTTTTTTCCTAAGGCAATTTAATAATAAAACTCCATTTAAAATTTTTTTCTATAATTATTTTTTATTAGTAGATTTTTTTTCTTCGTTACATAGAATTTTTTTAAAGTTGAATTTCATATTAACTTTTAGTGTGATTGAATTGTTGTTACATTTTAATAATTCAACTATTTATT
>NW_019167882.1:303134-376547 GCF_002303985.1 Durio zibethinus | reverse complement strand
ATATTCTAAACAATTTGTCTGATAGCTTGTTTGATACATACCAAAACGACGCTACTGTAAAGGAGTTATGGGACAAATTAGAAACCAAGTATATGATTGAGGATGCAACAAGTAAAAATCTCCCGTTAGTCATTTCAGTAATTATTATGTAGTTGATGGACATTTTGTGATTAAACAACTACATGAAATTGAAAGAATATTTAATTAATTTAAATAGTATAATATAGGCATGGATAAAACAATTATTGTGTTTTTGTAATAGACAAACTTATTCTATCATGAAAAGATTTTAAAAGAAGTCAAAAATATAAAAAAGGAAAAATCATTCTTGAAGCTTTGGCTAATCATCTTCAAATTGAAGAGGAATACATAAAGTAAAAATAGAATTTCGATTCTGGTGATACCAAAGCTCATGTTTTGAAGGAAAGATAGACCATAAAGCTTACTAAAAAGAAGTTCAAGTTCAAGCAAATTACAAATGGGCCTAAATTCAAGAAAAATCATAAAGGATTAAAAGGCTTATGTTACCATTATGGTAAGCCAGGACATTTAAAAAAAAATGTCAGTTGCTACAGAAGAAAAATGATTTCTCAAAAAGTGATACTTCTGAAAATTTTGTTGCCATAATTTCTGAGATCAACATGTTTTAAAACGATGAATCTTGGTGGGTTGATTCTAGGGCAACAAAACATGTGTACAAAGACAAAAACATGTTCACAATATTCAAACAAAGTGAATAAGGCAGTGTTCTCTACATGAAAAATTCTTCTACATCAACAATCAAAGACAAATAGGCTGTTGACCTTGAATTCACTTTTGAAAAAACTCTAACTTTGAATGATGTTTATTATGTACCAAAAGTTAAAAAGAACTTAATGTCTAGAAGTTTATTGAACAAGTTTGGTTTTAAACTTGTATTTGAGTCAGATACGTTTACTTTGTCTAAAGGAGGAAATTTTTGTTGGGAAAAGGGTATATGTATAAGAGAATATTCAGACTCAATATTATTAATAAGAATAACAATGTTGTTTTTGCTTATATGGTTGAATCTTCATATTTATGGCATTACAGATTAGGTCATTTAAAGTACAAAAAATTACATGATATGAGTAAGCTTATATTAATTCTTGATTTAATCAAGACATTAATAATGTAATACATGAATGTTGACTAAGATTATTAGAAATTCATTTCCTAAAGTTAAAAGAAATACAAAGTTACTTAAGTTAATTCACAGTGATATTTGTGATATGCATAGCACTTTTACATTATCAGAAAGAAATATTTTATCACATTTATAGAATATTGTACTAGACACTATTATGTTTGTTTGTTATATTCCAAAAATAAAACACTTGATCAGTTTAGAATATATATATATATATCTGAAGTTGAATTTCAGTGTGAATCTTTTATTAAGTGCTTGAGTTCAAAAATAGGTGAAGAATATTATAATCCAAGTTATTTTGAATCCACCGGAATAATCTACCAAGTTATTGCTCTTTATACACCATAATAGAATGATGTAGTTAAAAGGAATAACAGAGTCTTAATAGAAATAATAAATGCAATGTTATCATATTTTGGTCTTGGACAAGGTTTTTGGGGTGAAGCTTTATTAATAGCTTGTCATATACTAAATAGAATTCCTAACAAAAAAAAAAAAACTCCATATGAGAAATGGAAGAAAAGAAAACCATATTTAAAGGTTTGGAGATGTAAAGTTATTGTTAAAATTCTAGAACCTAAAAGGAAAAAATTGGGTGAAAGAGGCATAGAATGCATATTTATAAGATATGCAAAAAATAATAAAGCATATAAGTTCATGGTTATTGAGTCGAATGATTTAATTTCAATTAATACTATTATTGAATCAAGAGATGTAATTTTTTATGAAAATAGATTTAAATATATTTTGAGACAACTACAACCACTACAAACAATTTATTGTACAAATGGGAAAAAAATTTCAAAACTATTGGAACAAACTAAAAATAGAGATGAATATTGTCAAGAAATAAGGACAACTAAAAAGGTTAAAAGGCAAAAGATTTTGGATTAGATTTCTTTATGTTCCTTATGAAAAGGGATGGGTGAAAGCATAAACAATAAAATTCCTTATTATTTTAATGCAGAGTCTGATCCTGTTACATATAAAGAGGCAATGAGGTTTCAAGATTATGCTTTTTGGAGAAAAGTAATAAATGATGAAATAGACTCAATAATAGGAAATAAAACTTGGATTTTGGTTGGTCTTCCACCAAGTTCTATTCCAATAGGCTATAAATGGATTTTCAACAAGAAAATACAGATAGATGGAACTATAGATAAATTTAAAGCAAAGTTGATACCCAAAAGTTTTACATAAAAGTAAGGGATAGATTACTTTGATACTTATGCTTTAGTAGCTAGAATTGCTACAAATTAGACTTCTAGTTTCACTTGCTTCTATTTATAATTTGATTATACATCAAATGATGTAAAGATGGCATCTTTAAATTGCGAATTAGAAGAGGAAGTATGTATGAAACAACCAGAAGGATTTATTATTCAAAGTTAAGAGCATAAGGTTTGTAAGCTTGTAAAGTCTTGTGTAGACTTAAACAAGGATCAAAACAACGGCACCAAAAATTTGATAACGTTGTTCTTACTAGTGGTTTTAGAATTAATGGGTCTGATAAGTGTCTATAGAGCAAATTTGAAAATGAAAAGAACCATAATTTGCTTATATATGGATGACATGCTAATTTTTGGAATTGATTCAAAACAAGTTAAGGAAACAAAGTAATTTTTGTCAAATAAATTTTTAATGAAAGGTATAGGTGTACCGAATGTTATTTTTGGAATTAGAATAATCTAAAATGATAGTGGTATAACCTTGTCACAATCATATTATATTAAAAAGTACTAAAAAAGTTTGATCTTTTTTATTGTATTCCAGTATTTACGCTCATAGATTCTCAACTAAAATTAGTATCTAATATTGATAGAATAATAGATCAGTTGCAATATATAAGAGAAATTGGTTGCCAAATGTATGTGATGACTTATACAAGGTCAAAAAATAGCATTTGTGTTTGGAAAGTTAAATAGGTACACAAGTAATCCAAGTAACTTGCATTGGCAAGCAATTACAATAGTACTTAAATATTTAAAGAAAATAATCAATTATGGATTGTGTTATAGTGAATATCCTTTAGTTTTAGAAAGATATTCTGATACTAGTTGGATTACTAATATGAAAGATCATGCTTTTACAAGCAGGTAGATCTTTGTACTTAGTGGATGTGCTATTTTTTAAGGTTTCAAGAAGCAAACATGCATAACAGATTTCATCATGGCAATTGAGTTTATTGCATTAGTCGCAATAGTTAAAGAAGCTGAATGGCTAAGGAATTTATTACATGAAGTACTTTTATGGCCTAAACTAATTCTCTAATTTCTATCCGATATGAAGCAACTCTAGTAAGGGCATATAGCCAAGTATACAATGGAAAGTCTAGACATATTAGATTAAGACATAGTTTTGTTCGATAATTAATTTTAGATGGAATGATCACTACAAATTACGTAAGGTCAAGTGAAAACTTGACAGATCCTTTAACCAAAAGTCTTGCTAGAAAGTTGGTAAAAAACACCTTAATAGGGATGGGGCTCAAGCTCATGAAATAAAGTCGCCCATGATGGAAACTCAACTCAATGTTTGGTATAACATTAAGTTTTGAGTTCAATGAGACAAAGTACATCATCTGTATATGACCACTAGCACTATAATAGTGTTTAATGCCATCCTAGATAATGTGCTAGGTACTCGTAATGTCAAAAAAATTATGAGTAATATATTTTTAATAGACTCATAACATAAATATGTTAGAATGTTATAGTTATAGGAACACTTTTAATGAGAGTTACCTGTGTAAGTATGAAGTGTGGCTGTTTCTAAAAGCTTAAAAGTTTGGCTCTAATAGTACTTATGAAAAGAAAATGCAGATACATAACCATAAATATGTCATTGGATACCAAGTATTCATTGGGTGTTGAAATTATTGTGTGAGACAAGTTTAGTTAACCAAATGAAATAATTGGTTCAAAGTGTAATCTATCATGCGATTTCAGTTAATTTTAACTTGTTTTCGCTAAGTGAATGTTCAAATCAAAAGATGCCTTCATTTATGAAATTGATTTTCAAAGTCATCATAAATATGGATTATTTTAAAAATGGTGGAGGATTGTTAGAGATTTTCAAAATAAAATATGAGAAATAAGAAAAAAAAATGATAAGATAATCATTTAAATTAAGAGGAGTGAAAGTTCACTGTAGTTAGACTTAAGTGGCTAATAGACCATGCGTTTGGTTTTTCAAGCTTAGTGGTCTTGCATTAATTAAATAATTAGTATATATTAATATTTAATTAATGACACTTGGTACTTGGCATGTGTAGTGAGTAAATAAAATATTATTTTATTTAAAGTTTATAAATTTTATTTTATTTAAAGCTTATAAGTGTTTGATTGATTAGAATCTATTTAAAACAAACAGAAAAATAAGAACAGACAATTAAGTCTATATAAAATAGACAGATAAGTCTGTTCAAAATGAATAATTTTAACTATTTAAAAGCAGATAATTTTTGTTTTTTCAAACTAGACAGTTATGTCTGTAGGAGAAAATACACTTCTTTTGTTTATAAAAAGCTCATCTGATTTTTTGAAAAAGATACAAAAAAAACAATTTTTGAAACTTTTCTTCTTTTTTCAAACTTCAAATTTTTTTTATAAAAGTATTGCTACAACAAACCTTTATAGAAGTTCAGTGATATTGTGATATATCAGTGAATGCTTAATAAATTAATTTCATTAGTACAAATGTAGCAATCACTAAACTGTATTGTATCATCAAAGTTTATTGCTTGCAACCTTTTTACACACCTACTAAGAAATAATACAATGAGAGTAAATAAAATCTTAAGAAAAGTAGCACCGTTATATGTTTTAGAGCTTTTCTTCAAAATTGTAAACTTACTAAAAGTGGTAATTCAAGATGTTCATTGTTTACACTAAAATTTATCTTGTTATTTCTAAAACTTTTCTAAAATTTTTTTTAAAATTTTTTTATTTTTCATGGTTGTTTGAAAGCAAATAGCAATATTATTATTAAAATTTTATTTAAATCCTCCACCATTCTAGATAATTAAAGAGAAACATTTCATTTAAAAATTTCTAAAAATTCAATCTTTCTTGATTTTTAAAATTTCATTATTTGACTAGTATTCATTTATTTTTAAGAATTCATTTTTGTTATTTTTATTTTTAATTTTCATAAATTTTTTTATGTTTAAAATTTTCATCTTTTTGAAAATATTTAGGATAAAAATTCTCGAGTAAAATTTTTTAAAATAATCACCCATTCATGATTTTTAAAATTTTATCATTGATTTTATAAAGGATTTTAATTCCAAAATTTATTCTATTATTTTTAAAAATTTCATATATGGTTATTTTATTCTTAACTTTTTTGTTATTGAAACTTTTACTTAAAAATTTTACCATTCTGAAAATTTTAAGAAAAAGAACTTCACTTAAAAATTTCTAAAATTTTAATCATTCTTAATTTTTAGATTTTCATTATTGAAATAATTTACATTTACGTGCAAGCTAAAAAACCCCAAGTTGAAACCCTAACAAAAAAGAAGTGAAAGCCAAAAGAAGAATTAAGAGAATCATGGACAGAGAATGAGACTCCAAACTCAGTTCTGGAGGTTTTGCCTCTGCCCAAACGAAAGCCATGGACCGTCGTGGGCGTCTCCATCAACTTGAAGGTAATTATTGTTTTTATTTGAGATGTGGAGAGGGATTTATCTACATTCTGTTGTTACTTTGTTTTGTTATTGTCTGGAAAATCTTCATTTGAAATGATCCTAATAGCAATTGTGTGCATTTGTATAAGATTTTGATACTGGTAATTGAATGACGCCTATTTCAGTAGGACTTGTCCTGATCTAACTAATTGAGGGGAAAAATCTCATGTACTATTATGCTTTTGCTATGCCGAACTGATAGAAATTTGTTTTTCGGTACCTTTAGCTTTTACGAATGGCACGGAACCTTGAAAAATACTGGATAAGGATAAAGTAAAAGTAGATTTATATTCAAGGAAATTGAAATGGAAGGGTTTTTACTAATTTTGGCAAGATGGTGTAGTTTTTATTAGTTTTGTTGCAAGTGTTTGGAAGAAAAGGTGATGAATGTAATAAAATGTACACATTATTTGTGTATTTTTGAAGTTGTATGAGTACTTAAATGTACCCCAAGGCTTGGTCCTTCCAATGATTATGTGTTTTCACTTTTCAGGCATTTTATTTTTTGAGTGGCCTCTATTGCCTGAACTGTTGACTTTGTAATGCTGGGTTGCTGGCAGCTACAAGATGAAGTCATCCTTTCAGATGCTGAGAGATTGCCAATGACTCAGAACAATGTAAAAATGGTACTGTATTCTTTCTTGGTCTCTTTGGGTTACTGTCTGGAGTATGTTTTTAACATTCTATTCTTTTTGCAGCTCCAAAGGCATTTTCAAGGTGAAACTCTTCCATGGATCCAGAGAATGAGACAAAAGGAGTAAAGCCTCCAAAGGTGCCTTTTAAAGGTTGGACAAATTTTGATTATTTTTTAATACCAAGTAGAAATGATTGGCATGAACCTAGGCATTTATCAGAAACAGAATTTTATTGAGTTGAAAATCCATTCTTCCTGTTTCTCTTTTCCTTGATACTTTGGCCCCAAAACTCAACAAAATAAATAAAGAGGAAAAGGAAAGAGACCTTAGCAGGTATATAGCTATCTACCAAATTCTCCCTTTTTTTTCCTTAAAAATTCGATTCTTTTTTTAGATTAAATGCTTTATATTTTGGAATTGACAGTGGTTTTCAGAAGAAATCAAGCTCAAATTCGTCAAAAGTGCAAGTATGCAAATCTTCCTGTCAACGTGCTGCTAGTAACATTATCTGTCCTAGCTCTAACCAAATATTCTTTCATATAATAATGCATCATTGAATTGAATTAATAAATTCACAATTTCTAATTTTTTTCTCATGTTAAGGTTAGTATGTTTCTTATTTAAGCGTTTTATTGCTATTGCCTTTGTTTTCTGTTTATGCTCTTTGTTTGTTAAATTTGTTTTTGCATGTTTGGTTTGTTTGATTTTTTGTGATACTTTATTTAATGTAGTTCTCAATTATTTTTCATTTTTTATGTATTGATTGTTGGTATTTGTTTTTAATTTGTATTGAATTTGTTTTACTTGAAATGAAAGTAATCTAAAAAATTCAGGTGTAAGTAAAATAAGGTGACGTGTTTGTTCAATTAAGAAAAAATTGGATGTTGATCGGTATCAAGTTATTCTTTGAGTCTTTTGTGTTTTTAGTTTTTTTTTTTTAATTTTCTGAATTTTTTAAAAAACTATTTCAGTGATGTCTTTTTTTTTTATTAACTGAAAGCATTTGTCGATTGATTGATTGGTTGATGTGTTAACTTATATCTTCAAGGTATGGATAATGTTAGCCAAACAAGAGAGAATAAGATTAGAAGATTGGAAAGATTAAGGTCCAATAGATTGAGAAAACAAGATAATATCACTTTGAATGTAGTTTCTCAGTTTGGTATTGCTTAAACAAGGGATGATAAAGTTTTTTGTCAGATCAGGGGTAGGGGAACTGAAAGATTGAATGCCGTAAGGTTGAATAGGAAAAGATTGCAAAATTCAAATGATAGTTTAACAATGCCTGTTAGTAATATTTCAGAAGATGGATTGATCAGATGCGATGTAAACAGTGGATATCAACCTTCTATATCAAATTGTTTTACTGTTGGTATAAATGGAGAGTCAAACAATCTGTACAATCAAAGTGGTTTGTATTCAAGTATGGATCAGCTTAACTTATTACTTTTCTGCAGATGTTATTGGAGTGTTAATATCACTCACAACTGTCATGAAAGTTTGGTTAAACAATAAAAGTGATGAGGTTGACAAGCAAGATATCTACATACAAGATCTAAGGTTCGTTCTTTTAAAAGCTTAAATTTTATGAAAACAAAAAAGCAATCCCCAACTTAAGATTTTTAGCTATGTCATCAATGTCATTAAAAATAATTAGACGATAATTGAAGGAAGAAATGAATATATCTATCTATTAAAAATTAATTTAAAATCTTGAAAACCTCATTTCTTCCATAGAACATCGTGCGCATCATCAGAGAAAGGAAGAAAAAGTGACACCGTCAATGGTGTCATCAATGTTGATGGGGTGGCAACGAAGTATGATGCAAAGATGGAATAAGAAGAAGAGAAAGACGTTTGCAGGATCTGTCGAAACCAGGGAGATGTAGAGAATCCGCTTCGATACCCCTGCACATGTAGCGAAGCATCAAATTTGTCCATCATGATTGCCTTCTTCAGTGGCTCAATCACAGTAATGCTCACCAATGTGAGGTTGTTTTTTTTTCCGAATTACTTCTGGTATAAAATGATAGGTTTTTTTGTAAAATAGGTTAATTTCAGTTAGGGTTTTACTTTTAATTTTTTAATTAAAGTTGTTGATTTGGTGTTTGGATTAACTATGATTATTGAATGATTAACAATGGTGATTAAGAAATGAAAATAATTTTGGGCTTTTGTGTTTTTTTTTTTCTTTTGCTGATTATTTTTATTACAAAGAATGTCATTAAAATTGCAAATCTTGAGAGCTTTCCATTGCTAGAGTCTTGAAAACTTGAAAAGAACAACTTTTTTTGAGTTTTTTGTGCATGTCTCCAACTCGATGCTATTTGTAGTCATATGGGGTGAAACACATGATTTTTTTATGATTTTCATGGCTTTCGAATGATTAGAGACGTCATTAGCTACAACTAACTTCTTTGGGTTCAGCTTCAGAAAGTGGTCTTTTAATTGTATGTCTGTTTCTTCATATGTTTTCTTTTATTTGTCTTTTCAGAATGTATTGTTATGAAAAAGCTGAAAATGACAATATTCATTGAATGATGCAGAAAAAAATCTAATTGAATTATTCTAATTCTTTTTGTAGTAGGCTATACTCTACTTCTTTTGGATAATAAAATCTAAGCTTATAAAAAAACCTGTAGAAACAAAAGTGAGGATTTGCTGATTGGATGAACTAGATAAAGCATAGCATTAAGGAGAAAGATCATTGGGTAAAAATTAGTCATAAGGAAGATTTATTTTTCTTTCACCTGTGAATTACAAGTCAAATAAAAACAATTTTAAAAAGCTCTTTTTTTTTTTTTTAGATCCCTGATGAAGCTGTTTCAAGGTGCATTAGATGTGGAACTGATTTCGGGGTTTTGTGACAAGGTACATCTTTCCCTCTGTTTATTAAAAAAAATCTCTACTTGCCTTTCTTTCTCTTTTAAGCTTAATGTTCCTTTTTTATTTCTTTTCAGCACCACTGCAGGAACCATTGGGATATTTTTGTGACAAGTGTATCCAAAGTAGAACCGCTTTAACTGCTGATAAGAATGCTTAACCAATTAGGGAGGGTTTCAGGCCGATTAGAAAAAAAAGGCTCTGTTCAGGTGTCCACTATTTTCTTCTGTAATATTTTTCATGAGTTCAAATGCATGATTGCATATAATCCTTAATGTTTAACAACTGTTTTATATTGGTCTATATTTGTGATATTTTTTCATGCTCCCAAGTCTAATCAACTTATTGAAAACTTATTAGTTTTATCCTTTTATTATGAACTCTAATGTGGTCTAGAGTTAGACTTTTTAGCGGATTTACTTGACAGTTCCACGTGATAACTCAAACATGATAATGATTCAGTGCAGATATTATAAGACTTTTGCGGCGTATGCTGGCTGCAATTTAGGTCTGGCAGCACCAGCTGCAGCTCTTTGTGCTTTTATTGCTCCGGTAGTGGCAGGTTCTGGTATTCCTGAAGTGAGCCTATCTCAATGGGGTGGATGTTCATCCAATACTGGCTCCAAGTACTGTTTGTAAAGGTAAATGGAATTGGCAATATAAACCAATATTTAATAAGGTTCTTTTGCCTGTTATCATTACCCTTTGCACTTTTGATACTGGTTTGTCCTTTTTGCACATATCATTATGGACAGTACATATATGACTATATTGTGTAGGTGGGGTGGCGGCGAAGTATGATGCGAAGATAGAAGAAAAAGAAGAGGAAGACATTTGCAGGATCTGCCGAAACCAGGGAGATGCAAAGAATCCGCTTCGATAATCATGCGCGTGTAACGGCAGCATCAAATTTGTCCACCAGGATTGCCTTCTTCAGTGCCTCAATTTCAGCATATTGATGGACAAATTTCTTAACACGTTTTTTGTTGAGAACTAATATATTATCATTTCGAAGGTAATTCCAACTCTGATTCGATTTCGATCTCTTTGGTTGGGGAAATTTTTTTTTAGTTATTAAGTTATTTTTTTTTTCTTTTCTATTGCTGGTATTTTTACTAGTATTGCAGCAAGAAAATTTGGGTTCTGAAACTGTTTCCAACTTGGTTGATAGATTTTTTATTTTTTTATTTGTTTCTTTGTTTTTTTTTATTGCAAATATTGTCAAATCAGTAAAGGATGTAAAATAAAACATGACTTTAAACAAACTTTTAATGTTTAATACTCAATCTCACCAAAAAAAAAAAAAAAAGACAAGAGAAAGTTCCTTCCTATTGGAATTATATTTTCTCTTGATATAATTACACTTTAGTTTGTACTAACAAAAGAAAAAAGAACTTTTTAAAACCTGTTTGTAATAATCTTCTGAATTAACTTTAATTTAATGAAAAATTATATATATATATATATATATATATATATAAAAGCATTTGATGAAGCGAGGGTAGAAATCTAGTTATTATATAGTGTTTAAGAGCTAATTCAAAAAATTAAAAATACAAGAGAAGAAATCTGGATTTTCTCCTTTTACTAATTTTTTATAAAAATATTTTTCATAAATAAAGTTAAATAAAAGAAAGAAAGTTGAGAATTTTGAAATTTCAACATTTATCATATTTTTTTTATCTTAAAAATGCAATCTTTGTTAAAATTTCAAATTGTTAAAAATAAAATTTTAACTTTTATCTTAAAAACAAGATCTTTGTTAAAATTTTAAATTTTCAAAAATAAATTTTTAATATCTACTATGTTTTTATATTTTAAAAATATGATTTTTGTTAAAACTTCAAATTTTCAAAAATAAAGTCATAATATTCATTACGTTTTTTTTTTATTTTAAAAACACAGTATTTGTTAAAATTTCAAAATTTTAAAAATATAGTTTATCTTTTAAATCTTAATACAATTAATATTTCAAATAATTTTAATTTCAAATAATTTAATATTATTTTAAAAAATACATATGTTAACAATAATTATATTTTTATTAAATAAATTTAAATCAATTATATAAACTAAATACAAATTTGATTTTAATGAATAGAAACTCAATATAAATAAAAACTAAATTAATTTTATATTTTTGGAAAAATAGAATTTAAACATGATCATTATCATGTGTCAAAGGAAGAGCCTTAGAATGTTTTGTATGTGTTAGTTTGGATATCGATTTATCATGCAATTTTTTTATATTAAAGAGTAAAATAGATCGTAAAAATTATTTATGAAGAGCTCAAGTGAGATAAATTTTGCATTCTATTAGAAATTTTAAAAAACCTCATAAAGATGAATGTTTATAATTCAAAGTTATTTTTTTTCTTTTTAATACTGTTGAAAATTTTAAAAATCTAAAAAAATCACATTACGAAACTAAACATAAAAATCACATTATAAAAAAAATAAGATTCTTAAAAAAAATCTTATTTTCTCCCAAACCAAACACTCCTTCAATGTGAAATATTCAAACTTACAATAGTTTGTAAGAATGGATCTAGTGTTTAAGGTGGGATGTTTTATGGACATTCTAAAAATTGAAAATTAATAAAATTTGAAGAAAAATTTTTTCTAGACATTTTAAAAATTTTAACATTACACCTCCAAAATTAAAAATAAGAAAATCTAAAAGAAAATTTTTTACATTCAAAATTGTCCCACAAATACCATTTTTACTAACAAAATTATTAGGCATTTGGATAAATATATATATTATAAACAAACTCATTAAGAAAAAAATCTTAAATCCGTCTTACTAATTTATTATCTCCAACCACCAAAAAGTTCAAACAGATGGAATCTTAATAATTAGAAATTACCCCATTATGTTACAAGTGATGAATATGTGAATTAGATTACCACTGATATGATGTATAATGAATGGGCTTCGTGGGTTCACTAAGTCAGGTTCAAAGTATTTGAGCCATAGGCTTAAGGGGTCTTGACACCCAGGTCTATTTACGGTGTATTTGGTCCTTGTATATAATTTTTTATTAGATAAGAAATAGAAGATGGAATGGTGAGATTTAAATTTTTATCTTACATGGTTTTTTTAAATTTTCTTAATCATTAAGTTTGACCTTTATAACTTGTAATAATTGCAACTTATAAGTAAAGATTTAAATGAGGTTTAACAATAATTCTTTCTCTTTGGGAATTAAAATGATCATAATAACTCCTTTTGTTATTGATTTGCCATGGGTACTATGATCAAGGTTTTTAACTGCTTGCTCTATGGTTATTGCATATGTAAGCATCATATATAAGAACCTTACTTAGGTGATTGGTTTAATCTCCTAATAGTCAATCATATTATCTTATTTAGTTTTTCTTCTTGGAAAAGATCTTATTCGATTATGGAAAATTTCAACTTGTTGTAATAGGCTTCTGACAATTTAGTACAAGCCATATCATTCTACCTAGAACTATTGCACCTCTCTTTGTTATCTAGGAACTAAATTTTGATTTTGTATTGCTTATGTAGAGCTTGAAATATCAAGATGAAATTTAAATATCAATACTTGAAATTCATTCTCTTATTCTCAAACTATGATTTTTTTTTTTACCAAAATATATCTACTTCATGATTGTTTGGCTTATATTTTTTCTATTCAAGAAGTTGGTTGCCCGTATAGCTTACATGCAGCAAATTAAACTAAAGGTACTTTTTTAAAATGAAAGAATTTTAATTTTATCAGCAATTATTCAATTACATTAGATTAATAATTAATTATTCTAAAAAAATAAAGAAACCAAACAAATTAGTGCTACTTTTAAATGAATTTGAAGCTTGCACTGTGGATAAACCCAAGGCAAGGTTGATCTTGATGAAGTTTTTTTGTTGATTTTTTTAATGAGTTTGTTAATTGATTTATTGTTGGAATAGCCGCACAAAATGAGTGGGCATATCCCACGTTAAGAAAACAATTCCCTTCGAGTAGTTATTGGTTTAAACCAACATAAAACTACCTTGGGTAGTTTATGAAATTGCTGCCAATCTTATTTTCTTGAATATGAATGGCATTCGGCATTTAACAAAAAAAAAACAGAAAAAAAAATTCTCACGAAAAGAAAGGGAGAAAGGAAGAAGAGGAAAAAAAAAAAGATTGATAGCTAACAATTCTCAATGAAAATAATTATAACATTCGGTGTTAAGGACTTATGTGAAAATAAACAATTTTTATATTGTGATCTTATTTAACGACCAATAATTCAAGTCATATTTTTGCTTCCACTTATGCTAAACAAGTATATATATATATATATATATATATGATTATATTCATATATATCTTGCATACACTTTACTTACATTGGTATTAGAGCCAAGTTTGGCTTGTATTTTAGTTCGTTTGTATGTTCTTCATAATTGAAACATGATATGTTATTGCATGATTATGAATATTCATAGGAGTTGACATAATTTTTATGTTTTTATTATAATTAATGTTGTGATAATTCTTAGAATAAAAAAAAAGAAAAATGCCATTGATATTTTACCATTTTGGATCATTTTTTTAGTTTCTAGATAGGATGTTCGAATGCCCTAAGCAAAATATATATAATTAAAAAAATAAAAAATAAATATTTTTATCCTTGATTGACATTTGGATATTGGATCATACAAGAATGATTAAAATGAGTCTTAATTATTATTTTTTACTTGCGTTGACTCAAGAATTCATAATTTTTATCATATGTTGTTACAGAAAATCATGACTACTTTTATAGGGACTCTATCATTATGAGAACATTGTCGCAATTGTTGAGAGTCATAAAATTGATAGTCAAATTGATGCAATACCGAATAGATCCAAATGATGATACTGAAAGGCATATCATCAAGTTAATGGCATGATCCAAAAATTGATTTGGCGTGGTTGTATGCATATTAGGAATGACCAGGTCAAATATGAAATGTTGATTGGTAAACTTTTGACACTTAGACAAGAAAATTCTCTTCAAGATATTTGGATGTTTTTGGAGAGTGATCTTAAATATGAAACATTGATTAAGAATTTTATAAAGGAATACACGAGAATGGGAGCAAAGAGAAGTGCAACCTTTTTAGTTTGCCCAAGTTTTTGTAATGGGAAACACAAAATTCTTAAACCTCCATAGATGAGCAATGTGAAAGCAAAACAATTAAAAGAATTTATAAAATCTATCCTTGTTCTTAGATAAGTCATTCAAAATGATTAGGAACATGTTTTATTAATATTTAGTATGTACATATTTTTATTATGAACATGTTTATGAATTCAAATAATGTTTTTGTAAGACTTGCTTGTTTGAAATCAATATATATATATATATATGTTAATTATTACATGTTGGTAACCTTATGGTTAATGGAAGTTCTAAGATAATTGATTTGTTATATCTTAAAATGACTGATTTTGCATAATAAAATAAATTAGTGATAATCAAACACATTTAAAAAATAGAATTTGATTACGAATGTAGTGACCTTTTAATTTCATTTTTTTGTAAATGATTGTTACTATTTTATTTGTTACATTATGGCAAAAAAAAAAATAGAAGTGTGCAATGTTAGGCATTAATTAGTGTATATGTTTCTCGAATATAGAATTATGCTTTGAATGGTTTCTACTTCTAAGAACATTGTTGCTGAGTCAAACAAAGTTGAAAAGTTGAATAGGGACAATTATGAGATCTGGAGTATGAAAATTCAGTATGAACTTGAAAAATAAGAGATTCTTGATGTTTTGAATAATATCTTCAATGAGCTTGAAAAAGAGAACACGTCCCAATATAAAAGGGACATGAGGCTCATGAGGCCTAAAAAAAAAACTTCACTGCATGCATTATGTTGCTTAACAATATGGAGAATGATATTATGCATGAGTTTCGATTTCATGGAATAGCCAAAGAAATGTGGAGTGCCCTGAAAGCAAAGTTTGGTGCAACTTCAGTTACTAAACTGAGACAACTTACTATTAAGTTTGAGATACATAAAATGTAGTTTAATCATAATATAAGGTAGCATGTGAGAGAGATATCAAACATGATAAGCAAGCTAAAAGAGGTTGGTCATACTTTGATAGATGAACAATAGGTTCAAGCTATTATCCATTTTTTACCACATAATTAGAAGCATATGAAAATGCATCTTACCTACAATGAGAGTACAAAGACTTTCGATGATGTTTGCTATTATCTTCAACTTAAGGAAAATTGGATGGAAGTATCTAAGTCTAATGCTGATACTTATATGGCATCATTCGGTTCAAAAAAAGCTTTATGCTTTAAGCGCATACCACATGATGGGAGCAAAGAAAAAGCTTCTACAAGGCTAAAGCATGGCCAAACCAGTAAAATCTAAGGTTCAAAGGCTCATATTAAGAAAAACAAACAAAGAGTCAAGTGCTTTAACTGTAGCAAAAAATGTCACTTTACTTGTGAATGTAATAAGCAAAAAAAAGTACAAACCCTTAAAGTATTTTTATGTAATGCTGAAAGTATTGTATTATTTTCTAGTATTGCTATGATGACTGAATCATATCCTTTGTGGATTGTAAACTTAGGAGCCACAAACCATGTAGCATGAGATAATAGTGCATTCGTGGATTTTCTTCAAATTCCATGTAGAATAAAATGGATTTTTGTAGTAAACAATTCACATATTGAAGTAATGGGAATTGACACTTACAAGCTATGCATCCATGGTGGAAAAATTCTTATCCTACATGATATATTTTTTGCTCTTGATATTCGACGAAATTTGGTTTTGGTTACTGTTCTTCTTAGTTTAGGATTTGTTTTGGATTTCAATAGTATTGGTTTAAGTTTGTATTTGAATACAACTTATTATGGATTTGGATATTTGTCAAATGGTTTTATTATGTTAGATATTATTCCGTTCGATAATCTAAGCTTTCCTTTTATGATTGATTCTGATATAAATAGTGACGTGAATGTTTGACATGCTAGACTTAGCCATAGGTCAACAAATAATGGATAGATTAGCAAAAAAAAAAAATTATTAGATTAGACCCTATTGAAAAAGTTAATTTACCATTATGTGAAAATTGTTTAACAAGGAAAATGATAAGAAAACCATTTGGTAAAGGAATTAAAGCTGAAATTCCATTGCAGTTGATACATTATGATATTTGCGACCTAATGAATGTTAAGTCATGAAAAAAAGGTCAATCTTTCATTACATTCGTTGATGATTTTACACGTGTCGGGTTCGTCTATTTGATTTCTGACAAGTCTAAAGCATTAGACTGCTTTAAAAAGTATATGACTTTAGTAAAGAATTAATTAGATAGAAATATTAAGGCATTAAGAATAGACTAAGAAAGTGAGTATTTGTTCAATTAATTCAAATAATTATGTGATGAAAGGCTATTAATAGATAGTTGACCATTCTAAGGACTTCACAACAAAATGGTATTACAGAGAGAAGAAATATGACTCTTTTAGAAATGGTGTGGTCTATGATGGCTCAAGCAAATTTGTTAATCACATTTTTAGGGTGATGCATTATTAACTACTACCTATATATTTAATAGAGTACCTTCTAAGTCGATTACATCCATCTTTTATGAATTATAGACTGGGAGAAAATTTGATTTCGGTAATTTGAAACATTGAGGGTTGTATTGTCTATGTACATGAGATCGCTCATCTATATGGCAAGCCAAGTCGTCAAAGTAAAAATAGTATATTTGTAAGATACTTTGAGCATTCAAAGGGATATGTGTTCATAGATGAACAGTTAAATGGAAGTGTAACTGAATTTGAATATTAAGATGTCATTTTTTTAGAAAGTGAATTTTTAAAGAGAAATGAGATAAATCATGAAATATCTCTTTATGAGATTGAATAAGCAAATGATTTGTTAGTTCCAAATCAACTAATGCATGTTTCTAATCAAGAATTAACAATATCTTATCTAAGTGGAAGCATGACTAAAGATGATGATTTGGTAAATTAGTTTATTAAGAATCACAATTCAGGCGAAGTAATCGTAGAAATATTCATCGACATCATTTAAACATAAAAGAGAAAACTATGTTTTGAAATTGGTTGATCTTCCTAAAAGACGCAAAACAGTTGGAAACAAATGGGTTCTCAAGATTAAGCATAAGTCAAATAAAACAACTGCAAGATATAAAGCCTATTTGGTAATGAAAGGGTATACTTAACAAGAGGGAATTGATTATAAAGAAACTTTCTCTCTTGTTGGGAGATTTACCTCGATATGCTTAATACTAGTTATTGTAGTCAATGTGGATTTGAAGTTACATCAAATGGATGTGAAAATTATCTTTCTAAATAGAGGACTGAAAGAGAAAATTTATATGGAACAACCTATAGGTTTCATTGATAAAGGTCAATAGCACAAAGTGTGCTGGCTATTAAAATTGATTTACAATCTTAAACAATTTTCTAGGTAATGGTATATTAGATTTCATTAAGCAATAATTTTATATGATTTTATCATGATTGATGATGACCACTGTGTGTATGTCAAAAAAATATAAAGATAAATTTATGATTTTTGTCAATTATATGGATGACATACTGTTGGCTGGCAATGACAAGGAGTATATCATAAAAGTGAAAATCTAGTTGTCCTCAAATTTTGAAATGAAGGATATAGGCGAAGTAGCTTACATATTTGGTGTAAAAATCATGAGAAATCATTCCCAAAAATTGTTATCTTTTTCATAAAAGCAATACGTAAAGAAAATTTTAGAATGATTCAATATGTAATACTGTAAGATAATAGATACTTTTATGACAAAAGGTGAAAGCCTTAGTTAGAGAATATGTCCTAAGACTCTACATGAGAAGGAACAAATGGCAAAAGTTCCTTACTCTAGTGTTTTTGAAAGCTTTATGTATGCTATGATGTGTACAATGTCGAACATCTATTATACCATGGACATGATAAGCAGATATCAATCCAATCCAAGTCAACCCCATTGGAAAGTCGTTAAAAGGATATTGAGATATTTGAAAAGCATTATGGATTATTCATTGTGTTATCAGAGAAGAGATTTGCATTTGGTCGGCTATATAGACGCTAATTGGGAAGGAGATTTAGATGAAAGAAAATATATCTTTGGCTACATTTTCTTACTGAATAGTAAGGCTATTTCATGGAGCAGTAAAAAACAAACTTGTATAGCACTATCCACGATGGAAGCTGAATTTGTAGCATTTTTAAGGACAGTGTAAGAGGTTGTTTGGCTTAAGAGATTTTTGAATCATTTAATATTTGAAAAGGATGAGTCTAACTCAATGTTGGTGAATTGTGATAGTCAAACTACAATCATATTTACAAAATATCTCAAATATTATTCTAGGACCAAATATATAGATACAAAGTATAACTACGTGAGGACATGATTGCACACAAAAAATCAATATGTGGTACATTTCTACGTATAAGATGATTGCAAATCCATTTACTAAGCCATACTTAGAGATGTGTTTAATAGTCATATGAGATCTTTATGATTACGTAGATGTTAATGTACATGTACTAATTAAAACAATTCTATATGAACAATATATGATATTTTTTCATTTAAGTTGACTTATATTGAATACAATTAATGCCATTAAAGTTTAGTAATTTGTTTTGAGATGCATGTACACATGTATATGTATATGTACATATACCATGTGATTCAAAAAATATGTCAAACAGATAATTGGCCTTCTCACACAGGCAATCACCTCAATGGTTTGGCACCATAGAGATGAGATTAGTTTTAAGCTATGGATCAAGAGCCCAAGCTTAAAACGAAATTGCCTTGATAAATGATCATGATGAGGTCACTCGAATTAAGATTTGTGACAAAAAATGAATAAACCCACAATTCATTTTGTCTGTTTTAACATGCCAAGTGGAAGTCTTGTTGATTATAGGAAATCAAGTAGATTTGTAGACTTAAGTTAAATATCGAGAGTGTCTGAACTATCACCTGTATGTTATTGATATATAAATGATGAAAGACATAGATTTTCCAAGAAAATTAGAGTAATACTGTAGCATGTGTTTTATACCACATA
The DNA here is from genome assembly GCF_002303985.1 of Durio zibethinus. The sequence continues at coordinate 357,064 of NW_019167882.1, read as the reverse complement.
ATAGTATTATTTGACCAACAAGGGTAATAGAAGAATATATTTTTTTTTTTGTGAAACCTTTAATATTAGAAGATCCATATTTAGTATCCTCAAGGACTTTCGACTATTTTTTAAGTTTTAGTTCAATATTAGCTATCTTGGATTGTTGCCAATGGTCATGGATGATTTGATCCAATGGAACATATTTGGATAGCAGTTGAATTGAAATAGGGAGATTCTAGAAGAATGGAAGATTAATTTGGTGTCACATTTGGTTGTATTCATAAGTTGATCAATTATGTTTGAAATGTCGAACATAATTATGAATACATAAATATATCATGTAATATGATATCGTGAGAAACTTGAAATGTAATTGAATGGATCTAAGGTGTTGCATACTTACTTTACTTGTACTTAAAAGTTTTTATACATACTTAACAGTTGTATAAGTGACTAGATGTGATTATGAGCTATTATACGCACCTATAATTATATAGCAATTGAGCTTTTAAGAGTAAGTTAGTCGCACAGCTTATTTTCTTGTATGAACTTGATGCAAAAAGTAGAGAAAACATTTTTGACATCATGAGGGTTTAACACATATTTTGTACGAGTGGGAGATGTTGTAATAGTTGCACAAAATGAGTGAGCATATCCCAAGTTAAGAAAATAACTGCATTTAGGCAATTATTGGTTTAACTTTTAAACCAACATAAAATTGCCTTGAGTAGTTTATGAAATTGCTGCCTATCCCATTTTCTTAAATATGAATGGCATTCCACCATATTTAACCAAAAAAAAAAAAAAAACGGACAAAAAATTTCTCACGAGAAGGAAGGGAGAAAAAGAAAGAGAGATCGATAGTCAACAATTCTCAATGACAAATTCTTGCATTCGGTGTGAAACATTTACGCTATGAAAATGAACAATTTTCATATTGTAATATTGTTAAACGATCGATAATTTAAATTAGGTTTTCACTTCCTCTTTTGCTAAACAAATAAGTATATATATACATGTGTATATGTGTATATATATATATATATGATTATTTTCGTATATATCTTGCATGTATTTTATATTGCTATAGTTGCTATTTTTTTTTCTAATTACTGAAAAATTATGTTTCATCTATAAGAAAACAGTATAGGGCAACTTGATTGTTGTAATATTACAGCTTTTTGACATAAGGTAGAATGCAAATCTTGACTGTTTTTGAACATTAAAATTAATTTAACATGCATTATCTATCTGAATAAAATATAAAATTTAACAATTGGATCAATGAAATATAAATCAAATAAAAAATATAAAAAGTATAAAACAAAATTAATTTTTTTAAACCATAAACCCTAAATTTTAAAATTAAATTAATTTTAATATAATATATGTAACTAACCGAATTCTTAGGGAAAATAACATACTTTGAAAATGAAAATTATCTAAGCTTATAATTTAATATTCAAGGAAGAATATTGATTGGTTGTGAAGGAGCTATCCTCACCAACAGGGCTGCCTTTGGTTTTTAACGTGAGTGTGGTTGCAATGGAAAAAATTTTGTATTTAGTTTTAATCGGCCAGGACGATCTATACTAATTTCTCACTTATCATTGTTGGTCTGATGGATTACCAGAAATTCATTTATTTTTTCTTCTCTCTTTTACTCTTTAATTCGTTTTATAAATATAAAAACACCTACAATTCAATTCTTTTCTTTTATTTTTTTCTTTTGATTTTTTTATTTAAAAAATTTTAAAATAAATTTTTTAATTTAATATAATCAAAAGTATTATTTGATATATTTTTATTTTTTATTAATTATTAACAAAATTATTATTTGTTAAAAATATTTTTATAATTTTTTTTAATTTTATAAATATTAAATAATGTAAAATTTTTATTATATAATTTTTAACTTTATATACTTAATTATCATTTTTTTCTCATTATAATTTATTTCGAATATATATTTCCTCACTAATTTTAATCACATTATTATAATAATTAATTTTATTTTTATTATTATTTCCAATCAAATTAAAAACAATCCTATTATCATCCACACTGACTCAAGCTAGTGCTTTAATCTTTGCTAGTTTGGTGAAAACAATTATTCCTGGAGATAAAATAATTAAAAGAGAGATGCCACGTGCGTGGATCTCTTTCTGTTGTTAACCTTCTGAAGTGGTCCCCACTTTTGAGCCACACGTTTTTGCCCGTCAAATGCATGTCACGTGGGCCTACACTTCCACTATTTTATTTGTTACCCCATTTAGTTTTTCAAAGGCCCCTCCTTAGTCCCTCACTCCATCTTTGATACCGTCACCCGCAGGCTCTACTCACGTTACGTGCACACGCTTTTTCACCGGTAACGCCGGCTCTTCACCTATTTCCCGCTCCTAGTCAAGTCAAGTCCGAAGCGTCAAGGGCATTTCGTCCGCAGGAAATTCACCTTTTAAAAGTGCTTTTTCTCTGTGGGAGTGTGTTTGTCAATTTTAATTTTTGATAATTTTAAATATATAAAAAATTTATGATTGAGTCACATTCCTAAACCTTCTTTATGAGATAAAGAAATTATTTGGGTGGGTTGATCTATTGAGGGTTTATCTGTATACAAAAGAAATAATAAAAAAAAGTACTGACAAGGTTGAAATCATCCACGTGTCGGTAAAAGCAGTAGGTCGATAAAACCTGGAATCCTTAACCACAGTCGTGACGCCATCAAAGCTCAACTCTCACAGTTTAAATAGGCAAAAAAAATTTTTAAAAAAAGGGCAAAGCTCTTTTCTTAACTACTGTTTACTCAGAATAGCAGAGAAACTAGGTTGACTCTTTGTCTCTCGTTGATTTCGATTTTATCTTTCTCAAAAAAGAATCCCCAAAATCTAGGGTTTTGTTTTTGTTCTTCTCGTTTAACCGGTAAGTGTCTTTTTCAATGTCCTTTTTTCTCTTTCCTTTTTTTATCGTTTCTTAAATTGTGATTGTTTTCGGTTGTTTCTTTCTCCTTTTTTTTTTTGGTAATTTTGAAAGTGGAATTGCAACTTGTTTTTTTTTTAAGTTTTGAGAATATGGGGTTTTGTTTTGGTTTGGAATTTTTTTTTTTGAGTTTATTTTTGGGGAGAATTAGGTACTTGGGGTTTGATATTTGAGCTTTCAGCTGTTGAATTTGATGAATTGAGGTGATCTTTAGGGTGAGAATTTTTGGGCTTTGTGGGACAAGACGAGAAATGATTTTTTCTTTTAAAAAATTTAAATTGATCGATTCCATGCAGAACAAGAAATAAGAGTTTTGAATTATTGTAGGAAATTTAGGGAAAAAAATTAGTGAGGAAACGCAAAGCTTGGAGGAAACTTTGAAGAGACCAAGTAAAGAACTTTGTTGAGACAGCAAAAGAATTTTGCAATCTTTTTAATATTTTGGAAAGCTGCAAAAGTGAAAAGACTTGGTAATGATAAAATGTGAGAGAAGAACAGTGGTTGGGAAATTTTGATTTTATTAGTAATAAAGCTCAAAATCCTTGATTTATTTTTGGATCATTTGTACTGGTTTGCTTACTCCATCAAATTTTGAATATAGAGCAAGTAGCAAAAGCAGGCGGTACCATAACAAAATTTACTAATATCTTCTTCCGCATTTTGATAGCCATGATATGGACACAAAATATATTAATTTTGCCATCAGGAAAATTAATCAGTTCTGGGATATTTTGTCTATATGTGTGGTCAAATTTTTGTGGTTTTTGCTTTCATTTCCTTTTTTTAAAACAAAATTTGCTTTATTATTCTGGTGAAATGTGGAAATCTCTTTTTCTACTTTTCATGTTCTTTTCATTTTCTCTATCTGCTTAAGGGAAAGACTGTAACTTCTAGTATAAGGCATTTTGTGCTGGTTCTCTGTTAAGTGCGATTCATAACTATGTTTTGCTTTGTTTTGTTTTTGACATGTGCCATTATATCACAGAGTAATAGGAATTAGTGTTTTTGAAGGACAAGATTCCATGTTTGTATGTTTGGAATTTTTATTTTAAGCTCGATTTGTTCTGTATTTTCATGGATGTTGATTTCAATTACTTTTATCTTTGATGTTCAAACTGGGGCTGAGAAGGGTTTTTTTTTTTTTTTGTCTGATTTCTAGATTATGAAAAGTGTTTCCTTGTGTAAAAGTAATTTATTATTCAGTAAGAAAGAATCATTTATTTTGTATTTTCTATTCAAATAGATGGCCCTCTTGTGATTTTATATTTGAATTATGTTTAATCTTCTTCTTTTTTGGAGCAGAGGATAAGAAATTGACTATCATTTGAGTGTATTGGGAGGAATGCAGTCAAAATCTGAACATGCAAGTCAATTAGAACCAGATTCGCATGGTGTTCATCCAACTGCAGTGTTTTCTGAACCTTGGTGGGGTAATATTGGTTATGGTGCCATCTCCGTAGGAGTGAGAGGAGGAAATGCATCAAATTCATCTTCAATGGAATGCCCTAATGGTTCAGAGTCGAAAGATGGGCAGTCACTATCCAGTGGTGGGCTAAATGAAGAGAATGATGTTAATAAAGAAACACAAACTACTGCATCCTCTCAAACAGGTATTTTATATCATTATTCTAGTAACGTTCATAGGCAATGATTACTTAAAAACATGTTATGAAGATAAATGTCTCAGTCTCTATGAAGCTTGCGGGTGGGCCATATTCTTCATGGTTTCTTGACTTCTAAGACTGAACATGGATCTATAGGCTATTCAAATTATATATTGTTCTAGATTCGTTTTAGTGTTGGCTACTATTTCATGTAAACCTTAGGTTCTTTTCAAATGTGTTTGGAGTGTTTAACAGACAGATCCAACAATTCAGTTAAATATGCTGTAGTTTCCGTCAGCCTAGAAAACTGTTGTTTGACCCATTTTCCAAAGCTTATGTAGAAACTGGAAATAATTATGGAAAGCTAGTTCAAGACATTTGGTCTCTCTTGACTGGTATAATTAGATATGCTAAACCTTGCTAGTAATCTTTTCCATGCCCACTATGGAGCTTTAGTTGCCTTGCCTAGCATGTCAGTAGTTTACTGGCTCTTACTGATTATTCCTTTCATTCAACTGATTTTTGGTTGGGGTGCTAATGGTTTTTTCCTCTATTCATTTTCAGTTGGACATGGTGGACAAGAACATCACAATTTGCAGCCTGTTGTATCTACCATGCCTGCTATGCGCGACAAATGCCTCACACAGCCTCCCCAGCTTGAGCTTGTCAGTTATTCAATCGTAAGTGCATACAGCTAAAGATTTTCTGACATATAAGTTAGAAGTCACATGGTTCCAGCACTTGCTATGGAATGTTTCCTAGCTTTCTTCCAATCCTTTTGCAGGCATGTGCATCAAATCCTTATCAAGATCCATTTTATGGAGGACTGATGGCAGCATATGGACATCAGCCTTTGGTATGGAACCTTAGTCTGTTCTATCTATACGATCAAGTCAAGATGCTTTCTTCTATTATAATTTGATCATTATACTCTTACTATTTAATTTTTATCTTGAAGTTCTGCTGCTTGTAGATTTGTTTCTTTTAGTATTTTGTCTTTGGTATGAAATCATTCTCATGAGACCTCACAGTTATTCTGATGCTTCAAAATAGATTGCAGTTTTAGCTGGTGATTAAAGTATGAATTTGTCGGAACTAAAAGAATAACATATTTAATGTCATTCCACTCGATAAAATTTTTGCAGTCTAACTTGCATTTCAAATACAAAGGCATAACCATTTTTTCTAAAAAAAAAAAAAAGGAAAAACCTGGACTGATATTATCTTCTTGGTTTGAGTCAGAAAGGAATTCAACAGGATTTGCAGTTAGCTTACTTTTGGGCATGTTTTTATATATGTTCTACACCTAGATGACTCAAACTTTTTCTTATGATCCAAGGGAGATTATTCTTGCACGTACTTTGATAATGCTCTTTTTTTTAATCCATTATATTTTAGGGAGTGGTTAGTAATGATACAGTTTGATGGAGGAAATTGACTTCATCACTTGGTCATTTTAGTTCAAATCCTTTCTTTGAGAAAGAAGCTAAAAAGACAGGAGCCTAATTTTTTATACAATTTTCTCCAATAGTGGTTGGTCTTTCTGGGGTTTTAATGAAGGTATTATGGCACAAATTTATGCTAGTGAATGTGGAAGTGGATTGTGTCAAATGTTTCAAGAGGCTAGCTGCTGTGTTAAGATGCATTAAAACTGGTAGAAATTCAGTTTTCACTTTCAGATTTGGACATCTGAAGTGAAGCTCACTGGTGTTCTGTTGATGGTGTAAGATGCTGGTTTTCTTCCTTTGCTGGCATGTTAAATGTATTTGAACTGTTACTCCTAGGATGTATCGCTTTGCTTCTGTTTAATACTTTTTCTGGACAAGTTTTCTGCCTTGCTAAGGTAAAATCCTCTGAACACATACTGCTCGTGTATAATAGTCATTTAGTTGAATTTCAGAATGAAAATGTGTGCCGTAAAGTAGTAGACATCAAACTTTGTGAATAAATTAGAGGATTATATGATGATATGAATGTTAGATATAAATTAAGTTGAATATCACTTCCAGCTTTAAAAATAAAGCAAATACTTCTTGTTTGGTACATAGATACATACATACATATATGATCATAAACACGTACAACACAGGCACACAAAAAGAGTGATGAAGTCATTAATTGGAAATATGGTAATTGCCACTGTTCTTATTAAGGCTAGGGGTAAGAATGCAAATGTTCATTTTCTGGGGATTTGGATTCTGGAAAAAATCTTTAAAAACTCCCAAAGTTAAAGGTTTTTTTCCCTTTTAACAATTAGAGATAAACGACCTTGATGCATATTGTAGCAAGCTCTTATCTCATGCTGTGTTTTGTTACCTTGTGAAGGGATAGTTTATGCCATCAATATAAGCAAGCAAACCCATATGGTTTTTTTACTGGCCTCTGCTTGATCAAATATCTCATGTTTTATTCTTAACATTGTTCTAGCTAGCTGGGTTTGAATGTTCCAAGGCTAGTTTTTTTTTTTTTTTCATTTGCTCCTTCCTTTAATTTCTTAAGTTATCTTCAAACCAACTCCGCTGCAGGGGTTAGACAATGAAAGTAAAAAATTTGCTGAAACTAAATGAAAAATGTATTATGTTTGAAGTTCACAGTAGGTACTTGACTCTATCTTTGGTACTAAATTCGGTGCTCCTTACTTAGACGGCCAGTTTTGCAGGACATTGTTTTTTTGGAGATTTTGGATGCTTACTAATTAGATGAAAAGAGAAACATGCTTTTGAATTTCAAGTTCCTTGCAATTCTTAATGGTTAGTGAATCATTGGTCCACGATAACAACTTTTAAATTTCCTTCCCAACCACGAAAAAGAAAATGTGGTTGGTGAAACATTGAAAAGAAAAATGGCTACCTAACAAACGGTGTCTGTCATGTTTTTACATAGTACTTTGGAAGGATTTCTTTCCTTGTCTTGATGAGTTGGTGGTTTATTTCCATCCATTGGTTTGCCTTTTTTTCCCACTTTTTCTTCCTTTCTTTGTGGTCTTTGTGTTTTGGGGGTTGACATGGGATGCAAGGGAAAGGGGAAATACGACTGAAGCATGATTTATTTATGTTACCAGGCCTCAGTCGCCAAGGTCACTTGCTCTTCTTCTGTTAGTTTATATATATATATATATATATATATATATATAATGTGATAGAATTCTCTAAACCAAGACCATTCATTGTTGTAAGATTCTTCATTTAAGAACCTTCTTTTGATGCTCTTTCTAATGAATAAATGCTTGCAATGACCAGGGTTATCCTCCATTTGTTGGAATGCCTCATGCAAGAATGGCTTTGCCCAATGAGATGGCACAAGAACCTGTTTATGTGAATGCCAAACAGTACCAGGGAATTCTGAGGCGAAGGCAGGCCCGTGCCAAAGCAGAACTTGAGAAGAAGGTTGTAAATGCCCGAAAGGTAAACATTAAACTGCATACTCTTTCAGTTGGTCAGTTACTCACTGCAGTTGGCAAAAGTAACACTGCACTATTGACTATGCACTTTAAACAAGAGTTCTTTTTCAAATATTTTATTCCTTTTTGATGTCTCACATTGAATCAAGTGACTTGGTGAGAAACTTGTTCTTTTTATTTTTAAGTGTGGTTCTACTTCGGTTCCATAAGCATACGCCATCTGACCTCTATCCTTGTAATGCCACGTCTCCTATATCCTACAGCCATATCTTCATGAATCTAGGCATCAGCATGCTATGCGTAGGGCAAGAGGTAGTGGAGGACGTTTTGCAAAGAAAACAGATGCTGATTCTTCAAAACGCATGGCAGAAGAAAAAGGAACAGGTTCAGATCCTGCCCTGTCATCTCAATCTGCCAGTTCATCTGGTTCTGAACCATTGCCTACTGATTCTGCTGAAACCTGGAACTCCTCCCTCGCCCGGCAAGAAGCAAGAGGGTCCCATGTGCATGATGCGCATCATGTCAATGGCAGCGGTCATTATCAGGAACGAAGTGGTAGCATCTCCTATAACCAGGCTTCACATAGGCCTCTTGCGATCTAGTGAATGGAGGACAACCTTTCAAAAGCCGAAAGGGTTGAACTCCAAACTGTTGTCCTGATCACATCTTGGCATTTTTTTGTCAAGGCGGCAAATCATTCTTGGCTTTCCTCTTACTGCGTGAGACTCGACATCATTTTTGTTTTGTCGCTGCTTCGTCATTTTTCCCAAGTTGCATTTTTGTACAGATACTGTTGAATAAATAAAACTCAAAAGTAGTTGTAGTTTGTGGAAAGATTCTATAACAAGAAGAACGCACCTAGGTTTTCCTTTTGTCGTTTTCAGTTAAGACATTTCCTTTTGACAAATCTGTAATTTGTATATAGCACTTTGTAGATTGGATTAGCAACGCTATGAGTGCATTTTCAAACGTTGAAAACGTTAGCTTTCCAATAGCCTGGTAGTAGAACATGGAAATACTCTCTTGGATTAATATCAAAGAATGGTTTTACTCGATTAAGATTTTGTGGCCCAGAAACATGATCATTTGACCAAAGGTTTCTTTTTCTTTACATAAAAAGAAGATAAGAAATTCAGACCAAAACTATCTGGAACTCAGATTTCTCATTTTAATAAAGGTTATCACAAAATAGAGCACATCAAATACTCTGAAGGATGTGCTATAACTTCGAATGACTTGACTGCCCTAAAGTCAGTGCTGTAACCTACCTTTTAAAACCACAAATTTAATAAACAACTGGCTCGCTTTTTCAGTGGATATTACGCTAATTTTTTGACAATAAAGGCATTATAATCCATCTACCAAGTCCGGTACGATCTATCACATGGTATCATTCTGATGTTGATCGGTTTTCCTCTAAGCTTCCCGTTTCATTAGCCGAGGTTACCGCCTCTGAGGTTCCCTTGCTTTCATTTGAAAAATTGTTTTTGTTTTCTGTGGCATTAACCACAGTCTGTTTCTCCATCATCCCCGACAGAGCCAGGCTTGGAGACCATTCAAGGACGTCATCAATTATGTTTGTCATCCGCTTCTGATATCTGCAAAAGCAATATAAAAACTTCAGGTCTATGAAGTCCAATGATACCAAGAACACTGGCCCAGAAAGAATGAACTTTTTAAAATATAATGAAAAGCTAAAAATACCAAACAAATGCGGGAAAAAAAAAAAACACTATAAATGCCAAAGACTACAAACGACCTCATAATTCTAGATTAAGCATGAAGATGCTTTTCACCACCAAAATAGATACCAATAGATGATGATAAACGAATTTCAGTTGAGAATATTATCAAGCAAATATGGTCAAGTGATTTTCACAACCATATCGCCCTTTTAAAGCAATAAGATAATTCAACTGCCCTGTGAAACAAAAAAAAAATGTCCTTAAATAAAATATTTAAAGAACAGCAGACTTGGAACTAACCTTGCTCTAGCAGCCTCGTCAGGGGCATGGTGCCTTAGCAACAATATGACCAAAACAGCCACTATTGCATAAAACAGTCTTGCTGTCCATTTTGGTTGCTCTTCTTCGTCTTTTTTGGGCCAAAAACGGAATAATTCTCGCAATGTTGCTTCCTCAGCAAGGATGTTAGGGAAGAACCAAACACGCTTTCCAAGAATGATCCACACAGCACCAAATATCATAGCTCTCACTGGAAATTTTAAAATTTCAGAGAAAATAGTAAGGAAAAAGCAAAACATGCAATTTTTTTTTTATCAAAAACAGAAGACACGTGTTAAAACCATATCAATTTAATAAGTGTGGATCCTATATAACTAATACTCACACACCCTAACTCTCCCGTGTAGGAGACAAGGTGGACCTTAAGCTGGGGCCTATGCACACAGAACGGGCCCTATATACGTGCCCACAGGCAAAAAGTAAGAAGGAAAAAGCAAAAACATGCAATTGACAAATGGTATAAAGCAGACCAAATACAGAAAGATAGATCTGGTGATTCAAACTATAACTAAAACTGGTTATGCGAATATAACCACAAACAAACTAGGATCACAGTCAGGCAGTTCAAAACACTTAACCTGTATTCACTCAACAATAAGTGCAGATAAGGGGTTTAGTGATGCACCTCCACTTCTCCGCTACATTTGATCAAAAAGTGGGTTCTAGGTCCAACAAGTATCTTTGGCTCACTATTTTACTTCCTATTGGCATTTTTGGTGATATGTTACTATTTTGGATTTACCGTAAAGTGAACCAATTGAAGGGCTTTTCCTCTTTCTGCATAGAGTTATACCCAGTTTGAATTTTGCTACTATTTTTCAAAGACCATAGTTCAGTTCGTTTCCCATAATGAATGCTATTGTTATTTCAGTCACACACACACACAAGAGACAGGCAGACGGAATAGAGAATATAATCTCTACAAATTCTTAAGTCTTTATATCATCAGTGTTTAAGGCAGATGTTTATTGGGAAGACTGACATAACAAATCCACCAACTAGAACAGAAAGGACACAACCTACACACACATCTGTGTTGTATGCACAGTAACCGAAGAGAGAGAATCAATTCAACTGCTTATGTCAAGAGGCATAATTAGGCCAAAAGTTTAGCTTTGTCTCTACATTAGCCAAAATTTAAACCTGAGTAAATACTTACACTAACATGAAACAGAACTGTGATGATATGATGTCTATAGCACCATAATCTTAGAATAACAGACATGACAACAGGACTCAGTGGCTAAAACAGGGGTTAAAATGTAATGTAGCAAACAAAGCACTGAACGGATGGAAAAAGGCCGTGACGACAATAATAGTAGAACCTTGCTCAATAGGTATGGAATTATACCAACATCATTCTCAATGCTAGTCACCACCCAAAAATCAAACTAACCACTACTGCTTTCTTCAGCCAGCATTATCCAACTGTGTTTCTTTTTTAACAAGGTAAACAAAGAAAATTAGTTTTTAATAGCATTAAAATGCTCCTAATAAATTAAAAAACTAATCAAATTACATGAAAAAGGATCCAATGCATATTAATATGAAATAACATCCAAGGAAAAAAAAAAAACACACGAAAACTTACATGAAAGCAAGGAGAGAATAAGTAGAAGAACCCCCGCACATGAGTAGAGTATTAGTAATTTGCATCGATGTGGATATACGGGAAACAAGCAAATTGCAAGTGTCAACACAGGCCAGAAAAATGAGAGAAGAGTTTGCCATAAAGGCCGCTGTTTTACAAAGGTCCATGCAAAAAAGGCATCATTTTCAGAGAACACTTGTTCCTGCAAAAATGATCCAAATATTGGCAAATCCACATAGAAAGATGGCATTAGATTAGTTTCCAAAGAAAAAAAGACATTTGATTCTGCAAAATAATCACAAGGATAAGACAACAGAGAAAGCATAAACAGCATCAGTAGTCCAATGGTTAGGATAATTGCCATCCATGCAATAGATCCAGGTCCAGCTCCTGTCTGATGGACATATCCTTTTTATTTATTCAAAAAAAAGAAAAAGCATAAACCAAATAGCCATAGCAATTACAAGAACAAATGAAAGGCTGTTTCAAAAGCCAATGTTATCATTCCAAAATGCAAGCATCTTGGGACTTCGTTTTATCTTAAAGCAGTCTTCTTTTTGTCTTCCCAAATAATTTCTGCCTTGATTACAGATCATGAAAGGCATAGGGTTTTTTTTTTTTTGTTTTTTTTGTAATAGTTAAAATGAATAATGCAAGTTTAACGAAAAAAGCAAATGTATATTACCTCAAGAGTTAATATGAAATGAGGCAGCAGAGCATCAAAGGCACTGAAATTCGGAGGGAAGTGAAGAAGGTACTTTTAAAATGAACTTTGTGGGAAAGTAATGATACTGAATCGTTATACTTAGAAATATAACGTTCTATGTCACAGGAAAGCATCAAAGACCACATAAAACAAAAGTTGTCATCTTAACTAAAAAGAAAAAGAGATCTAGTTAAAGATACGAAGCCTTGGCGCATGGGAGACTTCAGGCATGAGGAATGACCCAATAAGATGGAACAAATCCCGAGGACTTCTCTTTAGAAAACATAAAAAAAAAAAAAAAACTCATAATATAAAAAAGGTTTAAACAGGCAATATCACAGGGCAGACTATGTGTACAAGTCTAGGTATAAGCTATTTGCAAATCGTGTAGAATCTTAAGAATTCTACTGAAAAAAAAAAACAAAAAACCAATAACAAAATAAAAGAAAAAAAAAGAGTAAGATGAGGTCATAACAGGGCAGAGTACCTTTACAGGTCTAGGTCTGCATTTAGTACTAGTAGAAAGATAACTCTTTGCATATATCAATAAGATAAACACACACACAAACATACATTACATGTACACATATATACATGTTACTGTATCAGAAAATCAAGCAGCTACACCACCTAAAGTGAAAGCAGTAAATGATTTATCAAATATTCTAATGTTAAACAAGTAAAAGACTCACAGGGAAAATTTCTAAATGCGCAGGCCAGGTAGATAACTTTTTCTTCCCTGGACGAACAGTTTTTACCACGCGGTCACAGCGCACCAAAAGATTTTTTTGTAACAAACTATTGGCAATATCTTCAGTTTCTAGATTTCTATCTGACTCCAGCATTTCTTTAAGCTCCAGATGATTTTTTATAAAGCTTACAAAGTCCTTCCCTCTAAAATATTCAACACGAGTTTCCTGCAAGACAGCCCATCTAGACACCAAATCTTTATGGTCCCTCACTTTCTCAGCAAACAACTGAAACGCATCCCTCTTGGCAGCTTGTTTCTGGGTAGAAAGGAAATGATACATAAGAAAACAACAACATATAAAAAAAATCACGAATTATGATCAACAATAAGAATTGGTGAGTAGACACACATCGAAACACAAGTAACTCCAAAACTCATGACAGAAAAATCAAAGTCAAGTCTAAAAGGCAATACCATCAGTTAATCAGGAAAATTATGAATACAAATGATATTGACAACAAATATCAATAGCATCATAGATGGTCAAGCACAATATGTTATCATAACTTTTTAAAGCATTAGTAAGTTAAAATGAAATTTCGTTTCACTGAGGAAGCAACATTTTGTGAGTTTGCTGGACCAAATAATCCGAAACTACATCAACATAATTTGTTCAAATTTTTTGTGTAATTACTACTTTAATTCTATAATGTTGATTGCATTGAGTCTTTCAGGAAAAAAAAAAATCCATACAATGTCACTCAAACCCTTCACTTTTTTCTGGTAAAAGTGGAAACATAGAATAACTCAAAATGGAACATTCTAGGACAATGTAACCCTTCCAAATGTAATGAACATTTCAGACATCGGATACGGATAGCCGAGTCTGAGAATCTATCCCTTCTTTCCTTTACTTCTAAAGATAATTAAACAGAAATTTAAAAAAAAAAAAAAAAGAAGGTCCAAAAAAATGTAGTGAACTAATTGAGCTGGTCCCAACAATTAATACGAATCAATATCCATCTTTTTTTTTTTTTTCTTTTAGCAATTCAAATAAAATTAGATACTTTTCTTCGTTCAAGAAAATGATTGTAGCATATTTATACTAAGTTCATGAAATAAAAAATTCAGATAAAAAAACAAGAAAAAATCTCAAATATTAATTAAAAGAAAAAGTCTAGATCGGAAAAAAGAAAAAAGGAGCGAACCCTAGGAGGAGTGTCGGAGCTGTGATCTCTGCTGCCATTTTGTACGGACGCAGAAGATCTTCGTACTTTCTTCTTCTCTACTCCTCCTGATTTCTTCATTTCCTTCCTCCTTTTCCTATTTTCGTTTTTCCCTCTTTCTCTCCCGATGTTTTGTGTTTTATTACCACTAATTTTTCCCTTTTTTCGCTTTTGCTTTAGTTTTTGTTTTTCTCAGTTTTTATTTTATTTTTCGTTTTTGTTTCTCTCCTTTTCAATAGGGTGAACAAAAGTCAGTTTGAACCGATTAGATCGATCAAAATAGAGTGAATTCGATTGAATCGATTCGATTTATTTAGTTTTAATTATAATCGATTTTTTAAATCGGTTAAATTGATTAATTCGATCAATTTTCGGTTTTTAAAATTGATAATCGTACTGACCGAATTAACCGACTTTTTAATAATTAAAAATAAAAAAATTGAGATAAATATTTTTATTTATTTATTTTTTGGTAAAATATTGTTGAAATTATTAAATTCTTTAGTAATTTAATTTGAATGATACTAGAGTTTGAATTTTATTGAATTGAATTTATGGTTAAATAATTATTCATAATAAAAAAAAAATGATAAAAAAATCGATTATTTAACCGAACCGAACCGATTTTGATCGGTTCAGTTATTTGTTAAATGAAAGTCGATTAAATCGATTATTGATTTTTTCAAACCGAAACGACCGAATTAACCATTTACTCACCCCTACTTTTCAGTAATTTTTTATGAGTTAATACTGCCGAAATAATTCATACATTTTTGCTTAGTGACTTACGTTTAACCCCTTCAGCCAATAGGTTTCAGCCATGTCAGCATATGATGCTTTTGACCATAATAGACAAAAAAAATAAAATGAGTATTTCTATTTGCACTCTAACTTTTATTTTATATATTTCACTAATTTTTTATCCGTGCAAATGCATGAAATTTTTATATTTATAATAATGTTTAATTTAATATATTAAAAATTTACATAAAATTTTTATAGATTTAAAATTTTATTTTATCACTAAATATTTGTATCTTTTCTTTTTTTTTAATTAATTTTATATCTTTAATATTAAAATTTTTTATTTGATTTTTAATTTCATAAATTAAAAGTACAAAAATTTTAAAATAAAAAAATATAATTTATCAACAAAATTTTTAAATAACTTTTTGACTTTCATCTTAATTTTAAAAAAGTATATTAGTAAATATTTAAGACATTAAAATTTTTAATTAAATTCATTTCATAAATTTAATTGCTTAATTGGTAAAAAAGATAAATTTGTTATATAAAAAAAGGTTTAAATAAAATCTAAATGTAGTAAATCTAAATAGATCCTTGAAAATTATTAGAAAAATAGAAAATTAAGATAAAGTGCAACTGAAATTTAATAATGAAGTCGATCTAAAAAATAAAAAAATTTAAAATTGAAGACAAAAATGTGATTTAGGAAGTCGAACCGAGAAAAATTCATTAAATTTTAAACTATTTCTCGATCCTTTAAATATTTATCTTCTTCATGTATACATATACTCATAATCAGAAAAGGTCAATTCATTCATTCTAATAGAATAAAGTTTAGAGTATGAGCAATAAAACTTATATATGTTAACCAAAAATTACAAGAAAATAAAGAAATAAAAACCTTTTTTAAAAATAAATCACATATCTCAAGGAAACAAAAAAAAATGCTTCTTTGTTTTTTTCTAAAAACATCCATTGTTTATTTTTATTGATCTTATAAATCATTGTAAAAAAAAAATAAGAAAGGCAAATTTTAATGGAGGAGATAGAGTTTTGAAAAAAATATGAATGAACAAAATACTTTTAGATAAATAATTTGAAGAAATCTAGAATAAGAAGAGTAAAGAAATGAGTTTTAAATGAAATAGGATAACAAAAATCTATTATGTTTTCAATTTTACATCAAGTATTTTAAAATATAAATAGTTAAGCATGTTTTTATCTATTTATTTAAATTGATTTTTTTTGCTTCCTTAATTGGAGATTTAAAAAATGAATTAAGATAAATATTTTTAAGTCTTTAAACCAAAACTTTTAAATAGTTTGAATTTAAACAATTTGAATGTATTTAGATATATCTAGATTTAAAAAGATATTTAGATATATTTTGAATATTTAATATGATTTAATGATTTAATTTGAAAGTTTTTTATTATTGATTATTTTGAATAATATATAATTGGCTTTAGATATATCTTGATTAAAAGAAGAATTTAAATATAAATCAATATTTATATATTTTGAATATTTAATTTAATTTGAAAGTTGTTATTATTGATTATTTTGAACAATATATAATTGAATGTAGATTATTTGAAATAAAAAAGGATTTAAATTCAAATAAATAGTTGTAGAGTTTGGTCTACTCAAAAATGATAAAAATTAGCCTAAATATGACATTTAAGCTTATTAAAATGAATTTGAAAATAATTACAAAAATTATTTAAAAAATATTTTTCAAAATCATTATCATTACTCAAATTTAAATAGCTATTCAAAAATAATTTTGATGAGAAAGGAGATTGGAAATAATGATCATATAAAAATTTTGATTTTGAAAAGAAATATATATATATATATATAATTAACAACCACCATGAAAAAATTAAAATGATTTTCAAACAATACAACAATAAAATTATCATAACTGAAAATAGACTCAATTTCATAACATGCAAAAAGATCCAACATCAACCAAAATGAAAGGCAAGATATTCAAAATAAAAGTAGCAAATCCATCTAATTCAATAATCAAAACCACCCAATTTCAAATTCAGCCAAGGAAAAAACACAAAGCTTTCTTTTCAAAGAAACAATGAAAGAAAGACTCTGTTTTCAATTATTTAAAAGCTAAATTGTGAGAAATAATGAATAAAGCCAAAAAGGTATACCCAAAATAGGTGGTGAAAGCACAAATCTTTCTTTGACAACATTGTAGAGCAATCAAACTTAAACCCGAGATTAAAAGAAAAATACGTGTTAAAAGAAAAGTGAATTAAAATAAATATTAGTTTTTATAAAAGTAAAATTATAAAAATAACTGTATACCTTTCAAAAAAATTGTAAATCCAAAAAAATAAGTGTGCAACACATACCATTTATAAGTTTTGTAGGTTTATTCAGGTTTATTGCATAATAATTAAAGTACATAGATAATTTTGATTATAAAATGTTTACATTTTTTTAAATGTTTAAAAATATAATAAGAAATATTTATATTTTAAAATTTTAAAATGTTTAAATAAAAGAATATAAAAAATTTTATGAAAGTAAAATTATTCAATTTTGAGATTTTAAATGTTAAAATAGAAATATATCTAGCTAACTACTCAACAACAACAACAACAATAATAACACACTAAACCTTATATCACATACTCTAGGTTCAGCTATATGAAAAACCAAATAAGAAAATCAAGTTAGGTTGTAGTTTGAATCTTCTTACGTCACTTAAACAACCATCTTTTCATATAATTTTTTAACTATTATATCATTTTTTATTACTTGCATCTATATCTTTCGTGGTCTACCTCTAAATGTTTTGATCTCTCCTAAATCTAAAGACTTAATTCTCCTAACCGATACATAGCTAGGCCTATGTTTTACATGTCCTAACCATCGCAAATGGCGATGGCCCTCTTTCATCTTTTCTTCAATTCAGACTACCTCTAATTTTTCTCAAATCTCTTCATGTTTGATGTTATCTCTTGTAGTCTTATCACATATCCATTTAAGCATCCTCATCTCCATTACGTTTATTTTCTTCTCATGTTGTTTCTTAACAGCCTAACACTCAGTTCCATATAGTAATGTAGATTTTACAGTTGTTTTATACAACTTCACTTTTAACTTTAAAGGCATGTTGTAATCACACAACACACCCGATGTACTTCGTCACCTCGCCAATCTTGCTTGAATCTTATGTTTAATATTTGCTTCTATCTCAGTATCAGTCTAAATAAATCGATCCAAAATATCAAAACTGGCTACTCTTTGGTACTCCTTCACCATCCAACTTAACCACAATGGTACTCACTTCTTTATGACTACTAAATTTGTATTTCATATATTCAGTTTTAAATCTATTCAATTTAAAATCTCGAGACTTCAATGTACTCATTCATAATTCTAATTTCGTATAAAGGGAATCACAAGTTTTAGCAACTAAAACTCTATCGTCAACAAATAACATACACCATGACACCTTATTTTGGATACGTCCAATGAGCTCGTCCATAACTAGTGCAAAAAAAAAAAATGACTTAGTATTCAACCTTGATGTAATCCTAAGATAATAAGGAAGTTATTTGTCATGCCCCTAACCGTTCTTACATTTATTACCACTTCTTCATATATATCTTTAACTATGTTGATGTACTTTAAAGGGACTTCTTTCTTCATTAAGACCCACCAAAGCACCTTTCGAAAAACTCTATCATATACTTTCTCCAAGTCAATAAATGTCATATGTAGATTTTTTTTTCATCTGAAAACCCTCTAATAAAAGCTTCAAAAAGTAGATCACCTCTATTGTGGAGTGTCCTGGTATAAATCCAAATTGGTTTTCGAAAATAGTGACTCACGTCACAACCTACATTTAATTACTCTCTCTCAAAGTTTTATAATATGACTCATAAGTTTTATTCATCGATAGTTTAAACAATCTTTTACATCACCTTTTATTCTTGTACAAAGGCACAAAAGTGCTATTCCTCCATTCTTTTGGCATCTTTTAGGTACGCCAAATTTTGTTAAAAATAATTTGTCAACCATCTTATCCTTATTTCATCCACGCATTTTCAGATTTCAATCAAAATTCCATCTAGTCCTATAGCTTTCTTTAATCTCATTCTTCTTAAAGTCTCTTTAATCTCATAACTTTTAATACTATGCTTAAACGCACAATTTACATCCTGATAAGGCATGTTCAACCTACCTATATCATATTCAAAACTGCTATTAAAAAGATTATCAAAATAATTTTTCTCTCTTTTTAATATCTTCATCCTTCATAAATACTCTTCCGTCTTTGCCTTTGATGCATCTAACACCATTAAGATCTCCACTCTTTTTATTCCTCATCTTAGCAATTTGAATTAAATAATATTAATTTTTAAACTGTCAAACTTATATTATAATTTACTCTTTATTTTAAATGTATAATTTTATCTATTTATTTTAAGTCTAAATTGATTTTTCATTTAGATTTAAATTAAATCTAAATCCAGATATATCTAATCCAAAGTCTTATCTATTTCAATAAATTTGAAATATTTTAAATGGATTTGAATAATATTAAATAAAGTAAATAATCAATATCTTTTTATTCATTTTCAAATTAATATTTGAATATTTATTATTTAATGATTTAATTTAAAAGTTTTTTTATATTTGATTATTTTGATAACATATAATATAATTATTTATTATTATCCTATGTGTCATCTAAAGAAACTATCCACTTAAATGTCCACGTAAGCAAACCTTATCAAATTTCTATGTGTATTATAATATAATATTATATTACTAAGAATACTCTAAATTCAGACCTTTACATTTTATTTCTAGTGTTTACACCCCAAACTTAAAAAGTTATAATTTCATCATTATATATATCCCCTAATTTACACCTAAACCCTTAAAACCATTTTCTTTCCCCTCTCCTTTCATTCTTACTCAAATTAAAGTTTGAAATTATCAATTCATCTATTTCAATATAAAAATAATTTGTTATGATGTTTGAATAATTAAATGGGTTTTATGATTTGTAATGTGTTTTTTTTTATAAAATTATGATTTACGAAAATGATTTTTGTATGCATTTACAAGTTTTCGAATAGACAAATCGATCACTTTTAAAAGTTTTCAAATATGTAAATCCGAAAACTTTTAAAGATCTTTAAACTTTAAAATTTAGAAGTTTTTGGATATGTGTCATAATGTATAGGTTCGTAAACCTATCGCTAATATAAAATTAAAAGTCGTCATCAATATTTTTTGTTTAAATGTGATTAGCCACCTAACTAAATATGTCCTATTTTAAAAAGAGATCTTAAGCTTAACTTAGGTTTCTTAAAAGGAATATTCTAGTCTACAAAACCAAAACTAGATCTAGAAGTGCAATTATGTATAAAAAAGATTATAACACTTTCACAACGCCTATAAAAAGATAATACTAGTTGACCTCGTATTATCCAAAACCTTAAAACATTTTTATAATTTGATCAAATAAATTTAATATTGAAAATTAATTTTAAAATTACTCCAATAGTTTGATAGCAAATTAAAAAAATTGCTTCACCTCAAGAATATTTATGAAGACTAGTGTCTTACTCTAAAAAGATTTTATTATCGGATTCATTAATGTGTTTTTTTTTAAAATTAATTGTTTTCAAAATCAATAAAATCTTTCAATAATTTGGTAAAATTTTATTTCGAGGCACATACTCTAATAATTTGGTAGGATTTTTATTTAAAAATTTATTTATGAATTTTTTTTAAGAATCATTAAATCTTTCAATAGTTTGGTAAGTTTTAACTTAGAGATTTAAATTCTCAAATAATTTGGTAGGATTGAATTTTTTTATTTTATTAAAATTATTAAATTTTTCAATAGTTTGTTAAAATTTAATTTTAGATGTAAATCCTCCAATATCTTAATAAGATTGATTCAAAAATATTTTTAATTTACTTTTATTAAAAAATTCTTTAATAATTTGATAGGATTCATAATTTTTTTAAAAAATATTTTTAAATCCACGAAAATCTTTTAGTAATTTATTAAGATTCATCGATTTATTAACAAATATTATTAACAAAAATTAATTTAAATAAAATAAATAAATAAAATATAGATAAAATAAGTTAAATAAATAAAATCAAGTAAATAATAATATATAACAAAATAAAAATAAAAAACAAATGGAACTAAAAATGAAGGAATAAAAAAAAAATCAAACCAATAGCATAGGATCTATGCATGCCTCATCAATAGCAATGCATCACATGGGTCTATGCAACAAAGCTATCTCCCATGGGTTTTGCACCACCTAGTAATGGGTATAATCAAATCTGACATGTAATTTTGAATCTTGAAACTTTTAAAACCTTGAATCTTATTTTGTATTGTTAGCTTCACCAAAAACCACCATGGCACCATCACGTCATTCTCATTTTCTTCCTCTTATATCAGCCTTTGAACTCTAATAGCCTATCCCGAAACAGAAATTTCATCACTTTCTTTACGTGGGTTTCTTTTTATCTCTTTTTAGTTTTTTACCTCTCTTCATTCTTTCAAACCTTTAAACAAAGGTAGCATCATTCTCCAGATCTAGGTGTTAGCTGTCGCTACTGTTGTTGCTTGTCGCTACTGTTAACTACTGACAGATTGCTTGTTCTAGCCTTTTCTTTCTTGCTGCTTCATCCTTGTAACCTCTATCGATTATTCTTGTAATTGCTGTTGGGTTGTCAATTATGGATTGGGTGATGGTTTCTGAAAATTGATTGCTGAATTCTTGGCCAATTATTGATTCTTCAAGTATGTCTATCTCACTGTTTATGGTTTGCTCTTGTTACTTTTCATAGTTGTGAAATAGACTTGTGGTTACCGTGGCAGGGCTAGTAATGATAGGTGGCAATGATGGATGATGATGATTGCGGGGAATGATAGGTAATCAGAAAAGGTCTATTTAAGTGTCGGAGGTTAATTTTGATGAAATTAAAAATAATGATAGAGATAAGATTGATTATTATAATGATGAGAATAAAATTAATAATAATATATGTGTTTAGATATAAAAGTAACTGTAATGATAAGATGAATTGTAGTGAAATAAAAAATGACTATTAAGAGTATTAAAATAAAACTTATATGTAATAAAAATTTTACATGATTTAACATTTATAAAATTAATAAATAATTAAAAAAATATTTTTATATCAAATAATAATTTTAGATAAGTAATTAAAAATTAATAAAAATAATAATATATCAAAGAATGAAAAAAAATTATTAAGAAAAGAAATTTTTAGTAATTACATCATTATGTAAAGGATAAAAGTGAAATAAAAGAAAAAAATGGCCAGTTGGCCATTGAACCAAATTTCATCAATAGCTAAAAGTCACCAAACACACCACATTATTGACACCCAAATGGGTGCTTTGATCAATTGGCATAAATTTTTATAGCAACTAGTCTCTCATTGGAGGTGCAATTAATTCCAAACGAAGCCTAAGTGTCGATGGTGGTTTTGAGACTATAGAGAGAGTATGACCTCGACAATGTGATGAAAAAGCTCCTGGATATGGCTGAGAATATATCTAACAATTTAAAATATAATATAATGATACGACACGAATATAATATGAAAATATGGTAGGGCTAGTTATGATAGGTGGAGATGATAGATGATGATGATTGTACGAAATGGTAGGTAATAATAAGTATCGATGGTGGTTTTGAGACTATAAGGAGAGTATGACCTTGGTTAAGAGAAGCCATTGAGACAAAACATAAGGAAGGATTTGACCAAAAAATGTGCATTTCATAGAAATGTAGGCCATAAACCAAAGATTGCGTTAGCCTAAAAAATTAGATTGATGCCTTGATAAGAAAAGGTCAATTGAGAAGGTTTATAGAGCAGTGAAGATAGGGCCAACTCAAAACGAACTATAAACAAGATCGAAGAGAGCTTACCCAGGGCAAAAAAAGATGGCAAAAAAAATAAAAGAAAAAAAGTCTGAAGAGACAAGCCAAGGTAAGAAGAGGTTCGAACTATGACTATAACATGTCAATTGCCAGAGTGATTAATGTGATCATTTGAGGCAGTTCAACCTCAACCAAAAAAAAGTTTAATCCGAGCACCTCGACAAAAAAAAAAGACTAAAAAGATAAACTAATCTCATTCAACTCAAAAAACTTGAAAGAAATCCAACACCCATATGATGATGCTATAGTGATCACAATCGTGGTATATAATTATGTAGTCAAGAAAATCTTGTTTGATAATGGAAGCTTGACCAAAGTCATGCACTATGACATTATGAAAAAAATGAGAATTGGTGAAAAAAATTAGAGCCGATTATCACAATACTAGTGAGATTTGGGAATGAAGAGGTATCAATGAAAGGAACCATCAAGCTATAGATTTCTTTGGGGTCAGAATCAAAGACTATCACCTCAGTCATAGAATTTATGATTATGGACGTCCTATTAGCCTACAATATGATATTGGGTCAACCTAGCCACTTTGTTATACAACTCATAGGCTCAACTTCCCATCTAAAAGTGAAATTCCTAACACCCAATAGGATTAGAGAGATTAGGGGAAAATAGTTCACAACACGACAGTGTTATATCACAATAATGAAAGGGAGGACTGAAAAGCAGACTGGTAATTTGATCGAAACCAAAAGCACTGAAAAAGCACAAACAGTGAAAACCGACAAGAAGTAGGAAGCCATAAGTAAGAACATATAACGTAAGATCGACCTGACATAGGTGCGTTCTTAAGCCGTTACGAGCTCTTAAGCTTGAACAAAAAATCTTTTATTTTATTTTTAAAATTTTTGAAGTAACTCTAAGACAACTTGGTTCTTAAGCCAACATGAACAATGATATGTCATTTGGACTGAACTATACATTGGCCAGAACATAGCATGAAATGAAAAATGCATACCAATTTCACTATATACATATTCAACAAGTTATCAATAACATGTTGATCATAATGTTAGGGTCTATTTTTGTAGAAAATGGTTTCTATCCCATCGAATAAAAAGAGATAATTGATCAAAGACTGGACTCAGATGAAAACCAACCTGAGCCTGCCAAGGATCTCATTGCAATTTCATTCTGGGATAATGTCCCTAAAAAATATATGCAAATTAGAACTAAACTTCAACACAATGGTTAATTAATTCAACTTTTGACAAACAATGTTGACTTGTTCGTCTAGACACTATTCGATATGCTTAAAATCTATTAGTGGGTGATAGTGCCAAGCATGGCCTTCTCAATTTTGTAGATACCTATTCTAGTTACTACCAAATCAAAATGCTAAAAGACGATAAAAAATAACTTTTATTATCGAGAAAAGCTTTTACTACTATAAGATGATGCCCTTCAGATTGAAGAACGTAAAAGTGACCTACTAAATGCTAATAAATAAGGATTTTAAAAAATAAATCAACTGCAACATGGAAGTATATATGGATGACATGATAGTTAAAGTAAGAGCTTAATCGAGAATTTGAAAGACCTCAAAAAGACTTTCAACACCTTAAGAAAGTATAATATGAGGCTTAACCTAAGCAAATATGCCTTTGGGGTCACATCAAGTAAGTTTTTCAGCTACATGATTAATAAAAGGGGTGAATCCAAAAAAAGTTCAAGCAATCCTAAACATAAAAGCATCGACCTCAGTAAATGAAGCACAAAGGTTAATTGGAAGAATAGCCGTATTAAATCGATTCATGTCTAGATCAGTAGAATAATATCTATCATTCTTCAAAATTTTTAAAAATATCTCTGATTCTAAGTGGACCCCTAAGTGTCAAAAAGCTTTTAAAGAATTCAAGGAATTCTTATCCTCTTAACTTATTCTATCTAAGTTGAGGTCTAGCCATTAGTTCAATTTGGGTTCAAAAGGAAGAAAGGAAGCAAAAATCGATGTATTTTATGAGTAAAGTATTAATGAGGCCAAAAATCAATTATAACAGTATAAAAAACTTAGCTTATATAGTTTTCACCTTAGCCTCCATATTTTCTAGCCTATGTTATCCATGTATTGATCGATCAACCATTAAGACAAGTTTTATAGAAGCTTAAAATATCAATGAGGTTAATCAAATAGGCATGGGAACTCAATGAGTTTGACCTACATATACTACCTAGCTCGGTCTTAAAATCTCAGGTACTAGCAGACTTTGTTGTTGAGCTCATTTCATTACATATTGAAAGATGGCCCCAAGAAAAATAAGAAAACTCCAAACAAAAAAGATTGAAAGCTTTATGTTGATGGATCAACCACAAACTACAACGAAGGAGCCGACCTTATTCTAATCAATCTAGAAAGATTGCAATATCTATATACCTTAAGATTTAAGTTCAAAACATTTAATAATAATGTAGAATATGAAGCATTGACAGTTGTTTTAAGATTGACAACCGAGCTGAATGTTCAATGTATAAGCACGTATAACAATTCTCAACTAGTGGTCAGTTAAATGAATAGAGAGTTCGGAGCTCAAAAATATGAAATTAGAAAATATCTAGATAAAATATTGGCCTTGGTGGTTGGTTTCAAAAAGGTTAAGATAAAAAAATATCGATGTCAAAAAATTCACTAGTGAACTCCTTATCTAAGTTGGCTTCAAGAATAACAACAGAAAGTTTAAATCAAATCTTGATAAAAGAACTGACACACAAAAGCACCAAGAATAAGCTTGTAAGACAAATCACAGAAAAAAAATTAGATGACACCGATCAAAGTATATTTGACCATGAAAACACTACCTAAAGATAAGATCTAAGCTAAAACATTGATGAAGAAAGCTTCTCAGTAATGATGATTAAAGAAAAATTATACAAAAGATCTTTTAGCCTACCTTATCTAAAATGTGTTGATGAGAAAAAAATAGATTACGTCTTACGAGAAATCCATGAAAAAATATGTGAAAACCACCTCGACCTCGACCATTAGTTTATAAAGTGCTTAAGCAAGGTTATTATTATTGGCTCACCATTAAAAGGGATACAACTAAGCTGGTCAAGATATG
This sequence comes from Durio zibethinus, assembly GCF_002303985.1. The sequence goes on along the minus strand of NW_019167882.1, from coordinate 331,058 downwards.
TGATAAGTGTCAAAGTTTGCTTATGTGTAGCATCTCCCTTCAACCAAGCTCACTCTTATCATCAGCTTATGGTCCTTTATGCAGTGAGAAATGAATGTGCTTAGACCATTCACCTCGACCACAAGTCAAAAGAGATTTATCTTAGTAGCAGTAGACTACTTTATGAAATGGCTTAAAGTCGAGGCCTTGGCCACTACTACAGAGGCTTAAGTTGAAAATTTTATGTGAAAAAATATAGTCTATAGATTCGGCTTACTACGATCCATAATAATGGACAATAACAAACAATTTGAAAATCTAAGGTTCAATGAATGGTATTCAAACCTTTACATCAACTTAAAATTCAAGTCAGTTATCCACCTCAGTCCAATAGACAGGCTGCAGCAACGAACAAAACCATATTGGAAGCCTTGAAGAAGAGACTAAATGCAGCAAAAAAGAAGTGGCCTGACGAATTACTATGAGTGTTATGGGCTCTAAAGATGACCACTAAGGTACCAAAGGTGAAATTTTGTTTCACCTAGCATTTGGAATAAAGGCTATGGTACCTGTTGAGATTGACCTCCCTAGCTTAAAAGTATAATTAGGGCCAAAAAAATATGAAGAAGCACTAAAGGTCAACCTAGACCTCATCGAAGAGCAAAAAGGCATAACCTTGACATAGATAGTAACTTATCAACAAAAGGTATCTTGTTATTATAACAAAAGGGTTCGATGTAAGCACATCAGGAAATGCGACTTGGGGTTTAAAAAAGTTGAAGAATCTAAAGTAGATGACTAAGGTGGTAAATTAGTCCCAACTTGGAAAATCCATATATAGTTAAAAGATTGTCCATAACGTAACTTATAAACTAAAGGATATGAATGGTAACATCATCATAAAGATGTGGAATGCAGATAACTTAAGAGTCTATTACAAGTAGCTTAGACTAAATCGAGCTCACATTTATACTTTGTACTTAAGTATATAAATCAAATTATGCTCAACAGATGACATTTATGCTTACATTGAGCTCATACCCCAACCAATCTAACAAAATTTAACCTGAAACTTAAATGGATTCCCAAGTTAATGTGATTTGAGATATTTCTAAGCAACTAGGTAAATCTTCAGCCTACTTAACCGGGCTTGAACTTGTGCGAATTCATGTTATCATGTTTAACCGAGCTTAAACTAGCAAGAATAAAGAAAAAATAATTATGAAACTAAACTGAAACTTAAACTGAATTGAATAAAATATACACTTGATTTTTCTATGGATCGATACAAAAGTTGTCAACAAAAAGTTCATATCCAAGGTCACCATAAAAATCGACCTCATGCATTAGCAATTCTAATACAAAAAATACATAAAAAATTAAAAAAAAAACTAGGTATCAGTTATATCAGCAACAATAGTGGAAATAACATCATCATCAGCGAGAGCAGCAACAATGACCTCAACCTTCTCAACCTTATCTCCCTCATGCTAGGCTTCCAAAGCTGCTTTAAACTTGATATCTATGGCCTCATCATCATCTTCATCTTCTTCATCTTCATCCTTCTTCTTAACATGATTTGAAAGAAGCTTTGATATGATATTATTGATATTAATATCAGAAAGGTTAAGGTTGAGATTAAAAAATTTAAACTGTACATCATCTTTGGCCAATTGAAAAGGCACCAAGTACGTTTTTTCTAAAGAACTCCACCTTTAGATGGAGTAATTCGTTAAAAGCTTTGAAATCTCAACAGCTTTCTTTTTTAGATCTTTTTTCTCTTTCTTTGGCCTCCAACTCAAGCCTCAACCTCATTATCTTGACTTGAGATCATTGAGCTTGAGCTTTGTCTACTTCCTCATAAAATCGACTGAGGTTTTTTTTTAACTAGAACGACCTTTTACTTTGTTGTTAGCTCATCATTCTTTTTTTTTTTTGCTCGACCTTTTTCTTATGGGACATATTAAGGCTAAATCTGACATTGTCCAGAGTATCTAAGCTCTTTAGTTAGGATAGCTACATCTTTCTTGACCTTAAAGAGATGAGCCATAGAAAGGTAAGCATGGTGGAGAGCTTGGTTGGTATTATCTAGAGGCTAAGGTGGGAGCTTCTATTAGACTGCATGGGATAAACTCAAACTTTAAGTAAAATGAAAATGAAGAAAAAAATTGAGCTGAAGTCAAATAACACTTGCCAAAAAAAGAGACTGTGACCTTGTAAAACTTTCTTATGACATCGAGGTTTTTTGTATGGTCATCGATGAGAGTATAATCCAACCTTATAAAAATCCTCTTTGAGTTGGGCCTTAGCACTCTCATTTTAAGATTTTTTAAGGTGAAAGTAGAGATCTCAACCCTTAGTTTTTTTGTAAGAAAATATACTTATGCTGAGAAAAGATCCCAACCAGTTGTAGACTTCATTTTTTAAATTGTAAGGGAACGCTAAGCAAAAAGGTTGATGACTTTGTCCTCTTCACAAGATAAGGCCCCGAGTTAAATTTTTCTTTACCCTTTTTTTGGGTTAGGTGCATATAATATACAGTGAAGTCAAAGTTTTTGTTAAAAGACATTTTATAAAACCAAGCTAAAAGTTAGATAAAAACCAAGCCAAAATAAAATCTTACGACATTACCTCATACTTATCCCAGTACTTCGTCTCATTTATTACTTTTGGAGAAGTTAGCTTATGGGCATTAATTACGAGTTTCTCTTATGGGTATACTCAATATTTTATCCTGATCTTATAGATCCAGGATGAAAAGAGCCACCGGTGCCTTTATAAAGATGCCAAGCTTATTTATTATCTTCCACGTCTCAACCTCGACAGCAGCTCCAACCTCTAGCTTGTCATCTTTATTTATTTTTTGTTTTTCGAGGCAAAAAAAGAATAATTTTTAATTTTTTATTGAGCTCAAGCAATCGAAAAATAATTTTTTATTTGGTTGAGCTATTATTAATACCTCTTCTTATCGCTGAGATGCTTTTTGAGAAAAAAAATTCTCAAAATAAAAGAAAATTAGGAAGAATGTTCAAATATTAGCAAAGAATAATGAAATCTACTATGTACAGTATAGAGTTGGCGCGAGTCGAGTGATGATTAAATTATCAAAATTAAAAATTGAAACAAATAAAAAATGAAGTAAGAACCTCATATCAGCCACAAATGAATCCTAATATATGCACAGCCAATGTGATTGCAATTTATTAGTGACCCGATCTGAGGAGTTTGACATTAATATATTATATTTCTCTCTAAAAAAAAAGAAAAGGTTGTCTTCAAAGCACGGACATGATAAGCTAAACATATGTTCAAACTATCTTTAGGATTAACCTTACTTTTTAATTCCCTCATTACATCTTTGGGGATCATTTCATGGTCACAAAGAGTGTATATAAAGGAACCTTGATCAAATCATCTTGCTCTATAGAATCTTCATCCTTACCGTCATTTTCTTCAGTTAAGGTGTTCATTTTTCTTTGTTCTTCTCAAAACCCTCTCATCATTAAAATTTAAATCGCTAGAAGACTCTAACTTCTTAGTATGAGCAAAATTATGAGGTTGAATCGTGGCTAAAAGTAACATGACTCCGAGAGAGGAGGGACAAGGTAAAAACCTTTAAAGAAAAGAAGTGATCTCAACAATAACTAATCGAGATGGAATAGAAGTGACAACAAAAGTATCAATTCGTGAGAAGTAAAAGTAAAAGAGAACTGATGAGACCAAAACCAAAAAAAAAAAAAAACAACCGAAGATAAAAGAAGGTCAGTCATAAAAGATGGACCAATCTGAAAGATAAAGAAAGAAAGTGGATTTTGTATGTCAAAATCTATTTGAGCATCTAATTTTTTTATACTCAAGACTTGTTCTCCTCTTGCTCGAACATTATCTTCATTTCATTGTTGCCCATTTTTTGACATTGAGTTTAACCAGAAAGCCATCTTCTGACAATCACGACCTTCAATGATTGACAGAATCAGGTTGTCATCATCTTGCCTGAACTGACTCCTCTAAGTTCCACCTTGAAACTTCTGGCCTCTCCAGAACTTAAACTAGAAGACATAGTTAAAAATATATACCAAAGAAAATAGAGAAAAGAATAACATTAAGGTTAAAAAACTTTAAAATAAAAAAACTTAGATCAAGCTGAAAGCAAAGAAAGAAAAAAATAAAAAATGAAACCCTAATTGCCCTTTATATAGGTGCACTACAAATCAGATGAATAGCACATATCACGTCATGTGACAAAGCGAAGATGAATCTTTTCATCTTTTTTTTTTAAGTTTTCCATTCAAACTACCTCTCTCTTCATTTAATGTTGTCAGATCGATCAAACTAGATGAACCCCAAGTCAAACTGACCAAACAAAACATCTCTTTGGCATAAATCGAATGCCCGGTTCATCATCAAATTTTAAAGTAAAGACTCAAATCCAAACTCTTGAAATAAAGCACAAAGTCCCATGTCGACTAGATGAACTTCAACGCTAATCTCAAAACATCCTAAACAATTAATACCTCGGTGACCTTTAAGTTAGCTATGCACTCAATTCAAGACATACGCTTAAGATCAGACCCCCACAAGGTCAGACCACAGCTCAAGGCTAATTGTCCCCAAATGTTGACTCCCTCTATGATGTCAACTTTGAAAAATCAAATTTCACATCGTTTTTTTTTACCTATCTACCCTATAATGAGTGTGTCGATTGTACACCCAATAGTTTGATACTCAAACTACTTGATGAGGGAATAGAATGTTACAAGCATTTAGTGGTCAAAAAGGTATAGTAATATTTTTCTATGTTAGAAGCTTTTAGCAAACAACCAAGGGTAATTTCGATATTTATGCCAACCTGACATATCAAGTCAATCTGACATATTCAGTGCCATATCAGCTCATCACTCTACTTATTGTCCTTTAATGGTCCATCATCACTTATTTATAAATATGAAGGTCCAAGCACCATTAAGGCAAGTTTATACTACTCTTAATTCTTCTTATCACTCTCTTTTCGAACTCACTTATTTTAACTTACGTATCAGAGTGCAAATGCAGAGAACACTCCCTACCTTTGCTTCTAACCACCTTTCTCTTCTATTTTTGTAAGAGTACCTTGAGATTGAAGCTCGGCATAAATAAGACATTTCAATAATTTTGATAAATGGTCATTATAATAATTTGATTGATTATAGAATAAGGGATATTATAGTCAATTTAGACACATGTCATTCAATTATCAAGTAATTGTAAGAAAATCATGGTTATTTCCAAAGGAATTACATTCATATTATATTGTATAGATGTATAAAAAATTGGATAAGTAATTAGAATGTGAATGTATATGGTTTAAAATATGTGTTATTGATATATTTTTAAATAATAATTATAAAATATAAATAAGTAAGTTTTTAATAAATGAATAATTTAATAATAGAGCTTTACATCTTAAAATATTATAAAAATCCAACTGCTTCAAATTTAAAAATCTCATATTAAAAAAAAGTCAAAATTTTTATGAAAATAAATTAAAATATAAAAAATATAGTTGATCTTAAATATATCAATTTGCAGAGACATTTTGTTAATTGAAAAACATACAAAATTGTAAACTAATTGGGGAGATTAATTTACAAATATCAAATATTGCTTTTAACTTCAAAATCAATAAATTATGATTATAAATATTAAAAATTAAAACATATATACAAAATTCATTGAAATAAATGAAGAAAAAGCTCTTTGAACACTTTATTATTTTCTTTTGTACAAATTGCTCAAGTAAATGGTTTGAAGAACTCTTACAGTCTTACTTGTCATATAAAAAAATGAGTATATATTTTAAGTATGCTCAAACAGATTTAAAACATTAAAAAAAAAAAAAACATTATTTGCCAAAACTTTTAGCTTAGATACACTAAAAGTAAAGTTTACCATTATATATAATGGAATGAGATTTAGTTATTTATGAATTCTAATTAACTTTAACTTTGTTTTATAAATTAATCAGTTGAGAGTTATTTATTTAAAGAATCATTATCAAAAAGATTTATTAATAAAAAATATGAGCATATATCTCATTAATTTTTAAATTGGGTCAAACTGATTTAAGAAAAACCAAACATTTTGATTGATAAGATATAAAAACAAAAATTTACCAATATACGATGACATGAGATTTAGTTACTCATGAAGTCTTATTAACTTTAACTTTTTTTGATAAATTAATCTATTAAAATTTATCTAAAAAATCTTTATCCAAAAATTATATTCTAATGACTAGTTTAATATAAATAAAAAATTTTCTATCATTAAAATTTATTTTTTTAAAAAATTTCTAATATAGCTTTAAATATCATATTCTTATACTTACATATGTGAAGGAGATATTACCTATATAAACTCATTCAAATTCGCACTTTAAATGTTAACTCCAATGTTATGGCAACAGATCCAAAAATCTATCAAAATAAAAGTTATCTTAATATTTAAATTTTGAAATTATAAAAAATAAAATTAATGCAAAATTTTAATGAACACAAATGTTACAGTATATCACCTACAATTCCTTTTACTACAATCCTACAATTGTTAAGTTATAATAAAAAATTATGTAAGGATCCACTACTTATAAGTGTGGGCTCCACAGAGCTCTTGAGAGTTGGTTTTCTCTGTAAAGTAAGTCTTGCTTGGTGTGCAAGAGAGTAGGTCTCAGGATTATCTTGATCGGTGGTCTTTTAGTCACAGTGGTTATAGAGTAGAGTTGGTAAGTTAGGTACATGGAGGGGGAACTGGAGGACTTATGGAAGCAACTACAATTAACTAAAGAGGAAAGAGAAAGGATCGAAGCAAACATAGTGGAGAAAGGGAACGAATGAGAGGGGACAAAGGCATGGTTAGTAGGAAAACTACTTACAACACGCGAGTTCAACAGGAAAACTATGAAAAGCACTCTTAAGATAATCTGGAAATTAGCCAAATAGGTAAAAATCATAGACCTGGTTTATCTCTAGTTCCTCTTTAAGTTTTCGACAGGGGTAGACATGAAAAGGGTGATTGAGGGATCGCCCTAGGGTTTCGATAAATAGTTGATTGTTTTTAATGCATACGACGGGATGCTACAACTGGAAGAATATGTGTTTACAAAAGCCATTTTCTAGATAAGGGTGTATGGCCTACCACTGAGAATGATGAATCAAAAGAATGCTACCAGAATAGGGAGAAAAATAAGTCAGTTACACTTAGTGGATGCAACACTTGATTTCTGAGAATAAGAATTGAAGTAGATATTTCTAAACCCTTGTGAAGTTCGGTTCTTCTCTAAAATGGAATCAAAAGGAAGCAAATATAGGGTAGATTGTGCTATAAGCAAGTACCAAGCTTTTACTATGTTTATGGGAGGATTGGACATATAGAGGATAAATGTACGGCGATGAGTGAAACAAAGGATCCAGCTAAAACTATAAGACAGTACAAACCTTGGCTCTACGCTTCACCTCTAAAGAACAAACCAACCATGTGAAAAAGAGGAAAAGGGATCATATAGTCCATAAAATCGAAAAGGAGATAGGTCACAATAGTAAAACACCTAAGCCGATAACTGGCGGAAGCGTCGTACGTAAGTTGGATATAACAGTTGAACGGAGGAATTTGTACAAGCATGATACGCGAGATTTGATCGGTCAAGGTGGAGATTTTCCAAGGATGGGAAGAGGATTACACAGGATTTGAATTCCCATAATTTGCATGCAAAATGTAATGAGGTGAATAAGGAGAAGTTTTACCAAGATTATACTACTGTGGATGAAGGCTTCGGAACAAGGCCCACTAATCAAAGGGCTGCTAGTGATAAACACAATTTAGGCAACAAAGGCCCATACTTAGGCACACAGCCTAACCAGATGGTTTCATGCAAGAATATTTATGGAGTCTTATTGAAAAACTTTAACAAGGGAGTGACTCACAATATAGGGGTACGCAGAGTGAACACGTACCAAGTTTGCATGAAAATAATGAAAAAAAAGGCAGAAATAGAGACAAAAGATAGACCACAAAGCACAGTCCAAACTGAGATGGAAAAGGCTGGCTAGGATGATAAGAAAGACTCAGTCAAGTAGGCATGGCGATATTAAAAAAAAAAAAAAAGAAAGCATGGAGGAAATAACTTGGTTACGAATGATATGAAAGTTGACGAAACAAGGAAAGAAGCAAGAAGGATGAAGGAAAAGATCGGGATAATAGCCATAAAAAATTGGTGAAAACTGGTTTTCAATCTTGCTAAGAGCAATGAGGTGTATCGCGTGGAATTACCATAGGCTTGGAAACCCATGGGCAGTTCATGATCTTCAAAACATTTTGAAGAGAGAAGATCCTAAGGTGGTGTTCCCGTTAGAAACCATCTTTAATAAGGCAAAGATAGATAGGGTGCAATGACATTCTTAGTGTACTGAAATGTTCATAGTTGATATAGTGGGAAGGAGTAAAGGATTAGTTATGTTATGGAGAAAAGAAAATAAGTTTGACATTGACAAGTTACTCTAAATATCATATCGACATGGACTTAGTGGGAACGGATGGTAAAAGATGAAGGATTACGAGGTTTTATAGTGAACCAGCCACTTCAGAGAGACAGAGAATGGGATATGATTAGAAGACTGGAGCATAACAATACATAGGCATGGATGTATATGGGGGATTTTAACGAGATATTATGGACTAATGAAAAAAAGATGGTAGCAAGAAACCAAAAAGACAGATGCTGGCATTTCAAAATGTGCTAGAATAAACAGAGCTGTATGACTTAGGGTTTACAAGACTTAAATTCGCTTGGGGTAAAAGAAAATGACGGAAAATAGGATCCAAGAAAGGTTGGATAGAGCAATTGGTAATAAAGAGTGGATGGATAGTTTCTCAAATTTCTTAGCAAGGTATCTTACACGTTTCACATCGAATCACTGCCCGATTTTGATTGATACTATAGGGGCAAGCCAAACAAGACGACTTTAGGTAGGAAGAAAGAGGAAGTACTTAGAAGTAGCTTGGATGTTTGAACCTAAGTATAAAGATGTTGTGCACCGAAGCTGGCTAGATGTTAGGCACGTCGACTTACAAAACAAGCTATATGGGACACGTAAGACAAAATTCTATAGTTTGGGTAAGAAGATTGATGGTTTTTGTGAAAAGCTTCACGTGGCACAACATATGGCAGTAAGTGAAGGTAGGCTGAAGAAGGAATAGAAACTAAAGATAAAACTGAATAATGCTTTAGAACAAGAACAAATGCTTTGGAAACAGAGATCATGAATTAATTAGTTGAAGAACGAAGATAAATACACATTTTTTTCCATACACAAGCAACACAGAGAAAAAGAGTAAATAAAATAATTGGTATAAAGGATGAGAACAGAGTGTGGCATGAAAGAGAGCAAAAGGTTACCGAACAAGCGGTTAACTACTTCAAGACCTTATTCAACTCTCAAGGACCACCTAATCTAAACCATATCCTGGAATCAATTGGATCACATCCTGTAATGAATGATTCTTTCCTATCAAAGTTCACAATCAAGGAGATTTATAAGGCAGTCAAACAAATTCACCCCACTAAAGCTCCGGGTCCTGACAGTATGCATGCATTATTTTACCATACGTTCTAGCAAACCATAGGGCCTGACGTTATTAATTTCTACTTAGATTTTCTGAATGGAAATGGTAGTATGGATATTATCAATGAAACCCATATTGTTCTTATTCCTAAAACCAATAATCCTAGGAAAATGACCTAGTTCAGACCCATTAGTTTGTGTATGTGCTCTACAAAATCATTGCTAAAACTCTAGCAAATAGATTGAAACTTATTCTATCTAGTGCATTAGTGAAAACCAAAGTGCTTTCGTGCTTGGTAGGCTTATTTCAAACAATGTTCTTATCGTATATGAGCTGTTACATAGCATGAAATGGAAAAAGAGGAGTAAAGATAGGTTGGTTGCTCTTAAGTTAGACATGAGTAAAGCCTACAACAGGGTGGAATGGCAATATATTAATGAAATCATGGGTAGATTAGGCTTTAGGGATAGGTGAAAAAATCTGATACTGAAATGTATTTCCTCTGTAACTTATAAGGTGGTTATAAATGGCACTTTGACTGGCACTATTTCTCCCAAGAGAAGTCATCGATAAGGGGACCTGTTTTCACCATATTTATTTCTAATTTGTATAAGGGGATTTTCAGCACTATTATACAGAAAACAAAGGGAGGGACTATTACAAAGTGTTCATGCAAGCGCCTACGACCCAAGAATTACCCACGTTTTCTTTGTAGATGATAGTTTGTTCTTCTTCAAGGTAAAATAAACCGAATGTAACTTGGTGAAGGACTTGCTAAAGGTATATGAAAAAGGTTCGGGGCAACAAATTAACTATGACAAGTCAGGGCTATTCTTCAGCATAAACACAAGTAATGATATGGTTGAAATGATGAAGAACATATTCGAACTGCAAACCATATCCAATCTAGAGAAATATTTAGGGTTGCCAATGTTTGTTGGGAAGGGAAAAAAAAAGGCCTTCAAGGAGATCCTAAAGAAGATAGACAGAAGAATAAAACATTGAAGTCACAAATGGTTATAACTCAATGGGAAAGAAGTGTTCATCAATGCGGTACTATAGTCGATGCCCTCATATGCCATGTCATGCTTCAATTTCCCAAAAGGCTTGTGCCAAAAACTCAACAAGACTATAAGTCGATACTGATGGAGGCACTGGATTGAAAAAAGAGGGATTCACTAGTTAAAATGGTGAAAAATGTGTATGAGGAAGGAAGAGAAAGGCATGGGCTTCAAAGATATGAAATTGTTTAACAAGGCCATGATCGCAAAATAGGGGTGGCGATTGATGCAGAACTCTTTTTCGTTTGTTTATAGGGTTCTAAAGGCAAGGTATTTCTCCAACACCAACTTCCAAAAGGCAAAGTTAGGAAAAGTGCCATCAACACATGGCATAGCATATGGATGGGGAAAGAAGTCCTAAAACTTGGATTGCAGTGCCGGGTCAAAAATAGAGAGAAAATCAGATTTTGGCATGATAAGTGGATACCAAAAAAAAAAAAAAAATACTTCATTCTGAGCCCTCAAACAAATTATATGCCAGGGGTTGATATCGTTATGGACCTCTTTTAAGAAAACGGGGTAGGGTGGGATGTCGCCAAATTAGAGACCATGTTTCACAAAGAAACTACCAAAGAAATCAAAGTAATTCCTATAGGTTTGAATGGCAAAGCAGATGTGCAAGTGTGGCACTACACAAAGGATAAGTTGTACACAGTGCGAAGGGGATGCCATTTGTTGGTATCAAATGATCATGACATGAATCACATGGATGCATGCAATAAAAACGTGGACACTATTGGAAAGAGGACCACCTCGCAGAGCATATGGTATTCATCCATACTAGTCAAGATCAGAACATTTATTTGGAGGATGTGGCATGAAATACTCCCAGTGTTTGGGTAGTTACAAAGAAAGGGAATAATGGATCATGCAAGATGCCCAAGATGCGACGAAAAAGACAAAAGTGTAATGCATGCGATTAGAAACTGTGTAAAAGCAAAAGAGGTGTGGACACTAGTCTATCCAAGTGAAGATTAACAGAACGATCAAATACAAAGCGTTAAACAGTGGCTATCACGTATGGCTGGAAGATTGGACAAAGTGGGTTTTGACATGATTGCAACGATATGCTAGGTGATATGAGAAACCGGGAACACAGAAGTTAAGAGCAATGAAACAAAACCTGCGTCTGCCACAATCATATTTGTGCAACAGTATTTGAAGGAATACCATAAGATATATGAGCAAAAGGAGACACATCAAAAGCGTACTCTAGGAAGATGACAAGCACTGGCTGAGGCATTGATAAAAATCAACTTTGATGGGGCACTAGAAAGGAAGGAAGGCAGGGCTAGCATTGGTGACATTACTAGAAACCATCTAGGAGAAGTACAAGGAGCATTCTACCTAACTGTTACTGGCATAAAAGACCCAGACATTATTGAAGGAATGGCATTTGCAAGAGATGCTAAATTTACGAGGAACATGTACAGGTGGAGAGTGATACTGGAAGGAGATGCGTTGGAGTAACCTCACAGATCAACCTAGACAAGGTAACCGATCTCTCAAGAATTGGGAACCTCATGGAGGAAACTAGAATGGAATTGTCCAATTTTACAGAATGGATGGTGTCCCACACGTATCGTGAAGCGAATGGGGTGGCTTACAAGCTTGTAAAGCTAGCAGTGGCTGGGAGAGAAGAATTTTCCTATTTAGAAAGGGTTCCAGCAGAAATCTATTCTGAAATTCATGACATTGTATTCCAGGACCTTTGCCTTTAAGTAAATGATTTAAAAAAAAAAAAAAGTGTGGGCTTCATATAAAATTTTGATAGATTTCACATAATTTTGAATTGTAATTAATTAATTATATTATAATGGTTATATATGAAATACTTCCATCAATGTCTATTTGTGTTAATTCAAAAAAATTTTTCGTATTTGTGTTTTGTGTATATTATATATGTACATTTTCTTTTTATTTTGGGACAAAGTGTATAATTTTTATGTAGAAACTACACATTAAGCAAATCATTTAATTTAATCTAGTAAATATGACAATTCAAACATGAGATATAGTTGTTCAAGGCATTGTTTTACTATTTAATTAGATAAGGGTTTTTTTTTTTTATTAATGTTATGAATGGTTCTTGAATTATAGTTAAATATTGAACGTGACATTTGAATTAAAAATCTCTAATATGATATTTGGAGGGTTATGTAATGTGATATTTAAATTTTAAAAATTTTTAATATAATACTTGAAAAATTATTTTGTCTATCATGTGTTATCATTTAAAGTTAATCACGTTATGGGTGAACATTAAATTAGTTAATAGATACATAGTTTAAATGCCACATTACAAATTTTTTAAAATTCAAATATCATATTAAATATTTTCCCATAATTTAATAATCATTCTTAACATTAACCCTTTTTTTATACATAAGAAGCCGTAATTTAAAAAGGAGTTGCAAGTGCAAAATTTTAAATTTTAGACTTGTTAAATATTATTTTTGTAAAGATAACCATATAAATCAACTGAACTAAACTTCAAATTTAAATAAGATCATTTCTTAAAGGTGCTTAGTTAGTAATTAAAATAAAAAAATGTGAAAGTGATTTGGCCTTTCCAAAAGCTAGGGAAAGAAAATGCATTAAGCATTCAGATACAATATTGGGAAAAAAAAAAGCATTCAAATAAAAAACTTTTAATTTTCTTGAGAAATGAGGTACCAAATAATTATAATTAAACTCTAATTAAGGTTAATAGCATCTATAGTCTTTAAATTTTGACTCAAAATTTACTTTGATTCTTCAACTTAAAAAAATTTCAATCGAATTTTTAATTGCTCAAAGTTGTTCCATTTTAGTCCTTCCATCATGGAACCATTGAAATTGAAGGGAAATGCCAACTAGCATCATGTGATGACATCAATTAACATCGCACGTGATAAATAAGAGACTAAAATAGAATTATCTTAAATTTTAAGGATTAAAGGCTAAATTATTTTAAAATTTTATATATTTCGTACATGTCTTATAAAAATATTAAATTTAAAATTATATTTGCATATTTTTTGTTATAATATAACTTATTATATAGATTTTTATTTTAATAGAAAATAAATATTCAAAACCTAAAATTAAGTTAAAATTTTCAAATTCCTTTTCTAAAAATTTAATAAACTTTAAAAACAAAAAAATTTATTAAAAATTTATTTTATTTATAAGTCATAATAAAATATATTATTTTCTATCCAAAAAATTTATTTTTAAATTATATTATTTTCTATCCAAAAAATTTATTTTTTAAATAACAAACATCTTTTATTTTTCTTTTTTAAATATATTTTATAAATATGTTTTATAAAAAATAAAAATAAAAAAATGTTTTAAATTATATTTTTATTTTATTTGAATATAAATTTTTCTATTTTTGAATAGATGAATAAATCTATTTTTGAAAATGATTTGAAATTTTACATAACATTTTAACATGATATAGAGTTTTTATTTAATTTCTTAAACCAACATAAAAATTTTTATATTTAATTTTAACAAAATTATTTTAAAATTTTCAACTTAATTTTAATTTTTTCAAAATCTATTTTCTATTAAAAATATTATTTTATTGATAAATCATATCATAATAAAAATTAAAAAATATTTTAAATTATAATATTTTATAAAATATATTTGAAATATATAAAAATCAATTTTTTTCTTGAATTATTTTTATCTTTTTCTTTATTTATTTTTTATAAAATATATTTGAAAAAGGAAAATAAAAGATATTTAATATGTTAAAATATATTTTTATTATGATTTATGAGCAAAATAATATCTTTAATAAATTTTTTTTGTTTTTAAAATGATATTGAATTTTAAAAAAAATAGTGTGAATTTTTAACTTAATTTTAATTTTTTAAAAACTAATTTATATTAAAAACATAAAAATATAAAAATATAATTTTAAATTTAATATTTTATAAAATATATCTGAAATATATAAAACTTTGAGATAGTTTCATCTTTAGTTCCTAAACTTTGAAAGAATACTATTTTGATCTTTCATTTACCACATGAGATGTTAGTTAACATTACGTGATGTCATTTAGCATTTACAATCAATTTAGATGATTTCACAGACAAAATGATTAAAATAAAACAACTTTAAGTAATTAGAAATCTAATTAAAATTTTTTAAGATTTAGAAACCAAAGTAAAATTTGAATCAAACTTTAAATGAATGCTATTAACCATTATAATTATATTTCTTTGTCAATATGAGTTTAATCTTTGTAATAAGTTTTTCAAAAATAAATTTTAAATGCATTCAATCAATATAAAAATAAATATTTTAAAACCATAATTAAAAATTAAACCAAAACAAAATTTAATAATATCCTAACATATTATTAAAAAAAACTTAGAATTATAAGATCCATAGCTCAGTCAATTATTTACTTACAAAATGGCTTTCAAATATCTAGTCATTAATATGAAAGCAATTTATAATCTCAACAAAAAGAAAAATTTAATTTATTTTCCAATATTATATATATTGATTCATGTTTATTCTTTAATGCACTAAAGTGGAATTATAGATATTCTAATAAAGTTTATTATTGTATTAAAGTTGAAATATGAGATATTTTGAAGACCTTATTAAAACATCATATAAAAAATAATTTTTTACTTACTTTGAAAAACTAATAATAATTTAAAAATTGTACTCCACACTTAATATTAATATATTTTCTTTAATTATTATTAATTATATATCTTTTGAATTAAAAATGTTAAAAAGAATTCAAAATAAAAAAATTTTATCCAAACAAATAAATTTTGAAGCCCAGAACTAAATTTTCTTTTTGAAAGTCCAAAAGTCTACGCTTTGTACTCCAATAAATTTATTTTTGATTTGTTTTTCTTCTTTCTCTTACCACTGTTTTCATATGATTCTTATAAAAATTTCCTAATTTATTTAATTGATTTTAACAGAAATTTGTCATAACTTCCACTAGAATTTTTTGGCATTTGATGATCCTTAAAGAGCTTTTGGCTATTGTTGTAACTTGGCACTAAATTAGAATTCTAAAAGAAGCATGATGATTTGTGACTCTTGAAAGAAAAGTCAATTACAAGCAAACAACACATTAGCGTGATGATGAATCATTTCAAACTTATTAAAAATAAATAAAATAAAAAAAAAAAGTTGTGATCTCCAATTGACCTTCGTTTTTGTTGGGATTTTTATTCATTATATTTCACAATAATGAAAATAATGGAACGGTAACTTGAACATAAGCACCAAAAAGTCCAAACAAAGATGTCAAACTCTGACCGACTTTTGAGCTCACCAATGTCCTTGGCTTTGGATTAATCTCAAATGTTGGATTATAAAAGTCTTGATTATGATCTAATCATCCATAATTATAATTATAACTGGGCTTAAAGTTCTCTAATCAGCCTGCAAATTTCAACTTGGTTGGTAAGTGTATCCCTCACCTATTCCTTTTTTTTCTTTAACTCAGCAATTCAAAAAATTTTTTTTCTTTTGTTTTCTTATCCGTTGTTTCCAAAATGCGGAAGACTCCATTTCTATTTTTAAAAAAAATTATATGCCTTTGAATTTTATTAAAGATTTGGAAGTACAATAAAATAAAGAAAAAAAAACTAAAAATAGAAAAAAAAAAAATGACTTTTACATTTTTTTTTGTTATTTTGAAGTTTTTTGGGGGTTTTTTTGGAAGAAAATAATTCTAAAAAGAAGGTAAAAAAAAAAAACCTTCTGTTTCTCCCCTTTCCGATTTCCATCTACTAATCCAAGAGAAAAAAAAACAAAGAGAAAAATTTTCAGAGAGAGAAAGTGTTAGCAAGGAGAGAGCTTTGACTCTTCTTCCCTCTTTCTATCTCTTTTGTTTCCCTATTTCACATTTCACCTAAAATATAGAAAACCCTTTTCATTTTCCTTAAAGAAGTTTCATTTTCAAAACCTTTCTGGGTTCTCTTCAAATTCTTTTCTCAGTGCCCAAAATTGTTAGAAAAAAGGTGGGTTAGTTAAATTTCTTCCTTTCATTTTAAAACAAATTTATTGTTTCTGTTTAAGGTGGTCCATTTTTTAGGCAGATTTTCTGGGCTTTTTTTTTTCTTGCTGAAAGGGGTTGTTTCTAGTTTCTGGGTTTGTTTGTCTGTGAAATACCTTTCAAAGTTCAAATCTTCCAACTTTCTTGGAAGTTTCCTTTTTTATCTTTCCATTGTTTGGTTTCTTTAATTTGTATTTTTGCAGGAAAACTATTTTTTTCTTCAAGTTACTTGATGTTGTGGATCTAAGATTTTGATTTTGGCTTATTGATAGATGGTTACTCCTAAGTTTTTGATCTATTTCGCTTATGGGGCTTTTCTTGAAATTTCAGGAAATTTTGGAAAGTTGAGAGCTGTTGCTTGTTTTGGAGCTTTTTTTTATTCATGGGAAATTGCTGTGCTACCCCTGCTTCTCCAGTTGAGAATAATAAAAAGGGGAAAAACAAGAACAAAGCTAACCCATTTTCTGGAGATGATTATGCTGTCACCAATGGATCTGCCACTACGTTCAAGCTAAGGGTTTTGAAAGAACCCACTGGTCATGATATTTCAGCTCAATATGATCTAGGCCGTGAGTTGGGGCGTGGTGAATTCGGCGTAACATATTTGTGTACTGATGTGAACTCAGGTGAGAAATTTGCTTGTAAATCGATATCCAAGAAGAAACTTAGGACTGCAGTGGATATCGAGGATGTGAGGAGGGAGGTACAGATAATGAAGCATTTTCCTAAGCATCCTAATATTGTTACCTTGAAGGATACTTATGAGGATGATGATGCTGTGCACATTGTAATGGAATTGTGTGAGGGAGGAGAGTTATTTGATAGGATTGTTGCAAGGGGTCACTACACTGAACGAGCAGCTGCAGGGGTCATGAGGACGATTGTCGAAGTTGTTCAGGTTGTATTCTGACTGATCTTTCTGTTGTTGAATTGATATAGTCATGCATTTCTTGTTAATATAAAGTGAACTCTTTACTTGTTTGGAATTAAACTTTTGTTTTTCTCTTCACATTTCACTGTCTATCTACCTGTATGCAATTGCTTTCTCTTTTCTCTACCTGGATGATAGTGCTTTTATTTCAGATGAAGATAACTAACCTGGTCTGCTGTAAGCAATTTATGTTGCAGATGTGTCATAAACATGGCGTCATGCATCGCGATCTCAAACCCGAGAATTTTCTATTTGCAAATAAGAAGGAAACTGCCCCATTGAAGGCAATTGATTTTGGGTTGTCGGTCTTCTTTAAACGTGGTATTGCATATTTTGAGCTTTTTTCCCCTTTTCCACCTTTGATGGAAAAAATTGTACTGCTTTAGTTATCTCCTTTTTTATACCATGCTCAAGCAGCTCAAGTTTGGCTCAAGAATGCTCTTTTTAACAGGTGAGCGATTCAATGAGATTGTGGGAAGTCCATATTATATGGCTCCAGAGGTTCTTAAACGTAATTATGGCCCAGAGGTTGATGTTTGGAGTGCTGGAGTTATCCTCTATATTTTACTTTGTGGTGTCCCACCATTCTGGTCAGGTTGGTCTTTCAATTTTTGAGGACTTTTCCTTTGTTCATTTGACTTAATGAAGGTTAGAGCTAAAGGTAGCTGTAGAGGCAGTGTGTGCTTTCAGAGCTTGTGGGCAAAGATAAGAGAGATATAAAGAAAAAGATTTCTTTTAAAACTGTTTAATATTATGTAATCTAGAGTTTGATTTATTTGTTTAGTCTACATTTTCCCTATCTGCTCTTATGTTTTTAGAAAAATAGATGTTAATCATTTGTTGTGCTTTCATACAGAGACTGAGCAGGGGGTGGCACAGGCAATTATTCGCTCTGTAATTGACTTTAAGAGGGATCCATGGCCTAAGGTTTCTGACAATGCAAAGGACCTTGTAAAGAAAATGCTTAATCCTGATCCAGAGCAGCGTCTTACTGCTCAGGAAGTGCTTGGTAACCTTATGTTCATCTATTGTATGTGCTTTATTTATGTCGATATGCATTTCCGTTATATAAAAAAAGTCATCTGAAATATCATATCCAGAACATCCGTGGTTACAAAATGCCAAGAAAGCTCCCAATGTTCCATTGGGTGAGACTGTGAAAGCTAGGCTCAAACAATTTTCTGTAATGAACAAGCTGAAGAAGAGAGCTCTAAGGGTAATAATTCAAATATCTCCGCTTATAGTTTATCTACTTTTCGGTCACATGATACAATTTTTCGAGGCTACCTAAGACCAGCTCATTATTGACTGTACGTACCTGAGTTTCTACTTTTAATGATCATACTTTGGAGTTTTCTTGATTTTCCAGGTGATTGCTGAGCATTTATCTGTGGAGGAAGTAGCTGGCATAAAAGAGGCATTTGAAATGATGGACACTGGAAAACGAGGCAAAATAAACCTTGAGGAGCTTAGGATTGGGTTGCAAAAGCTTGGCCAACAGATTCCTGATGCAGATTTGCAGATCCTAGTAGAAGCTGTAAGATTATCTGTGCCTGACCCCAAAATTTTATTTTTGATCCCTCCAGATCTAAAAACTAATGATATGACTAATGCAACTGATATATTTGAACTTTTATAAACATTTGATATCTGTAACTAATTTGAATTCACCGAGAAGGAAAACCAAAACCGAAAAGAAGAACATGGAATGGGGTGTTGCGGGAGCAGTGGCTAAGCTTCATTATTCTCTACCATTCTCCTACTTAGTTCTTTGCCTTTTGGGTGAAACTTGCATAAACTCTATTTTCTGCTCCTGCAGTCCTAAATCCTGAAGAGGGAGAAAGTCAGTTTTTTTAGAGTTTCTCCATATTATCTTCTCTATAACTAATGTTTCATATTTAGAATTTCCAGTTTCATCAATGTAATAGCTGCTAGCTGCCTTTCACAGGCTGATGTTGATGGTGATGGGACTCTGAATTATGGAGAGTTTGTAGCAGTTTCAGTTCACCTCCGGAAAATGGCCAATGATGAGCACTTACATAAAGCTTTTGCCTTCTTTGATCTAAATAAAAGTGGTTATTTAGAGATAGAAGATCTGCGAGATGCCTTAAATGATGAAGGTGACGCCAGTAGTGAAGAAGTTATTAATGCCATTATGCATGATGTCGACACTGACAAGGTGATTATTGCTGTATACATTTTCATGTTTAGTAATAGTGTATTCTATTTGAACTTATCAAAGCTTCATCTTGACCCTTTTTTTCCTCAAAATATGCATGCCAAGGCCTGATCTTATGGTTAGGCCATGAATTTTCTGTCAATATTCCTTCTGAAGTTGGTTTTTTTTTGCATGACTGAATAATATTTTGTTTAATATTGTTTGTTTCTTGTTTGTTTGTTCTTTGCATGTTCAGATAATTGTACTTCTACCTCTCATTAGAGTAAAAACCTAATTCTGTGATTATGGTAAGCGTACCTCTGTCATCTTATTAGTAGTGGAAACCTAAAACAACCACCCTATTTTTCATTCATTAGCAATCTGGAGAGTTTGATGCATTCATCTTACAAATGCCACTTCTCTTCGGCAGTTATACTAGTTTCTGTATATCACCTCATCCGTTGCCTTTCTGCTATGGTTTATTGAATTCTGATATAAACTGCTACTTATGTGCATCTCTTCACTTTATATATGCAAATCCTGTATGTCTTGTGTTTAGCACTTGCATACTAGTGTCGATGTGGTTCATCTTAAAACCATTGGGTCCGAAACATCACAAAGTTTTATCTGGCTGTTTGATTGGAAATTGAAGCTTTTACTTTTATGTTGCAGGATGGGCGTATAAGTTTTGAGGAGTTTGTTGCCATGATGAAGGCTGGTACGGATTGGAGAAAAGCATCCAGACAGTATTCACGGGAAAGATTCAACAGTCTAAGCTTGAAGTTGATGAGGGAGGGTTCATTGCAATTAGCCAATTGAGTACAAGTCAGAATGAAGAAGAATCAGAGAAAGGAAGTAATGTTACTATGGACCAAAAAAAAAAAAAGGAAAAAAAAATAGAATTTCCTTGATTTTTGTTTGTTGATAAAATTATTGTCAATTTCTTTTCACGTGGAACCGTTGAGATAGGTAGGGTTAGATTGATGTGTTGGTGTCTTTAAAGAGCTGTGGTTCAGAATTTGTTTGTGATGAGTTGCAGAAGAAGAGGAGGAAAAGGAAGTGTAGGGAAATTTGAAGTGATGGTTCAATTTGTGGTTGTAAATGTGTGAATTGGGCTTTACACAACAGTCTTTGTCGTTAGAAAAAAGTTTGTCTGGCATTCAATTTGTCTGTTCAATTGCTTTAATTAATATGTGTTGTCAAAAGATACAACCAACCACTTTGAGCTTATTTAGGTGAGTGCTTTCACATAAGCTTGTCCTGCTTTATTTTATCATCTAAATCATACTTTAAAATTTGGTAATGAGATATCCCTAGAAAGCTTTATGTCTTCTGAGCAGATTTTTATGTCCTCAATCACTAGCGTTAGCTGCCATAAAGTTCCCAACCAACCTCACCTGATGTGTTATTAGAAGAATGGAACCAACTACTGTAAAGTTAATTATGTATTAATTAAGATAAAATTATGTGATATAAGATATTTAGAAGAATTATTTAAAAAATATATTCATGAATATAAAAATTTGGATGAATTACATTAAATATTTTGGAAAGAAAAATATTTTCAAAAATTATCATAACCGTGAGATGAAGAACTTTATAATCAATAGTATTTCAAATGCTGAGAACTCCATAATCCTACAACACAAAATAAAGATTATTTAAATTTTATAGGAAATAGAGTTTATTTTGCTTTTAAACAAATTATAGAACATTGACTCAAAACAAAGGTTGCTAAGCAAATTAAAAGTAGACTAAGTGATAAACAATGCACAAAAATATTAGAAAATGAATGTGAATTTGGATGTAAATCTCAATCTAAAATATATTCTAAGCAATACAAAAAGAAAAAAAGATATAAATTGATCAAATGGAAGCCTAAAAAGCATAAATTTGATAAAAAGAAAAAATTTGTTAGAAGAAAAACTTCTAAAAAAAAATCTAAATGTAAATATTTCATTTGTGATGAAGAAGGTTATATTGCACCTTAATGTCCTAACAAAGAAAAAAGTGCTTAAAAAGTTATTAAAATTCTTGAAGAACAAGATTTAAAATTTTATTTTGGAAAAGAAGTTTTGAAGAAGAAATTATCTATGAATTAATTTCTGAAATAGATTTTGATTCTGATAATGATGAATATATTTTCATGCTTAATTCTAGTAATAATTCTATATCAGAAGCTAATAATCGACTTAGTTTTGAAACTAAAGATATATTTGTTGAAGAACAATAGATGATTAAATTAAGTGATGTCTTAGAATAAGATGTTACTATTTCATATAAATGGTTAAAAAAACTACAATCATTAAAGAAAGATGAAATATATAAACTATCCGTCTTTTCAAATTTCAAAGCATGGACACAAAGACATAGAAAAGTTTAGTGGCAATAACATAGTTACTAATTATAATCAAGGATCTGTATATATATTCCTTTATTCACTAAAGAAAAAAATCAGGAGGATTAAATAAAAATATCTTGAAGTTAGAAATACACATTTAGGAATAATTATGATAACTATAAAAGCATTATTTAAATTTGAAAATGATATACTAAAAATAGTAGTATTAGTAGATAAAAAATTTGAAAATCCTATTAAAGCACTAATAGGAGCAATACAATCAAATCTTGTATGAGGTGCTATTTGGTTTAAAGTAAAACCAAACTATTTTATTTCTATTAATGACCCATTAATAAAAGATTGCTTTAGACATAGAATAATGACAAAAAAGCCAAAAATTAGAAATGTGACTCATGATCTGTCTATTAACTGGACTGTTATTAATGAATTTACTAATCATACTTTTACATCTATTAAAGAAATAGATTTTCATATTATTGAGATATTTGAACTTAGACATTTTGATTTAGAAATCAAACCAAGATTAATGAATCTTATATATCTGTAAGTACCTATTGGATGGTTATTAGAATGTATTATAGAATCTGTTCCTTCTAATAGAAAAACGAAACCTATGAAATTTTTTGTATCAAGTAATAACCTGTATTTTAAAAATCATGAAGAAAGTAGTTCTAGTAACAATTTAGTTCTACCACTACCCTATTATATACCTTCATTCTCAAATAGATATAATGAAAATATTAAAAGTATTACTAGTAAACAATCATTTATTTCATATAGGCAATCTTTTCTTTCTCAACCTCAATCAATAAGTACAAAAAATATAAATATTTTTATTTTTTCAAGAGATAAAAGTAGTCAAAATCAAGATAATTTGGTTTACAACTCAGTAAACTCAGTTTTAAATTTAATTTCTTTTACAAATACTAGAAGAGATGATATTCAAAGTCTAGCTATAATTAACCAATATAAAATTGGTTATGATGAAGTAATTATACTTTGAAAAAATCAACCAAAAAAGTATTACAATTATGTTGAAGTAGAATTTAGACTTAAACAGTATAAATCATACTCTTTAAATGTTTTAATAGACATTGGAGCAACTATATGTAGTTGTAGAAGTAATGCTTTATCATTAGAAAAATGAAAGCTAATGAAACATCCTATAACAGCAATAGAAATTGAATGAAAATAAACTTTAATAGAATATAAAGCAAAAATTGTTTCAATTTATTTTATGAATAAAAAATTCGTAATTCCAAAAATTTTATGTTTTTCTTTTATACATGGTGACATGTTACTAAGAAAAAATTTTATATACAATTATTTACCTTTTTGTTTAAATCCCAATAATATTGTATTTACTATAGATAAAGAGTCTATAGAAATACCATTATTAAAAAAATCATAAACATATATGTGATTCTAATTTCCAACATAAAAATCGAGAAATTGGAAATTAAATCAATTAGTGAAACACACTGGTTATATAAAATCTTAAAAAAAACTTTAATGAAAAATCATTAAAATTATGGTTTAGAAGTCCTCGATTTTGTAGTTTAAAAATTCTCAATTCAAAGAAAATCATTAGAGTAAAACCAATGATCTATACCAAATAAGATATAGACGAATTTGATATACAAATCAATGAGCTTTTACAAAAATGACTTGTAGAACCCACTACTAGTCCATATTCAAGCCAACATTTATGGTAAGAAATCATGTCAAGCAAATAAGAGGTAAAGACTAAATAGTAATCAACTATAAAATGCTTAACTAAAACCTAGTAATTAATGGATATGTTTATCATAGAAAAGATGCATTAATAAATTTAGCAAAAAAATGGTAAATATTTTTATAAATTTGATTGTAAATCAAGATTTTGGCAAATAATGCTAAATGAAGAGTCAAAACCCCTTACAACTTTTGGTGCACCAAAAGGCCATTATTAATAGAAAGTCATGCCTTTTTAACTTTGCAATGCTTCACAAAATTTCCAAAGATGGATAAACACAATCTTTGGAAAATATAAAGATTTTTGTGTTGTATATATTGATGATATACTTATATTTTCTGAAACATTAATTGAGCATAGGAAACATCTAAATTTGATAGCTCAAAAATTTATAAAACATGGTATAATATTAAGCCCTAAAAAGATAGAGCTTGAAAAAAATAATATAGAATTTTTAGGCTTTCTTTAAAAGGTCTTATTTTACAAGATCATATTATAATAAAAATCAAAGAATTTCTAGAACAACTAAAAGATAAAAATTAATTGTAAAGTTTTCTAGGTCTTCTTAATTATAAGCGAATACATTTGTCATTGTTTATATATGAGACTAGGTAATATTAGGTATACTATATTTATGACAACTATTTATAAGATAGATATACATATCTGCCTTTTTAGGAGTTTGTCAAGCTGATGATAGACTGACTGTTTGCAATCTAACAGCAAATGTTAACCTTTTCATTTTCTTGTCTATAGCTAGTTTATCAACAGCAAATGTTAACTTTTTGTCTTCTTATCTATCTTGAATATTTGCCAAATTTATACTTTTTTCATCTTCTAGATTAAAAGAAGCTAGTGAAGCTATCTTTGATTTATTCCATTGTTTCTAACCTTTTTGAAACTGGAGTAATGAAGAAAGTGAATGATCTAGGTCTTTCATGCTAGATAATTTTTTTAAAATTCGATCGTTTTAAACTATAGTTTTGGATTATTTTCATCATAAAATTTTTTTCACAAATATTATTTTATCATCTGTTGTAACAGTAATATAAGGAACCTGTGAATTTGGAAAAATTTTATTTAATAATTTTTTTGCTTGTCTTATCATGGTAAGTCCAGTTTAAAAATCATATAAATTTGCTCTATTAAATTGTGAAAGAGTAAATTTTAAATTTTCTTTATTTTCATTTGGTGCCAATAATTTGGTCCACAAAGAACTATTTAGACTTCCCAAATCTGATAAGGTTGAAAAAATCTTTCTTTTTGAAAGAATCCCATTAAACTAGTTATTTTAATATATACATAAGAAAAATATTCATCATTTTTGACAAAATAAAAAAATTTTTATTTGATAAAGGCAAGAAAATGCCTTATCAAATGAAAAGATAAATTTTGGAAAGTAATTATAACTACAAAACTCATTTTGATACTAATTATATCATAAAGGTCATGATCTAATTGAAATTTAATTTTAGGAAATCCTCTTTAAATTCCATGATTTTTTAGATAAATGAAAAAGAAAATATTCTTGAAAATTTTCATGAAATAGATGATTTACTTCGTCTTTTGTTGAATATTTTAAAAAGTTTATTGGATAAGACTTTGTTAACTTTTTCATATAAAAGAATTTTTCGAATTTTTAAAAGAAAAAAAGAAATGATTTTTTCTTCTATAAGAAAATCATAAATATTTAAGAGATTGTTTGTCTCTTCAAGGGAGTATTCTTTTTTATCAAATTCAAAAATTTATGGTTTCTCCCAGTCTCTTAAAGTTAAGCTTTTTAAAACAAGATTTTAAAAAGTTTAGAATTTATTAACCTATTTGGTTAATCCTAAGCTTAGTCATATTTTTTTTTAAAAGCTGATTTACTACCTTGAAATTAGGCTTTTCAAACTTTATTTATGAGATTATACAACTCAATGGGTAATCTTAGGTTATAAAAATCTTTAATTTTTGAAAAATTTTGCTGTGGTTTCAACAAATTTCTATTTTCTTAAAAATTTTAGAGTATGACATTGAAGTCTATTGATTTGGATCTTGAGAAAATTGAAATAACCTATAGGGTTCCATTACTTATTGTGATGAAATTCCTAGTATTTCCATGTATGGATTAAAAAAAAAATCCTAGATTAGGATATGGAGCTAATGGTTGTGTAAGGGATTGAAATCTTAATCCTTGATTAGGATTAATATATTTAAAAGACTAACCTTATTTAAGTTGCTTCCTTTTTACAATACTTCATTCATCAATTTGTTCTAGAGGTTTTTTACATTAATCCATTCAGCTTGCTTAAAAAATCAGCAACATTGTTAGTTTGTTTAATAAATTCAATAGAAAAATTATATTGACATAAAAAGTTATACCATTTAATCCTTCTAGGATTAGTTTCTAATTTTTTATTTTTTAAGAAAGCTTTAATTGCCTGATTATTAGTTCTAATAATAAAATTTTTAAGTGCTAGATAAATATGAAATCTTCTTACTGCATTTTTTATGGCAAATAACTATTTTTCAAATATTATATTTTAATTCATTTGGTTTAAACTTTCTTGAATTATAACCATAATTTAATTCTTGATTATGTACATTTGATTTAAATATACATCCCCAATATTGGTTTAAGGTTCCTGTTTCAAGAATAAATAATTCTCCTGGTTTAAGAAAATATACTTTAAGTATAAATTTAAGATCTGAGTTTATTTGTTTAATAAGATCATAATCATCTTTTGTCTAGGAAAAATGAGCTGCTTCAATTTCTATTGCTCTCGTGCAACTAAGTTGCAAACTTCACTAGGTCATCTGGTTCATAATTTCTATAACTCAAGAGTGACTAACTAGAGTACCAACTATCAATCAATGCATAAGAATATAACAACATGCCCATCATTTGATCAAATGCTTACACAAATTACAGTATCCAGATTCCAGGCCATGTCAACTGATAGCAGTATTCCTTTGAGATATGCACCGTTGTTCATTTTAAACACCATTCAAAAAGTAAGCCATATGCAAACTTTAAGTTTGGTCTTCTGCCAAGTTCAAGAGATTCCCTTGAATGCCTACTAAAAATAGATCATGTTGTTCATTTATCATATTCAACCTCAAAATTCTGAAAAAAGAAACGGCTTTATATTAATGTCATAATTAAAGCTATATATGTTCATTTTGTAATATCAACATCTTCACCCCTTGGGTTCTAGTTTTCAACAAGACTCGACATTGAAGCATCAGAATTCCAATCTAGCATGTATGGCATGAACATTCTACTGAACAGTTCACTATGTCAGCTTTGCAGCCTCCATATTACCTTACCTCTTGACCAAAGAGAACACGAATCTACTGTACTATATATATTAATCTCATGACCTATGCCTTTCTTTTTTTTTTTTTTTTGTTTGACTATGTACAACCTAAGTAATAATATCTTTTAGAGTTAAGGCGAAGTTTAACATTTACATTTGACACCTTTTGATCCAATTTTAATGGTGTGAAAAAATGTTTTAATTTAAAATTTTGGTTTACAAATTTAAATAAAAAAAAATTACTTAAAAGATGCTTTTGCAGTTGAAAAAATGCAATTGAAATAAAATTATTATATTATCGCAATATATTTTTTTCATATTCTATTTTTTTTTCATATATTTTTAAACATTTCAATTATTCACAATAATACTAAACATTTAAAATTTTTAAGCATATTTTTTTAAACATATTTTTTAACTTAAAAACTTTTTCAACGATGACAATAATATTAAATTAATCTCAAATCGAACCACATCGGAGTTCTATATAAGTCCAAACATGGTAAGAAGTATTTTTGTATAAACTTTTTTACAATTATTATTTTTGAAAGATTTTACACTTCGTAAAATAAATTTTGCTTATGTACTATAAACATGAATTTTTCCTTAGATTACCATGTGGCAGCTTCATATTGTTTCTTTTTTTTTTTTGCTTTGTTTTTTTTTTCTTGTTTTTTGACTTTTCTACTGAATGTTGTAGTTTTGTCTTTCACTTTTCCATTTTTGGTTAGTTTTTTTTTTTTCTTACGGTGGTCCTACCTTTTTTC